>OY720459.1:44613260-44808260 GCA_963082715.1 Harpalus rubripes
ATACAATCGTATAGAGAATAAATATTCTTTAATATTTATAATAACATTAAATATGGAAAAATGATATTTGACAGTTTTTTCAAGAAAAACTGTTAAAATCTTAAAATGAGGGTATTTCCGGTTGACCAATTATAACCAAAATCTAAAGGTGACAGAAGGTAAAAATTATATAGAAATTAAATTTTATAAAGCAGCTAGCTATGCTATAACCATGGAAACCGCTACTATATTAAGAAAATGCTGATTGGCAGATGTCAGTGTCAAGTACAATTGACATGTTTGTGTTATAATTTTACTGGATGGAAATATAGAATTTCTTAGGTACATGAAACTTTCTTTATGGAATTTGTACAAAATACATAGAACTGACAGAAGGTAATGTACTTGATATATGGAATCTTGTGCTAAAAACTTTTTGTATGCAATTTCTACAAAATATATGGAACTGACGGATGGTAATGTGCTGGCCACATCAAATTTTTTTATATTATAATGAGAAAGTGAAAGTATAGTGGTTAATTTTTATATTTTATGAACCATATAATGAAATTTTATTATGGTCACAGGCCCTATTAAAAATTCTAGTTATTTCATAATCAACCCTCGTATGTGTAAAAAAACATTCCCCTTAAAAAATCGAAACATAGCATATTATAACCGTTTATATATCAGGCCGCGAATTTTTGATCCCACTTTCGTACAAAAGAGAAAAGACAAAAAGTGAATTTAATATTCCTCTCACAACTGACAATAATTTTCCAAGCTTCCGTTTCCAAACAATGATAACCCTGATAACGCTTATCTGAAAACCAGCTGTTTTCTGTTAGACTTCAGGGATTTGGAGAGGACATTACCCTTGCTTATTTCTCAGTCATGGAGAATAAAAAGAGGAGATAGTATCAGCATTATAAGGCTTGAATAATTTAAACAGGCACTAGATCGAATCTGGGTCCCCGGCCTAATAAAAACTGTCCCAAAACCATCTGCTAGCGATTTCCAACTGTGTCTGCGTGAGTTACTCTCGGAAAATGACATTTTAGCCTCCATAAAGTCTCACTGCTGAATCTCTTTTATTCACTGTAAACGCAATCACAACGTAAATAAGAAATGATCGCTGGGGTTGCTTCTATTTTTAGAAAGGGGAAGTTATGTTTGCTTTACGAGTAATATTAGGACAGAAAAGATACCTATATGGATATTGAATATTTGTTTTATAAATTAAAAAGTAAAAGAGGTTTATGATCTGATGGACTGTGTATTTACGAGGAAAGTTTCTTTTGTTATCTACCTAGCTATGTTTCAACGTACGAACCATTATCACTAACACACTTATTCCAATATTTTTCTAATAAAGCTATGCCTTCAAGAAAAAAAAAATCTTTTGGTAATTCTGAAAAATACGACTCCGCGGCGTTTTCCAAGTTATCATTCGATAAAAAGCGACGCCCTCTCAAATGTTTTTTGAGTTTTGGAAATAGATAAGTCCAGGGATTTGTTAACTACTGCATGGAGCAAGTGAATCTTCACATGTACCTGGCCAGATCGACAGAGAGAATGATACATAATTCCGATTTGTTGTCTTTTACTTCATCTATTTCGGAACAGATTGACATTAATTCATATGACATTTAAAATTGACACAACCTAACAAAAAACAAATTAACTAAATGAATGATAACGTTGAATAATGCCAATAAAAATAACGCAATCACCAATATCTCAAATATAAATAATGTTTTCATACTTACATCTATAATAATTATTAGTAATACCACTAAAAATGCGGTTTAGAAATTTGACACTGACGGATATCGTTTGATTTTGTTTATTTCGTGGTTGCCGTGGTCCGACTTTTTACCAATTTTTTTCAGGAACCGCGTTCCAAATAAAAACCGCTAAATAATTTCAGGACTTACGGAACACAAAACCGTAAATCTGGTTGAACCGGTTGCATTACGGAACATACTATTTATATCCTTTACTTGTCATTCGTTTGTCTCACATGTTTGACAGTTTTTAGGTTATTCTTGTTATCGTCATTGAAATTTAATTATTTTAATTATTTAATTGTCAAATTTATATTCTTATATGGGTTTTAATTTAGCATCGTACTCGTATTTATTTCACGTTTCACGATTAAATGTATTTAAATGAAATTTTTGACGTGAATTTGACAGATATAAATTTGACAGTGATGTAAATATCAAATTCACTTGACTAAAGTGGAATTATCTATTTCCTTCTCACTCACACTTCCTGTGTTGTCTCTTAATTTGGCCGGGTACACAAGAAATACATATATCGGTATACGCTTGTTCTATCCAGTAGTTAACAAATCCTTGGATAAGTCACAGGGGGCAAGGTGAAGACTGTAAGGTGGATCTTGAAATTCCTCAAAGCCACATTCATTGACTAGTGTTTTAACAATTCGTGCTTTATGCATCCTGCAGTTGTCGTGCAGAAACAGAGTTTTCTAAGCATAATTGTGGGGTCTTTTTTCGCGTATAGCCGCTTTCAAGTTCTTAATTGTGTCTTTGTAGACATTCCCCGTTATTGTAGTTGCTTTTGGCATATACTCAATTAAAAGAATACCCTCCGCGTCCCAAAAAACGGTGGTCATCACTTTCCCCGCAGAACATTGTGTCTTCGCCTTTTTGGGTGGTGGAGAACCCTTATGAATCTATTGCATGGACTCTTGTTTCGTGGGAGGTTCAATATGCTATACCCAGGTCTCATCCCCGCTTATAATTTTGTACATAAAGTCTTCATCTTGGGATAAAGCAGTCAAATCCTCCTCGCAAATTTGTCGTCTACACAGTTTTTGTTCGGGACTGAGTACTCTGGGAATCCATCGTGCCGACACTTTGATCATTCCCAAATCTTCGTGTAGAATTTTAAAAACACTCGTTTCTGATATTCCTATTTCTCTGGCAATAACTTAAACTTTTACTTAGCGGTCAGTCAACATCAAATCTTCAACTTTGTTGATGATTTCTTCAGTTCGTTCTTCAAGAGATCTTCCACACTTGGGGTCATCATGAATGGATTCCCTGCCCCATTTGTACAGCTTGCACCAATATGTGACTTGGATATTGGACGGGCTGTTTTCTCCATACACTGCCACCATTCTCATGGATATTCTTCGGGCGACTGCCTTCTTTCGATAGAAATTTTATGATGCTTCTATGTTCAAGTTTCAAATCAATCATTTTCGTTTCTTTAAATTGATATAAAAATGACAAATGTTAAGCGATTGGAGTTGATACTATAAAATGTCACAGAAACTTGACAAGAAAAATGTCGCGATAGCATATTGTTTTCATAGTTAAGTAGATAACATAAAAAAAACTCCCCTCGTAACTAATATTATAGATTGACGTTATAAGTAAATAAAAAAATCTGATGTGGCCAGCACATAACCTCTCGCAAGATATTTTAGGTTGTACGCATAAAACAAAAAAATATTTTTAAATACAAATACATATATTCATGTCTCACTACAAAATAATTCTCACATATATTTGCAAAATCTATAGGATATTTTAATATAAATTATGTACAATACATACATTTTCTACTTTCCTTTTGTTTTTCTTTATATTCGTCATTTTTTCGCAAATTCCTTTTATATTCTTTTTACGTATAGGGCGCGAGCAGACACGTGACTCGAGCGTCCTTGACGTGCTTGGAATCAGCTGATTTGTGTGCGCATGTCATTTTGACAAGAACAATGTTATGTTGACAAGACCAATGTTTTGATTTATTTTGATTTTGAACTGCTTTAATGTTGTTATTTTACAATTTTTAACCAGTAAAACATATGAAATTAAAAATAATAACATTTTAGCAGTTAAAAATCAAAATAAATCAAAACATTGGTCTTGTCAACGTAATATTGCCCTTGTCAAAATGACATGCGCACACAAATCAGCTGATTCCGAGCACGTCAATGTCGCTCGAGTCACCTGTCTGCTCGCGCCCTATATTCTTTTGCGTTGTTGACTTTTTTTTATTTTCATAATCTTCAAATATTTTTGACAATGACATTTATGTGTCAATTACAAACATTTGAATTTCTTGCCTTGAAGTAGTTTGATCTGAGATTTTTTACATCAAATTATTACCTCGCAAAGAGAGGTATTGAATTCATGCTAAAAATCGCATATCCAGATTTTAGTGAATAAGCACATTTTAAGGTCCCTAGAATCCGATTATAACATTTTTACGATGATATCCGTGTGTGTGTGTGTGGATGTTGGATCCATGATTTCTCAAATACTACAAGACTTAAGACATTTTGAACTACGGATTCCTCAATCTAACAATAATGGGAAGAGTTGATTAAGTTTTGGTAACAATTGAACAACCGGAAGTAATAGTTACAAGAAAAAACTATTTATCGAAAATTTATTTAAATACTTATATTAAAGAATGTTAAATTCTTTATTCGATAAATATAAATTCATTATTATATCTTCTATAGATTTAGATATAAAGAAATGCATATAGCGAGAGGTAATATAGGTTTAATTAACTCATTAATGTAGACCTCTTCATACACATTATTGCCCATAACTACAGGGTGAGTTTTAAACAAAATATTTTGAAGGTGGTGGCCATCGTTCTCTATGCACTGATGCAACCGATTTCTAAAGCTCCTTTCTATACGTTCCAATATTCGGGCTATTTCCTGCCGAATAAGATTCTTCAGTTGAAGTAGGGTTGTAGGACGGTGTTTGTAAACTTCTGCCTTGACACATTTAAAAGTACACACACACATACATTTTTAAAAAATAATTCACCTGCTATCATTAAAATGGAATTACTGCATATAACAATTCATTAATCCGCAGTGAACGTGAATTTTTATATAAAAATATCCATATCTATAAAAATAACACCGCTCCTAACATTCTATTTTTATACGGAAAGTTCCATACCCTCGTTCAGCAAATAACTGTTCATAAAATTCAATTTGAAATCAATATGTGCAAAGTGCACATTCCTATGCTGACACATCATTTCCCTTGTATTCACACTGTATTCCCGCACGTGTTCAGCCTTCAGCCTGTTCCGTTCGTGTTCCACATATTACATGGCTTCAATCACTCACTCTTCTCTTCAAGTTAATCCACCCACACAGTCAATCAGACAATTACAACTAATCAAGGAAATTGTTACCTCAAGAATGATCGAGAAGCTTGGTTCGTCGAGTATGGAGGGGATTAACAAAATTTAATTTTCTCCACTGGCAAAGAATGGAGAAAAGAATAAATGAATTAAAGAAATGAGTTGTGATTTGTTCTGTAGGAGATTTTAACTTATTGTCTTGCAAATTTATTAACAAGCCCATAAACCATTTTTTTAAATAAAAGTTCGGTTAATATTGAAGCAATTCGTAGTATTAACAAATCTGGTGTGGCCAACACAATATCTCCCGCCATTTACAGCCCGTCACAAAAAAGATTAAGTTAATCCTTATTTTTGGATTAGCTAAGTTTACTCTAATTTTGTCAGTTTATATTTCTTAAAATTTAAAATATAGTCTAATGTAACTTTTTTTTTTAAATCCCTCAACAGGATTATATCCCAATTAGTGATGCCGCGAGATCTCGCATTTTCGAGATCTTGTCTCGAATTTCTCGAATTTTCGAGACGAGATTCACCTTATTCTCGTCTCGACAATTCGAGACGAGACGAGAGTAATGCCATCGAGATTTGCTCGAAACGAGAGTGGAAAGTCGAGATCTCGAATGTATTTTTTTTTAATTTGCCATTAAAATATAAGTACCTATAAAAGAACAAAATATTCATCGATATATACAAATATTTGAATTGTCTGTTCATTTACATTCATATTTACTTATTCATTTTAAAGTTATTTTGGGTTTTAGCAAAAAACAAAAACAAAAGTGGTACCTATAGTGTACTCTTCAGACCAGCTTCAAGTGCCCGCACTATACGAATATATAATTATAATTATAATTACCAATATCTGCGTATAGAAGAGATTGACACGCCCAGCAACAGTTAATAAGCCGATGATATTGCGTATTTTTTATACCTTCCCATTTAAATACCAGGCAGTAAATTAATCAGTTTTAATTAGTGGTACTCATTTCTTTGCTAACTATAAATTCGAGAAATTCGAGACTCTCGAGTCGAGATCGAGAGAAGGCAAGAAAAATTATGACGAGACGAGATACCGAGTAATCTCGTCTCCAAATTTACAGACAAGACGAGTGGATTGATTCTCGCCGTTTCTCGTCTCGCGGCATCACTAATCCCAATTACAGAGTGGATTCACATTCACACATAGCCATGCCTTAGTGGGATTCGAACCCAGAGCCCCGAGGGCACTCATGACATGAGGCGTTGCTCTAACCATTGAGCCACCGGAACTATAATAAATTAAGATTAAATTTTAAATACCGGGATAGAATAGAATTCACTAATCCAAAAATGAGGATTAGCTTAAACATTTTTGTTTACGAACTTGAAGGATAAAACAGCTCCAGACACCCAAAAAAACATCATTTACCAACTCGAATGTGGGCACTGAGAAAAAAACTATATCGGTGAAACATCACAACCCATTAAAAAGCGAATATACCAGCATCAGTATCATTGTAACAGACTTAATGAGGAACACAGTGCTTTGTGTAAACACCACTGCCGAACCGGACATAAATTTAAATTTAAAGATTACAAAATACTAGCCAGGTTCCCATACAAAAATTCTCGTCTTTTATATGAAACTTGCTATATATTCTTGAATAAAAATAACACAATAACAGTGTCAATAACCACACAGATTATAGGAATAATCTTACACACTTAAATCATTTTTTACATAAAATTCAAATTTAGCGCTGCTTTCCCATAATTGTAGCGTAACTTCCACAATCTTCTGCATTTCACTTCCACCATTTTTAAATTAACATTGGCGTGTACGCAGTTGTTAATGGGCCGTGTCAGCGGCGTGTTGCATCGTTGAATTGGGGGTCGATGCTCCATCTGACTACGTAGAGTATAATTTTCATGTAATTTTTACAATTTCGCTGATGTACAACATTGTAATTCTGCTTCAACATTATATGTACATATTTACTTTTAATTCTCAACTTGAATTTTATAGTTGGTAAGTTAACAAACACACATTGTTATTTTTTGTATGACAAATATGTAATGTATGTAGCTGAAGATGAGCGGATTTTGCTCGAAACGTCCTAAATAAATTTAACCAAATAATAGTGGAACTTGAAGGCCTTATATTTATTAATGCACATTATCAACATGGTTCCCTCACACAACATTTAAATTTTAGTGAATCGTTAATATTTAGTAATCTAAATACATACCTACATATTTACTTATGCTGGAAACTGTATTGAATTTGAATACCTGCGTTTTGTTTGTAGGGTAGGCTCTGGGATTTAAAAAATAGATAAAATATATAGAAAAAGTTTAATGCAAATCTATAGAAAATTTGATCATCTTTAATTTTTATAATAACATTAATCTCGAAAAAATATCATTTAAAGGTATTTTTCGAAGAAAAACTATTTTGAGCTTCTAGTAAAGTACCATTTCCGGTTATCAGATTTTCACCAAAATGTAATGGGCTCTTTCCATTACAGAAAAAGTTCGAAATACAAGTTTTTTTTGACAAACTGGCAGTTGGATGATTAATTAGTTAGCCCAGCCCCCAAAAAAGTATTAGCCCAAGGCCCCCAAAGTTCACGGTCCGCCTCTGCATCTACATATTATTTATTATTTAACATTAAAGCATTTAGGTATTTCAATGTAGTTATAATTTCATTTATAATTAAATTTCATAAATTCCAAAAGCAAATTTCTTCCAGCAATATTACTACAATATACCTAGGTGGTAGAATGATAACAAAAGTCTGTACCTAATCTAAAATAATAATGCGAACCAATTTCATACGAAACACAGCCATAATTGAGTGTAAACGAAGTGGAGCCGAAACAACTGAGTCCGGTAACTATGGTAATGAATACAGACGAGCCCGAAATGGAACGAAGAAAGAAACTCTTGCCGAAATAAAAGACAATTGCCGTGCAAGAGGAGATTTGTGTCCACGAGTCCACAGCGGCCATGACACTGTCATTGTCACGTGACTAGTGATATATAGGCGCCATCTGTGTTCGCCAGCACGAATTACTCCTGGAAAAACAACCCGTATCGCAAGGACTGTTTTCTTAATAAATTATCCAATTTTCTATCTGTCGCTTTGTATTAACTACCGAGATTTGTTTCCAATTACACAGAAGATTTTTTAACTCGAGATAAAATGGGTCTTCAGGGAAGGTTTTATTTGTTTGAAGTCGATTCTTGAGCTATTGGCATAGTTAGTGTAGAACTTCAGAAGATAACTGTATTTGCTGTTTATCGTTTATTACACCCAACACACGCTGTGTAAAAGAAATATATGGATCGAGTTAATAATCGTACCTATATTGAGATTTTGTTGATTAAGACCAGGTATTATAAAGGTTAAATTTAAATTTACATCCATATTAAAATTAATTAAACGAATAAATGCAACGTGGCTTTTTGATAGTGTAGCGTGCGCGCTGCCGACGCTACTGAGCGAAGCTTGTCTAGACCTGTCAGCGGGCTGATTACTGCGCGTACTGCTGAGTATTGGCGACTAAAATTAACGTGAATCCCTCAAGCGGACGATATTTGCTACTACTGAAAATGGTATTCTGTTATTCAACTTTACAGTAAATATATATAGTGCATTGGATTCCTTGCGGGTTTCTTGTTTGTCTTTTTGTTTTAATATACATATAAATTACTTTGCAATATGAGCAAAGAACGAAAAAATATTAACGTCAATTGCTGCGTTTATGGCTGTCATTCTCAGGGCACTAAGGAATTATCTGTCCCAAAAATTGGGAGAGGACGAGTGACATCCAAAATAAAAACTGGGAAACATGTAACGAATCATAACTGGATAACAAAAATGAAAAGTATTCTATTATTTCCTGACCGATTCATGAGTAAAATAATACACTTTTCACTTAATGTGTAGCATTCAATATATTTCTTACACTTGTAATTAAAACAATTTGAAAGATATTTGACATTAGTTCCATTTTAATTTCCTTAACTAAGTAAAGTAAATACATATTTATTTAACATCCATGAATAATATATGGTAATACTTTACTATCTTGTGCAAAATATTAAGACAGCTGTAATGTGTTTGCACTAGCCACTATGGCCAGCTATACAAGAGCATTTTGTAAATAATCAATTGTAAATTAAAAGTTCTTCTAATCTCATGAGGATGTGACGTTAGAACACTTGTTTAAGCACAGCCCATTAAAATAACAACCCACGATTCAACAATTCTCCCCCTTCTATAAAACTTGGAGAAGAATTTGTTGCCTCCAAATAAGTAAACATTTCCTTAGAAATAAGTCTAAGATAACTTGCTTCGAATGTCATTATAATTTAAGTACGTGCACAAAATTATTACTAACACTATTTATAAAAAGTTTGATGAATTTGTTAGTATACTTCAAAACGAATGTTGGTTATACAATGTTTTTGTATGCGATCTTATAGCACAATACCATTTTCAGAGCACGTGTATGCTACAACACTAGCGCCACCATCGGTAGTTTTAGTCACCAATACAACCCCGTGCGACAGGTGACCTTGTAACAGTATTAGACCTGCTTGCTTTCGAAGTTAAACTGCGTTCAGAGCTACTGAATTATAAATTACTATTAGTAATTAAAATAGTAATCGGGTGGAGCTTCTTAAATCTATCGGTTTTAAATCTGAAACAGCATTTAGAATTAGCACTTAGTGAAAGTGACATCTATTGAAAAATCGATGAAGCAATTTATATATATACAGGCTGTTCATTTTAAGTGGTACACTATTGCTAACTCGAGAACTATAAGAACTACGAGGTCGGTTAAATGAGCAAATAATTTCTATTTTACTAGACTATTTTAATGAGCGTAAAATTAATTTTTTTCAGCCAGCGGTTTTCAAACTGTGGGGACTAACTTTGTTATTTTAAATGGGATCATATATTTTTATTTACTTATTAGATACAGAATTTTATTCTAAATTCAGTGATATTATATTTTCATACCCTCACATAACGATTTTTTTAAAAAAATATGCATATAAAGTTTTATAATAATATGATTAAAATATTACACTAATGAGAATGCCACGGATGGAAAAAATGAATACTTGTTAATTTTTTTTACATAGAATTAGAGTGCGCTGGCAGAAAGTAGTGAATATTTTCTTCTGTCAAATGATTATAAATGTCCACATGTTCACGTATTTCTTTCATGGCATTCTAATTATAAGAAAAATAAAATGTATTCATTTTTTCTATTCGTGGCACTCTTATTATAGTGATATTTTAATCATATTAATACAAAATTTTATATGCATATTTCTCAAAAAAATCATTATGTGAGAGTATGAAAATATTATATCACTAAATTCGGAATAAAATCCTCTATCTAATAAATAAATAAAAAGTATACGATACCATTTAAAATAACAAAGTTGGTCCTTACAGTTTGAAAACCACCGGTCGAAAGAAATTAATTTTATGCTCATTAAAATAGTTTAGTAAAATAAAAATTGTTTGCTAATTTAACCGACCTCGTAGCTCTTATAGTTCTCAAGATAGCAATAGTGTACCACTTAAAATGAACACCCTGTATATATATATATATATATAAGATTTTTATTAAACAATTGTAAATAGAGTAGTATTTGTTGTTTGAACACTATACTTGGACACTATAATTGACGGATAAAAATAATTCGGGTCATATATTTTCTATTGTGATAAAAATAAGGTTAGAAATGAAAGACATTCTGTAAAAAGTGACAAGTATAGGTACATGTGATTCTTCACCTTTCTATATTTTTATTTATTACAAAATCCTGCATCATATACCACATTTTATACAGATTATATGCGCTATGTCGTTTGAAGTTTCTGACAGAAAGAGACAAGATGATATATCTGTCGCACTAATTGTAAATATAAAGTTTGGGGTTTGTATACTTACCACTTATTACTTACACTTAACGTATTAATTTTGTCGCTGTGAACGCTAGCGTTGTTTGCTATAAGTCAAAATGCTTGTATTAATTGTAAGTGCTAATTATAATTTATAATTCGGTAGGTCTGAACACAGCTTTATTAGACCGTTAATTGAGATATTCTAGAATAATGGATTGCGGTATATAAAAGGTAAAGCGACTCAGTACAGGCGGGCTAGTGTGAAGTCATTCGAGTCGAGTAGTTAGTTAGTCTATAACAGTCAGTCCACAACTTACGGTCGTCAGTGAACTTGATACCGTATTGGGCGTGAGATAAATGATGATATAATATATAAATACAACTTTTTGTTTCTGGACTGCATTGGACATTATTATACATTAATCTGACGCCTTTTCACTACAGATTTGTACTATTTACAATTTATTAACAATTTTTTTGCCCCCATAGATCTAAAATTTTGCAAATATCAAAATTAGTTACGTCAAATTATTCTTATTATTATGGCTGGTTTATGATGGATTTAATTTATAAATTAAAATTTACAAATTTAGATTTGAAATTTACGATTTACCTTGCTGGTTTATAATGAATTTATAGTATATTCCGTAACTTAACCGCGGTGACCAAGGTTCTGGTTATGCGTTCCGTAATGTAACCAAAACATTATATCAGGATCGCGGTTCAATTTCGGAATATGGTTCCTAAAAGTTTTGGTTACTTTTTCGTGACCACGACGATTTTGTGGTTGTTGTGGTCATATTCTTATTTCTTATAATATAATAAATAATATTGTATAAACATATAATTACTATACACTATATACTGATATGTATAATATTTACGTTAATATAAGGATAGACAAAAGTTATGTTGTGGTTCCCTGCTTTACCGACACAAATTAACCAAGATGTTCCGAATCACAACCACTTTTCAGTGACCATAACCTGACCACTTGAACCATAACCACAGTCGTAGTTAAATTACGGAATATACTATTAATGATATGAAATATGCCCAATCAACTTATATTGGATCACGTGGTTTGACACATATGGGATGACAGTTATATGATATTTATCACTTTTATCATAATCAATCTGTATTATTCTACATATAATATTAATAATATATCCATATTTTCAGAATCCATTTGTCAAATCAAAATTAAAATGTTTCAGCTGTCACTTGAAACTGTCATTTTTCCCAACAAAATCATTGTTTGAAATACTGTGAAATGATTGAACGCATATAGAAATTTACATTTAGAATATAAAATATGGTGATATTTTAGATGTAAATTCTAAATCATAAATTTCTTAAATTCATCATGAACCAGTAAAAGCAGATATGTACAATTTATATTTACAAATGTAAATTCGTAAATCTAAATTTATAAATTAAATCCATCATAAACCAGCCATGATGGGATCTAGTGGCCGTGTGCTTGAGTGTTTGGTCGTGAAACTGGTGACCCGGGTTCGATATCGACCGACGCCAAAATTATTTCGTGAGGTGATGCTGTGTATATCCTTATAATAGTTATTAGTATTTAATAAAATAATTGACTAAAAATCACATATTGAAGTTTTGGTAAATGACCACGTTTTAAGGTCCCTAGAATCCAATTTTAACATTTTCACGATGATGTCTGTATGTAGGTATGTATGTGTGGGTATGTACTCGTATGTGTGAATTCTCCACTTTAACTCAAATACTATCATTCAGAAAATTTTGAAACCTTGTATTTCGAACTTTAGATTTTGGTGTAAATCGGATAACCCGAAATAGCAGTTTACTAGAAGCTCAAAATAGTTTTTCTTCGAAAAATATCTTTAATTGTTATTTTTTCGAGATTAATATTATTACAAAAATTAAAGATTATTATATTTTCTACAGATTTGCATTGATACTTTTTCTATATATTTTATGGATAAATTTATAAAATTATCTATAATTTAAATCCCGAAGCCTACACTTTAAACAAACAAAACTCTTTGGTTGCGCAGTTATTTAAATGTAACTGACAGATAAATGTCACTGTCAAAGAACTAATCATTTCAAATTAATAATAGTAACGTTTTAAAAAGAAAAAAGTAAATAGAACAATAGGAAAGGAAATCAGTACAGTTTACAGCATATGTAAATGTAGGTATGTATTTAGATTAATAAAAATTAACGATTCGCAAAAAAATTTAAGCTAATTCTCATTTTTGGATTAGTGAATACTATTTTATCCCGGCATTTAAAATTTAATCTTCATTTTATTATCAAAAAAGCTAGTTATTTGGATTAGATTAGACTATATTTTAAGAAATTAACTGTCACAATTAGAGTAAAATTCGCTAATCTAAAAATAAGGATTAGCTTCATCTTTTTTGTGACTCGGGCTGTAATGGCGGGAGCTATTGTGTTGGCCACACCAGATTTTTTAGTATCTGTTCTTCTGAATGTTTTAATAAACACTACCAGATTGTAGGTAGTGAATCCAACCGTTAAGATATGATTAAAAAAATGCGTATTACTTCCGTCATTCTTCATTAAGTCATAAAAAATTCATCTTGATTCAAAATTCAGTTTCGCATCCCAAATGAATAAGTTACAGTTCATAGCACAACCATAACAATTCACATATTTGATCAATGTTAACTGATGAATATTTAACCATTATCCACGTTTTAACATGCAAGCCTAGCAACATGTACCATGTACGAGAGAAATTTCACGTAACGTAGCGTAACACCGCTTCAATTAAACTATCTATCACGTTATTAATTAAACACAGCCGGAAACACAGCAACAGCCGTTGCGATTTTGACAGGATATTTCCTGTTCAGTTGTCAACTGTTATGAAATGGCTGTCAAAGCATATAATTTAACATTGCCATACCAACCTCAACAAGAGAGAATCGATAATGTATTATCTTTAAAGGGGAAATTGAAATTAATAGCAGAGACTTTGATGTTTTCTTTTTATTGTTGATGTTTGTCAAGATAAAATATGTTGAGTGAAGTAAATTTCTCATTACTGCTTCTATGAAATTATATATCATGATGTATTTGATCTTTAATGAAACGTTCAAATAGTGGGAGAGATACCTTTAAAGTTTATTTAGTTATGTGTAATGAGTGAGTTTCTGTTTGAAGATAAAATATGTCTAGTAAAAAGTGTAAAGTGTATTTCTAATTACTGGTTGCATAGTTTAGTGAGTGAAATGAAATTAGTAAATGGGTACGTTCAATGAGAGACCAATAAAACTAGCAAAAGAAAATCAACAAAACCAGCAGAAGAGGTCGCTGTGGAATGAAACATTTCATGTTATGGTGAGAAACTCTAAACATAACCTAAAGTTTGTACGGTATTTTCTTGTTTTCTTCACTATCGTCCGTTGTATATGTAAGTTACCGCTGTCCAAATCGCTGAATTGCAGTTCCCAGGCGTCGAACCCGACACCTGAGTTTCCCGTTTCTAGCTTATAGACTTTAGTGCAGTTACAAGTCAGTCAGAGTTTAGAATTCATACAATAAACAGTAGAATAGAATAAATGTAATAATTCATTAAATAAATATTAACAATTTTATGTGTAACAAATGATAGTTTTGGCATTATATTAAACTCATAATAAAAATCCCTTTTTAAAAACAATATTTCGGATCCTCGAAATATAACTGGCGCAGTCTAAAAGGATTTTTCGGGCGAATTTTCACATCGCGTGAAACTCGTGTTCGTATCAACGATCCACCGAAAAGAACCACAACCCCAGGGAGAAGAAGCGACTACGTTCAAGTGCAAGACCACCCAGTTCCTTCATCTGCGAGCGAATATCGACGACGAAAGAACAAGGCGCTGCTGAACACAGACCTGACCGGGAATCAACGCATTCAATGGACAAATTGCTTCTATTATTGTGAGTACACACATGTCACACAATTATCAGTACCATTCTGACTCAGATACAGGATCGGATACACATTCAAACCCAGAAACTTCCTCTGACTCCGAGTCCACACTCGTAACTTCTAAACCTTATAAAAGTAAACGTAGAATAACAAAAAACAAAGCAAAAATGCCACAAGAAGTAGCAGCAGGCTTAGTATTACAACCTGCACGTCTTGAAAAACATTATCTTGACATGATCCCAGATTTCTATGGTGATAGTAAATTATTATCCCGCTTTCTTGAAATTTGCGAAAAATTAGTTAACAAATTTTATAATTTGGTTGACGAAGCAGATTTTCAAAATGAGTACCTTATGTCGAGCATTTTAGCTAAAATAAAAGGTGATGCCGCAATAAACATCGCCAGTAGCACAATAAGTAAATGGGCAGACGTTAAACAAGCATTGTTAAACGCCTACTCAGACAAACGAGATTTATACACGCTTAGTATCGAATTAACCGAATTGCGACAAGGCAATGAAACGGCATTCGAATTTTACAATAAAATTCAGGATATATTAAACCTCCAAATCTCTTATATTAGTAATCACAGTTTAGCACTTGCTAAGCCTTATTTAACAGAATATTGTCAAAATTACGCTTTGAGAATTCTCCTCCGAGGACTAAAAGATCCTCTAGGAACTCTTATGAGAACAAAGAATCCCAAAGACATGAACACCGCGTTAAACATGCTGACAAACGATTTTCAGTTAGAAACGCACAGTCGTCCACAATATCACAAAAATATCACCCATACTCAACACAAACAGAAACAAATAATTCACAATCCACAAAATAGACAACCACAATATCCACAACTGATGTACAGACCAAATCCACCTACCAACCCAATTTTTAAACCTACCACCAATCAATATCCTAATCAATTTCCGAATCATCAAGTAAGGAAACCTTACACACCGACTCAATTTCCCTCAAATCAAGGAAATAAAACATTTAATAATCAATCCCAAAATGTTTTCAAACCAAATCCCAATTATAAAGCCCCCAAGCCTACGCCTATGAGTGTCAGTACTAGACAGTCAATGACACCCAGGCCAGGAACGAGCCAGTACCGTCCGCAACAATTTTATAACACGCAAAACAGACCGAATTTCATAGCGGAAGAATTATTTAATACTGAAATTAACGAATATACAGAAATTGACAATATTGAAGAACAAAATCCCGATTATTATGTAACGGACCCTAATACTGAATATTATGTTACCGAACCAAATTCTGACGACACGAACGAGTTTTTTCCGATAACAGCCTCGGAACAAACGTCGAATTAATGAACGTAATACACAATCATAGTGAATTACCATTTGTCATCTTCCCAGAATTAAATTTGAAAGCTTTAATAGACACAGGAAGCACACGTTCCTTTATAAACCCAGATATTGCACAAAAATATTTCAAAGAAAAAATCAAAAATGATCCTTTCAAAATTACAACCGCGCACGGAACATCATTAGAAAATTTTAGCATCATAATACCTGCATCCAAATTATTTAATCACCCTAACACTTTATTAAAATACCATCTATTTAATTTTCATAAAAATTTCGACATCTTATTAGGACTAGACAACTTGAAAATTTTAAATGCAACCATTGACCTAACTCATGACAAAATAATCACCCCTACTCAAGAAATAAAGATCCACTACCACAGAATACTTCCAAAATTTAATCATATTAAAATACCTCCAAAATCTGAAAAATTTACCAAAATAATTGTAAATAATATAGAAAACGGCGAAGCATTTATACCGGAAACCAAAATAAATAATTTAATAATTCCAGAAGGTCTAGCAAAAATCGAAAATAATGAAATTATATACCCGATTATAAACCTAGGCGAAAACGATGAAATTATAAATTGTGTAGATTGCGTACAAGTCCAGGAAATAAATAACTTTGAAATTAATAATATAAGTTTTATTCAAAATGAAACAAAATTTAAATTAGACATGAATAACATTAGAACTGACCACATGAATAGCGAAGAGAGACGCGAGATAAGAAAATTGCTGAGCGAGTACTCAGATATCTTTCACACGGACGATAAGCCACTAACCTTTACAAATGAAATAAAACATTCCATTCGTACAAAAGACGAAATTCCCGTATATGCGAAAACATATAGATACCCCGAGGTACACAGGAAAGAAGTAGAATCCCAAATTCAGAAAATGTTAAATCAGAACATTATCCGTCCCTCTCATTCCCCTTGGTCATCCCCCGTCTGGATTGTACCTAAAAAATTAGATGCATCCGGAAAAAGGAAATGGAGACTCGTAATTGACTATCGGAAATTAAACGAGAAGACAATCGATGATAAATATCCAATACCTAACATCAATACACTTTTAGATAAACTTGGTAGATGCCAATATTTTTCAACTTTGGATTTAGCGTCAGGATTTCACCAGATTGAAATGAGTGAATCCGACATACAAAAAACTGCCTTCAGCACAGAAAATGGTCATTTCGAATATTTAAGAATGCCCTTTGGATTAAAGAACGCACCAGCCACTTTTCAAAGAATGATGGACAACGTTCTTCGAAATTTAACCAACGAAATTTGTCTCGTATATCTTGACGATGTAATAATTTTTAGTACATCTCTCCAAGAGCACATTCAAAATTTAAAATCAGTTTTTAACCGTTTACGAAAAGCTAATCTCAAAATTCAACCGGACAAGTGCGAATTTTTACGCACAGAAGTCTCATATTTAGGCCATGTAGTAACTCCAGATGGTGTCAAACCCAATCCGGACAAGATCCATGCTATCAAAAATTACCCCATCCCAAAAACAGCCACAGAAATCAAAGCATTTCTAGGACTATTAGGCTATTACAGGAAATTTATTAAAGACTTTGCAGATCTTACTAAACCCTTCACGAAATGTTTGAAAAAAGATGCCACTATTAAATACAATGACCCCGAATACATTAATTGCTTCAATACCTGCAAAAACGTCCTAATAAACGAACCCATCCTTCAATACCCGGACTATAAGAAACCTTTTAACTTGACAACAGACGCAAGCCAATATGCTATCGGTGCTATATTATCACAAGGACCCATAGGATCCGACCTACCCATCGCATACGCGAGTCGAACGCTAAATAGCTCAGAAATAAACTATAGCACAATCGAAAAAGAACTACTTGCTGTCGTATGGGCTACCCAAAAATTTAGACATTACCTGTATGGTAGAAAATTTAAAATCATAACCGACCACAAACCTTTAATATACTTACATTCACTGAAAGAACCCCATTCAAAATTAATGAGATGGCGACTCAAACTAGAAGAGTACGATTATGAAGTTATTCATAAAAAAGGTTCTCTAAACAAAAATGCAGACGCATTATCACGTATTGAGTTAAACATAAACACTTTAGACCCAGAATCACAAAGCCTTTTCGATCTCATCGAAAACTTTAACGATACTTATTCTAACCCCGACAATGACAAACAATCCTTAATTGTAGAACCTGACGAAGACGAACAGCATGATCCCGAAACTGATCAAACAATTCACTCGAACCCCGAACACCCTATTGTAGGTATAACAATCACTGAATCACCTATAAATTTTGGTAAAAATCAAATTTTTATATCACAAGTTAAACACTCCCCTTCTAAACCAAAAATACAAAAATTTCATTGTGATAAAATGAGAATTCATCTCCAAATTTATGAAACAGATTTCGAACGAGACACAGTAAACTTTATAAAAGAATATATCACACCAAAGGTGAAATATTACCTATACTTTGAAACACCCATTTATGAGAAATTTAGTAACGTACTACAAAAATATTTTAAACATTCAGAAATAAAATTTATTAAAAGCAACATAAAACTGATAGACGTAGAGGAAAATGATGAAATCTTACAAGTAATAAAAAACTTCCACGAAGGTAAGACAAACCATCGCGGAATAAATGAAGTTCACACTCAAATTAAAAAACGATATTATTGGCCGAACCAGCTAAAGACCATCACAGACTTTATAAACCAATGTGAAATTTGCTTAGCTGCTAAATATGAAAGAAACCCTATCAAACCAAAACTAAATATTACTCCTACACCCAATAAACCATTGGACATCATCCACATTGACACACTCTCTCTAGAAAACACCAAATTCCTAACTATAATTGACGCTTTTTCTAAATATGCTCAAGCATATAAAGTTACATCCACAAATGCTATAGAAATTGCTAATAAATTGACAAGATTTTTCTCACACCACGGTATACCCAAATTAATCGTAGCAGATAATGGGCTCGAATTCAAAAACAATGTCATAAAAGAGTTATTAAGCTTGCATAAAATCGAAATTCACTTCATTTGTTCACAAAACCCAAATTCCAACGGGTTAGTCGAACGCTTTCATTCAACTTTGATAGAGCACATTCGTTTATTCAATTTACAAGAAAATTTCAAAAATGAACTAATAAAAGATAAAGTAAATTATGCAATCCTGGCTTATAACAATACGAATCATAGCGCGACAAATTTAAAACCAGTCGAAATTATTAACGGACATTTAGATACAAACTCCCCACTCGATATAGAACTTGAGAAACAAATAATGCAAGATTACATTCAGAAACACAAGGAAAAAACAAAATTAGTTTATAAAAATATTAATAACAAATTACAGACAGATAAAACCAAAACTATTACTAAATTAAACGAAAATCGCGAGGAACTTCCCGACATACCCGAAACAGTCTACGTTCATAATAAACAAAAAGTAAATAAAACGAAAAACCCTAAATTCAAAAAGGAAAAAATTAAAAAGGTTAACAAAAACCTAAAAACTGCAGAAATTGACACGGAAAATAATGATAAAAAACAATCCAAAATTCACCTTTCAAACTTAAAGAGACCTAGAAAATTAATTAATAAATATCCGGCTATTCCAGGTCCCTCTTCTTCACGCATACACTTGGAATAAATATCCAAGACATTACCCTAAACCCAGGACTACTGACAATTAACCTTGGACAAGCAAAGTTACAAAAAACGAAACACACATTCGTACAATTTTACGATTTAAACCCATTATGGACACAATACGAAAGTTTAAATACGCAGTACACAAATCTCAAACGCACTATCAGCGCAGATAACACTATCGCTGCAGACTTTGACAACAACAATAAAATCATAGAGTACCTGAAAAATAATATTAATGAGAAAATTAGCCATTTATCTACGCACCCTAGAACAAAGCGAGGAATATTAAACGGTTTAGGATCTGTTATAAAATCAATAACAGGCAACTTAGATGCAGAAGATGATAACCGATACACAAAAATTTTAAAACATTTAAAAGAAAATCAAAATAAATTAAATAATCAAATTAAGCACCAGTACTCTGTTAGTCACCAAATTATGGAATATTTCAATAAAACTGTCGAAACAATCAAACGAAACGAAAATATTTTAAAGTCAAAAATTGAACAGCTCATGCACATTGTCATCGGAGGAATCAAAGATCATGATAAACTATTTATTAAAGATATTTACAATCAGCTAAACATTTTATACACCATGACATTTAACACTCTTCAAGATATAGAAAACTCTTTAACGTTTTGCAAACTCCACACAATGCATCCTAGCATTATCAAATCACATGACCTTTACCAAGAATTAAATAAAATTTCAAAATTCTATAACAATGAACTACCATTTGAAATCAATTCTGAAAACATGTCAGAAATTGAAAAATTAATCTCAATTAACTGTAAATTGCAAGAAAACAAAATTATATACTTTATCGATATCCCTATAAATTATGAAACCTCATTCGAGCTTATTCACCTTATTCCAACACCCACCAAACAAAATAACGAATTTGTAACCATAATCCCTAACCATGAGTACATTCTGAAGTCTAAGAATGGCGACTTACGATCTTTGTATGATCTGTGTGTCCGCAATAAGGGAAACATTTACCAATGTCCCAATAAAATTAAAGAAATCAGCGAAAATTCCTGCGAAAAGAACTTCATATTGCAAAACAAAGTAGAAAATTGCCATTTTGTCAAATTAAACATAAGAAGAAACCACATCGAATACATTGAAGAAATCAATCAATATCTAGCGATATTTCCAAATCCTGAAAACGTACAAGCCAAATGCAATCAAGGCGACAGTATAAGCAACCTACAAGGCATACTCTTAATTAAAGAAGATGAATGCAAACTGCAACTCCAAAATCATGATTTAAATTTTAAACACGGCACATTTGGCAAACCACTAATAATTGAAAACTTCGAAATAAACTATAACAATACAAAAATTCCCAAGATGGCGATCGAACTAAATTCTATCTCCGAACTTAAACCATTAAACAAGTTCGAAGATACAGAGTACAACGAAGACCAAATCGATACCAATAACATCAACTACCCAGTGTGGGCACTGTACGTAATAATCATCACCGGTGCCATCATCACTGCTGCAGCCTACCTCCAAAAAACGATCATCACAAGAAGAAAACAACCCAAGGCCGAAGATATTGAACTTCAACCGCCAACTTCACCCCCTAGATCGGCGCTGAAGTTACCCGATGAAGCCCAATTTTAGCGAGGGAGGAGTTACCGCTGTCCAAATCGCTGAATTGCAGTTCCCAGGCGTCGAACCCGACACCTGAGTTTCCCGTTTCTAGCTTATAGACTTTAGTGCAGTTACAAGTCAGTCAGAGTTTAGAATTCATACAATAAACAGTAGAATAGAATAAATGTAATAATTCATTAAATAAATATTAACAATTTTATGTGTAACAAATGATAGTTTTGGCATTATATTAAACTCATAATAAAAATCCCTTTTTAAAAACAATATTTCGGATCCTCGAAATATAACTTGTATGTACTTCCATAATATTCTTGATAGTAAAATAAAGTTTTCTATAATTAACCATTAATTTGGGACGGTATTATAATCGCCCAGTTAAATTTAGTTCCATAGTAAATTTAATTATATTAACAAATGAAACATGAATTTTTAACATCAATGATTTAAATGTAATAAGTAGTGATGCCACGAGATTTCGCATTTGAGATCTCGTCTCGAATTTCCCGAATTTTTATTTAATCTTCTACTCGTCTCGACAATTTGAGACGAGACGAGAGTAATGCCCTCGAGATTTGCTCGAGACGAGAGTGGAAAGTCGAGATCTCGAAAGCACTCTTTTTAAATTTTCCAATTAATATATTATCGTTTCGTTCAAAAATGTATATATATATATATATATATATATATATATATATATATATATATATATATATATATATATATATATATATATATATATATATATACAGGGTGGGGCAGAAAAACCTATCCGATTTCAAATCCCTTTTTCCCAGAAGAGGGAGCAGGTAGAGTAGTGGGGTAAAAACCGTTAGAAAGCCGGTTTTATGCCATTTGTCAGTAGTCAACATGCCTTGGTCTGGTGAACATCGTGCTTTTGTTATTGAGCGGTTTATCGAATGCGGCGGTTCGATAATTGCTATACAACGTGCTTTTCGAATTCATTTCGGACTCGGGCGTCATGATCCTGTTCCACATCACGCTACGATTAAAGTGTGGGTGTCAAATTTTAGACAGACGAGTTCAGCATTGAAAAAGAAGTCGCCTGGACGTCCCAGGACAGCAACAGGACCTGAAAACGTGGCCAATGTGAGAGCCGCGATTGAACGTTCCCCGCGTCGTTCGGCGCGAAAACATTCGCTCGCTTTGGCGATTTCCAACCGCAGTATTCGGCGCATTTTGTTAAACGCCTATGGCCCGGTTTTTAATTAACAGCCTGTATATATACCGTGTGTCTATTTTAAAGATGTACATAGGAGATTAATATGGGAAATCAGTTTTTTGCAATTTCCTGCCCGCTTAATTATTTTAAGCAAAAACGCATCAAATAAAAGTTGTAGGGCATATTCTGTATCTAAATCAATAAACAGAATTATCTTGACATGCTTTGTAACGACAGTAATTAAATATGAAAATATCGAAAATTACATTGAAAATATTGACAGCCATGGAATTGAACAAAAAATAAATAAATGCTTGATGTTTAATCTGTCACAATTTGGTCACAACGTAAGTTAACTTATTTGACGTTTCTGGCAATTTGAATTTGTCTCTAGTTTTATTGTCTGAAATGATTAGATAATGTATATTTATACTAATGAAGAGCGTGATTTCACAATTGCTAAATACGTGACAAAATTTGATGACTGCTAATGTGTCTTCAAAAAATACATGTGAGCCGCGTAATCAGAATATAGGGCGAGCAGGAAAACGTGCGTTACTAGACGAAAAAGTGTTAGGAAGTGTAGTCCCCTTCTGTAGTACTAGATGTATTGGAAATGAGTTGGGAGTACATCACAGCATCATACATAATTTTGTTATGCAGTTGAATTTTTAAAAAAATCATATTATTTAAACAAAACTGTATTTTTAACTTTATTTATTAGTCTAATATAATATTTCTCTTATTATCATAATTAACGATATTTTTCAAATCAAATTGTGAGAAATGTCAAATAAGTTAACTTACGTTGTGAAAGATAAAACGTCAAGCATTTATTTATTTTTTTGTTCAATTCCATGGCTGTCGATATTTTCAACGTAATTTTCAACATTTTCATATTTAATTACTGTCGTTATAAAACATGTAAAGGTAATTCTGTATATTGAATTAGATGCAGAATGTTATGCCCTAAAACTTTTATTTAATGCGTTTTTGCTTAAAATAATTAGGCGAGCAGGAATTTGCAAAAAACTGATTTCCCATGTTAATCTCCTATGTACACCTTTAAGACAGACACACGGTATATATGTGTGTGAATTGATTTATGCAATATAGAAAATGCAATGCTAATTTTTTCATATGGAGATATTTCGTTCCCTATTTATTTTAGAGCAATATGCTTCAAATAAAACTTGTAGATAATTGGATTCTGCATCCAAATCACTTATCACATTTTATTTTACACTTTTTGTAACGTGTATAATTGGGATTAATATTTTTATAAAATTGCTCATTTATAACGAAAGCCGTGAAATTTAAACAAAGATATCACCACGATATGACGTTTGAAATGTCAGAAATGTTAGTAAGTAGTATAACACAGATTAATAACATATTAATAATAAAAAAAGAAAAATGAGTATTGATATTGCTGGTAATAGGCCGATCGTGATACAGTACTAAGTCTTAATACTTCAGCTTGGGAGTTTCCTTCATAAAACCATTTTATGCTTTGCTTTTTTCTTGAATGTTGTACGTATTGTTTTTTATTAAAGAAAATTACCATAAATCAAGTAATAAACTTCATAGTAATTACTTGCGCGAACTGCCAAACTACTAGAAATTATTTTGCATTTGTTTGTACCTTTGTTTAAATTCCATGGCTATCGTTATAAATGAGCAATTTTATACAAATTATTAATCCCAATATGTCGCGGTGCAAAAAGTATAAAATAAAATGTGATGAGTACTAAGTATCTTGATGTTTCTAAATGTACTTGAAGTAAAAGTACTTTTTTAGTTTCTAAAGTACTTGAAAGTACCAAGTACTTGAAAAAGTACTTGTAAATTTGGGTGCAAGTACCTACTTTTTAAGATAATTGATATTTTTCTGATTATAGGGTCCATCCCTATAAGGTGATTATTAACAAAAATTTCAATATGCGATGTTTATTTGGTTATTTAAAACAAGAGTTCCTCACTGGGACTGCCGTATCGCCTAGTGATCTCATGACGTAAAATTGACGTCATATGTTCGCCACGCGATACGAGAAGTTGTACCAAGATGTTAAAATGACGTCATTTTTACGTCATGCGATCGCCAGGCGATACGGCAAAGTCCCAGCACTGTAGTTAGGTAATACAAACATTATATGTATATGCAGTATGCAGAATAGAATTAATTTATTTATGCCAAAGAATTTTCAAATTTATCTTTACTTTCATATTGTCGCTGAAAATAAATTTATTAATGAAACTCACATGATTATGTACCTACACTGTAAAGTTTTAACGTAGCTGCAACTACCTTTTTGGGTTGAAACTATATGCAACCCCAAGGTCGAAGAATCCTTCCTTTTTAAAAGGTCGATGCACCAATCTCTGTTTAGGGTAGTAAAACCTACCTCACTTCCAGGTAGACACGATACGACCCTTCATATAGTGGGATGCAAATGCCCGCAGTGGTTTATACAAATACTTTAAAGTGATTTGGAATTTCCGTATCTCAAGTTACCAGTAAATGCCTGTAAGGTTGTTAAAAATACTTTATAGTAATTTATATGAACCCCTACATGAGGTCATTGCAAATTCCTTGAAAAGTGTATTATTTATTATTAGGATTCAGGAAAAATAATACATTATATATAATAAAAGATTTATTTGCTTAAACAAAATATACATAAATAAAATAATATGAGGTATATTGTAAGTAACATAATATGTTCTATCTCTGAGGTGACTCCTGGCAAATGTCCATACGGTATGAATATGTCAGCATCATTAACGACTTCTGTGAACAAAGCAGATTAGCATATCCAGCAATGGGTAATATACCATGATGATATATTTATTTTATTTATAAATAAATAAAGTATGTATTCAAAAAAAGGTCACGTTCACTGGCTATTGCTCCAATTCTTGCAGGTCCTCGAGGAATATCTTCACTTTTTTGGATCCTCTTGTAGCGGATAAAACTAAATTATTATTGTTGTGTCTAATAAATATTTGCGAAAAAAGAGTTATTTATTAACGTTTCATTCAAAATATTAATTAATATTAAATGTTTATTTTCTTGTAATTAAATAATAATATTATTTTATTAACAGGAAAATAATTATAGTAAATGATAATCCAACAAAAATAGGTATAGGTATGTACCATGAAATATAATTATATTATTTTTGAAAGTATGTAAATAAAAAGAAAATAAAACAAAATAAAGAAAATTACCTTTAAAGTTCTGATTGTTATACATCGAACATGGGTTGTGAAAATACGCGTTTCTCTACAATCAGCACATCTTCTTTATTTTTTGTAGAAAATACTGTGATAACAAATCAACATGTATGTTATTTTGTATCGCACTAAACCAAGAAAGAGCTAAAAAATAGAAGAAAATTAGTTTTTATAATTAAAAATACAACATAATGTATTTTACCTGAGTTTCAAGTATGCTCATTGCTCATTGCGACTGTCGACAAGAGAATAACAAATGACAGAATGACACATAAATTTCTCATCCCTCAGTTCTCCTTCCAATGCGGTACCGTTATGCTGGCCATCGGAAAAACCCATAGGGCCTTCAGTTGCTAGCTGGACTAACAAACAATTTCTAAGAAATGCGAAGGCTTATTCGTTCCCTTTTCATTTCCGAAATCTTACAAATAACTAATATCGTTTTGCATTTGTTTATATAACAACTATATAAGTCTAGACATCGTCAGTTATGTTTCATTGAATATTTTAGTTTTTCGTATAATTTTATGAACACGGGTAAATAATGCTATAAATCAATTGTAATCTGTTATGTTTAGCATTTTACACGTTTATTTATCTATCTTGTAATATGCTAAATCAGTTTCTAGTAAGTAACGTAGAAAACGATGTATGTATGCATGCACGGAATTAAAAAAAGTTTAATAAGATTAATAAACAAATTTAATTTTTATTAACACTGTAAGTTCAATAAGTAAAACTGAACATTTTATATTATTTCTGCCGTCGTTTTCCTATTATTCCTTTGTTATTTCACATATATGACATTGTTACGTGCTAATTAATGCCAAGTCCATATTTTTTATGATATGAACTGTACCTTAAATTGAACGTAGAATATTCAGCTCGAATCAACCCTAAAGGTCTAAACATGTTACAAAGGTAGTAGCACCTACCTAATATACCTCCAGTGCAACACAGATGCCTGTAAGTGAATTGAATCTGCCCTATCAAAATTTCCTACCTTTTTCTTACCATGTTTCGACCTTTCTACCCTAAATCAACTTTAAGGAAGATTTAACAACTCAATTGGAGATTCATCTTCCCTGTTTCTACCCCAAAACTTTACAGTGTACTACAGGAATAACACCACAGCACTGCAAAAGAAACACTGACAGGCAAACAATTTCTCATAACATTGTTAACTTTTAAATTATTCATCGAACATCAAGTACATTTAAAGTAATTCAAGTACATTTAAAATACTTTAAGTACATTTAAAATACTTCAAGTACATTTAAACTACTTCAAGTATTTAAAAATACTTCAAGTACTTTTCATTGTACTTCAAGTATTTTTCCAAGTATTAAGTAACAAGTACATGTGACTAGACTTACTTTGTCAAGTACAAAGTACTATAAATAGAAAGTACTTCAAGTACAGTACAAAGTAAACTCGTTTAAGCATCTGTAATATGGTACCCTACGTATGAATATCAGTCATCCGCGCTAAACAGTATACATCTTGAATACGGATGGCAAAAGTAGTACCATATATCGATATATTGTACCAGTCGATATATTTTGAAGCTATATCGATATGTTCGATATATCGATGAACATATATCGAGTATCGATATGTTGGTGATGTACAAAAAAATCTTAAGACATAAATAGAAACACCACTTAAAGGCACTTTTATTATGATCCGAAACAAACAGGCATGAGCATAAGTAATGTATAAATCCAAATTTTACTTTAAGAAGAGAAGTTATCTGAAACTGATTATAAAAATAATAATTTGTTTAATGTTTTACCACTCGCTCGATAAGATTTTAGTAACGATATATCGCACCTGCATATATCGATAAATTTCTCGATATATCGTTCAAATATTTATCGAATATTTATATTCGATATATTTTGTAATATATCGATATATTTTATTTATCGATATATCGTTACCATCCCTAATCTTGAAATATCTATCATAGACTACGTTTATCTCGACGTTTCCAGCCACTTGAATTTAGTAAATCCCTTTTCAATCTTCGAAATAAACGATCGAGATTAATATTTCAAGCCGCTTGGAAATGTCAAGTCAAGCCTATAAAATAACAGGCTTGAACTTATGGAGCGCCTTGATTTCTGTCGAAATAAACAGTGAAGCTTCAAAGAATGTAACTACGCATGCGCACATCTGCATTATGTTGGAGTGTTACTACATTAATATCATTTATTGGTTATTTGCATTTTACCATATTTTATAAAGTCGCTACATAGAACTTAGTAAAGTTATCCAAAAGCGAAATATTTGGAGTGATGAAGAAACAAATATTTGTTTAATGTTTTTAAAAGAGAAGACAAATAACATGACAATTTTTAGATTTAGAGGTTATATATCCAGCATGAAATTAGATCATATTCCTCTCCCTGTCTGTCTGTCTGCATAATCTAGAATTTAACTATCTTCTTTTAGTCAATATGAATTTAAAGAAGATTGATAATAACTCAATCCTATTTTCAATCCGCTGAGATAAACCAATAGGATTTTACAAGTCATAATA
Organism: Harpalus rubripes; assembly: GCA_963082715.1. Lineage (NCBI taxonomy): Eukaryota > Metazoa > Arthropoda > Insecta > Coleoptera > Carabidae > Harpalus > Harpalus rubripes. The sequence goes on from OY720459.1 coordinate 44,641,864, forward strand.
TACTTGCAGCCGCTTGAATTGTCGAGATAAACGTAGTCATATAAACAGGATAATATATCCCGAACGCGGTATAGACCATAATAGGTTGTTGCAGCGTCGCGATATATCATCTCAACACCAGACGGGGCTATAGACAGTTAAATTTTTAAAGTGGCTACTAGCAAACAAAAATGATTGTCCTCAGTTATTGTCGGGTATTTGTGTATATGTTCCAAGGTTGATTTTCAGACAAAACAGGTCTTTCCATTTGCCTACTGCAAGCACCAATGTCCTGGCCAACTCACCGGTCCATGCGTCCATGTGATGTGCCGAAATGCCGTCAACATTTATAAAGATATTTTTTTCTAAAATTATTTTTCTTTTATTATTATTTGTTAGATGTTATTTACATATATATTTTTGTACTAATTATTTCCCTGTAAATGGTTTCTATTAGTAATAAAATTATTATTATTAATTCACCTGAAGATAGTTTCAGGCTGCAAGATGATTTAAACAACATTCTACTGTGGTCCAAATCTTGTAAACTACATTTCAATATTCAAAAATGCAAAATTATGACATATTCAGTGAAAAACTCTTTTACATCTTACACTTATAAAATGGATCACCACGTGCTAGATCGAGTCACTGAGTTTAAAGATCTAGGAATCATTTTTGATGTTAAGCTCTCTTTCATTCCACATATAAATTACACTGTAAAATCGGCTTACAAAACACTAAGTTTTATAATTCGTAATTGTCGTTCTTTCTGTAAGTTAAACTTTGTACTTCTCCTTTGTGCGCTCAAAACTTGAATACTGCTTACAGATATGGAATATATATATAAGGATATCTCCTATTTTCAGTGTTACTATTTTGGTTACTATTACAGAAATAAAGGTTATGTTAATTCTTACTTTTGCCTTCTTACTGCAGCTATCCATTTATTTCTTTGATTGATTTTCCACTGTGCAACCGGAAATTTATCAAATTTACATTGGTTTTTTTCGGCTAGTGTTTTTACAAGTCACAACACAGCAACTTCGGTTACTCATTTTATTTATTTGTTAAAAAGAGTTCAATTGGCACCACATTAGCACATATCCCTAAAGTACGAGAGTTATCCGCAGCTGTCGCTGGCGTCGAGTTCGTTCCCCCTTCCATGTCTTCGCACGGAGCGAATATATGAGGTTCATAGCAATATTATCGAAAAGATACAATACAAATTTGTAAAGCATTGTTATTTTAAAATTTACGGGGTTTACCCTACCCATGAGACATCATACAATAACTTGTTACTGACTTTCAATCTGATTTCGTTAGAAAATAGGAGAATAATGCAATATTCTATCTATTTATATAAGCTAGTGAATAATTTTATAGACGATTCCATTTCTTTAGGTAGTATTCCATTCTCCGTTCCACGATTACCATCGAGAAACAAGAATACATTTAGACGTATATTTGTACGTACTAATTATGAAGCTAGATCGCCCATCAGGCATTTATGTTACATTTTTAATAGTTTATCTGTGGAAATAGATATTTTTCATTTAACTCCAAGCAGAGCTGGGAGTATCTTACGAAAAAAGATACACGATGATATCTAAGATACTTTTAATATCTTAAAAACTTTATCTTAGATACTTCCTATTTTATAGGTAATGTATCTTAATTTTAAATACTTTTAAAAATTATCTGTATCATTTATCTTAAAAATGTATTTTAGATACTTCTAAAATATTTAAGATACTTTTTTATTTTAGATAATTTTAATGCATTTAGATACTTTTAAAGTATCTAGATATTTTAAGGTATCTAAATGCAGTTGAAGTATCTTTTTATTAATAAAGATATTATTTAGCTTGTTCAAACAAGACTAGTGCGTAGTAGAAGGCTGTAGTGCATCGTACTTCCTTTCTCATTAGTCCTGTGAAGATTTTTGTTTTTTGTATCACATCAAAATATTACATTTTTAAAAATATGTTAATATATTTAGAAAAATTATTCTTAAGTATATGCACATTTTCAATTACCCATTTAAAATATTTTTTAAGGAACGTGAAAGATCCTAAGGACATTTTAAAAGTACCAAATTTATTTTTAGGTATCTAAAAGTATCTACATATTTTAAGATTATCTAAAATACTATAGTATCTAAGATACTTTAAGAGTATCTAAGATATTTTAGGAGTATCTAAGATATTTTAAGAGTATTTAAGATATTTTAAAAGTATCTAAGATAATTGAAGCGTATTTAAGATATTTTAAGACTATCTAAGATATTTTCAAGTAGATATCTAAGATACTTTTTAAAAAGATTTGTATCTTAAAAATTTACACTTAAAGTATCTAGATATTTAAGTATCTCTAACAAAATTTATGTAAGTATCTTACAAAAATATCGAAGATACTTTTTCAAAGTATCTATCCCAGCTCTGACTCCAAGACGCTTTAAGCAAGCATTGATAAATATGTTTTTATAGTATTATTTCATTGTTATTTTTTTATGTTTAATCTACATTTTTTTTGTGTGGAAACATTGATTGTAAGTGTATTTGTATATATTTTACATCCACCCCGTAATTGGGATCTTGATCCTGTGGGATAGATGGGTTACTTACAATAAATAAATAAATATATACATTTAAATATTTTTAGTGCATGCAGAGTAACTACTTGTATATATTTTAAATAATCTTATTGTGCAGATAATTATCTATTTATACGTCAGATTTCACTAATCCTTGAATATAATCTACGGTACAAAAATGAAATGCATGATGCATGTATGTAAATATTAATTATTCTTATGTAAATTACGGTTCAGGTTCCAGGTTTTACGTTTTGAAGTCCAGATAGATGAAATGCTAAATAATCCTTTAATGAGTCAACATCAAAGACGCTTAATTTTTTTAACCTTGCTGAATCGTTGTTCGTGACTCTCATGTGAGTCCCTACTCGAGGGATATGAAAAAAAAATTCGGGTAGAATATAGTCAATTATGTCTAAATTCAGACCGTGTCAATATTTATTCAAAAGTGAAATTTATTTAAATTTATTCATTTCTTCAAATTTCGTATTTACTCGTAAATAAAAGCAATTTATTTGTGCGTGGTCTGGAATATTGAAAATGTTGTTATTAAAATTCCTCACTCAAAATATTCAATTGATGTTCAATTAATGGAGTAGACAGGAGGTATTTTACCATTAATTTTACATCGGCTCGACATTTAAATATTTTAATTTTTTTTTCTAGTTTCATAACTTATTCGAACAAGCTAAATAAAGTCATATTTTGGATTGAACTTACAATTTTATTTGCCTGATCCAAATTACTTACTTTCCCAAATTCTTTGAGTAGGTAATTATTCGTACTGCTCTATAAGTTCTTCCAAATAAGCTTTGCATTACTGGTATAGTTTCTTTTTTACCTCCCACTACCCTTGGTAAGGGAGGTATAGGGATCGTGCTAAAAATCGCATATCGAGATTTCGGTAAATGATCACGTTTTAAGGGCCCTAGAATCCAATTTTAACATTTTCACGATGATGTCTTTGTGTATGTGTGTGTGGATCCTCCACTCTAACTCAAATACTATCATTCAAAAAATTTTGAAACTTTGTATTTCGAACTTTTTCTGTAATGGAAAGATCCCATTAGATTTTGGTAAAAATCGGATAACCAAAAATGGCACTCTACTAGAAGCTCAAAATAGTTTTCTTCGAAAAATACCTTTAAATGTTATTTTTTCGAGATTAATGTTATTATAAAAATTAAAGATTATTAAATTTTCTATAGATTTGCATCAATAATTTTTCAACATATTTTATGGATAAATTTATAAAATTGTCTATAATTTAAATCCTATTCAAATGTATGTAACTGACAGATAAATGTCACTATCAAAGAACTACTCATTTCAAAGTAATATTAATAACGTTTTAAAAAGAAAAAATCTGATGTGGCCAGTACATTACCTTCCGTCAGTTCTATGTATTTTGTGCAAATTTCATACGGAAAGTTCCTTGCTAAATTAAATATTCTATTTCTTCTACATTACCTTCCGGCAGTTGCATGTATTTTATGCAAATTTCATACAGAAAATTATTATTTTGTGACGTTTTCTATATACAGTGTAATGTATCTTCAGAAATAAAAGATTTATTATTATTATTATTTCTTGTACATTACCTTAAAGCAGTTGTATATATTTTATACAAATTGCATACAGAAAGCAAAAGATCCTATATTTCCAGTAATATTATAAGACAAACACACTATGTCAATTTCACTTGACACTGACATCTTTCAATCAGAATTTTCTTAATATAGTAGCTGTTTCCATAGCTATGGCTACTTTATGAAATTTAATTTCTTTATAATTTTTTAACTCTATATCCATTTAATATTAAGTATAAAATGCAGTCAAATCGCATAGAGAATAAAATATTCTTTAATATTTATAATAACATCAAATGTGAAAAAATTATATTTAACATAGTTTTTTCAAGAAAAACTGTTAAAATCTTCAAATTATGGTACTTCCGGTTGACCAATTGTAACCAAAATCTAATCAGCTCTTCATATGGATGTAACGAAGAAGTATACGAAAAAATAATAATTTTTGTAACTGTAGTATTAGAGTTATCGCGGACGAAAATTTTGTTACACACACACACACACACATCTACACATACAGACATCGTCGTAAAAATAGTCAATTCGTATTCTAGGGTCCCTAAAACGTGCTTATTGATTAAAAACTCATCATCGAATTTTTTGACCTAAGACAATACCTTCCTTACCTAAAGGTGACGGAAGGTAAAAAGTATATATATATATATATATATATATATATATATATATATATATATATATATATATATATATATATATATATATGTGGAGTGTAATCGTCACTGTCGATTAGTTAAGGAGATAAATTTTAGTGGGTATATCATTGGGATGTTTTTTGGGCTTAAATTTGTTTAGTATATTCTTTTAAAATCTGTCAAGCTTTCGTGTATTTGGATTGTACACATTTTTTTTGTCAAAATTAATATAAGTTTTTACCTTTATGACATTGTAAACCTAAATGTATTTTCAAAATTCTTCTATTTTTTTATAAATCAATGACTTTCAAATAACTTCAACAAAACCGTCCTGATGAAGTGAAGAATCTAAATACACGAAAGCTTGACAGATTTTAAAAGAATCTACTAAACAAATTTAAGCCCAAAGAACATCCCACTGATATACCCACTAAAATTTATCTCCTTATATATATATATATATATATATATATATATATATATATATATATATATATATATATATATACAGGGTGTAAATGAAATAAGTGCATTAATTTTAACCAGTAATGTAACTCGATAAGAGCAACAATATTTCTTAATAACTTTTTTTTCTAAGTCTTTTAGATTTTGAGTTAAAATTCTTTAAAGATTTGCTGCATATTTCGTTACCCGCTCATGGAGAACAAATGAGCAGCTGCCATTCAAGTGGGATACAAGCAGCTCAAAAATTGTCGGTTATCGGTTACACTTACAGTCACAGTAATTAATAAACGAATCAAGGGAAATAACATTATTATTAATTAATACGTAATAATACAATTTTTAAAATAAATAAATTTAAATTTTGGATAACAAAATTATAAAGTTTTGTATTGAAACAGGCTTTTTATCTTTACCTGTGAATAGTGTGAATAGAGGAAGACAAGGGGTGACGGGGTAACTAGAGGAAGAGAAAAAGCATAGTTATTAGGTTATGAGATGATTATTTATCGTCGATAAATCATAATAGTTTAAATACGTTATTCAAAAAATGTAAGTACAAACTTTTGTCCATTTAAAAGAGGTACATGAGTACCAATAATTAGTCGTCCATTTATTGTTCCCCAAACATGTTTTAATGAAAATTTTTACAGCATTTTCGTCTGTCAAGATGTGTATTGTGCATAATAAATACACCTTCCCAAGTAAATTCAGTCTCATGAATGAACATTATGAGTCATTCCCAAAATTGAAGTCTGTTATGTGCTGAAAACATTGAACTTTTTGCACATGGTATGGATACAGATGTACAAGATTAACAAATGTGCGAATATTAAGAACAGAATGATTTGGTGATGATTTGGAAACGCTCCGTGTAAATGCGTTGGCAACTCCATGACACTGTCTTTATGAGAACCGTGATGTCAAGTAACATGTAGTACAGATACGAGTAAAAAATAAATAAATAAACCATAGGTAAGTAATTACAATGTCTGTGTACTCGCATTTTGACAGAATTTTACCTTATAAACAAGTTTATTACTGTCAAAATTTAATTGCAACAATTGACAGGACTGTCAATTGCTAAAACAAAATTTTTCATAGCTATTGCTGCTGCATTCAATTATCACAAAAATATTTGGAACGACTCGTCAATTTACGGGGTGGTAAAAATGCTAAAAAAATATGCGATTTCGAGAAAAAGTTATTAAGAAATATTGTTGCTCTCGATGAGTTATACTACTGGTCAAATTTAATGCACTTATTTCATTTACACCCTGTATATATATATTGAAATGCAACTGTATGTTTATTTTATGTTGATATATTCATTTATTTATCACTCCACAACTCAAACTAATTTCAACAAGTACTCATAACAATCCGCTTGATTACATTTATTCAATTCAATAACTCCCTGAAGAGCTCTTTATTTCTCATTTTGCATGTACATATACAATAATCACTACACAATCACAAGTATGCTAATCATTAATCAATATACTCGAGGTACACACTGCCATCCTCAAAAATCAATACCTCATCTCATCTATGTATATTGAAATTTTTCGTGCAAATCCCGTCTTGGTCTCGTTCCGAAGCACCGAAGCAGCCAAGTGAAGTTATTGTAGGAGGCTGGCTGGTTTCTGGCGGGCCTTCACTCTACTGAATAAATGCACAAAGCGAAGTGTTTACTACGCTTCGGTATGTAAATCTTACAGGATTCCGGGCTTCGCCTGCGCGAACAGGGCTGGAGTGCAATTGTCTAAGCTAATTCACTAGAAAAATCAGGCCAAAGAAGTGCAAATGCAGCAACCAAACGATTACTGTTTGTGAGTGGGAAATGGAGGGTGCTTTGGAATATGTAAATATATGAGAAAACTGGATTAAGTTAACCCTCCTCAGGCCAAGCTACTATTTGTTACGCAGACGGTCATGTGGAGTGCATTCACACCCCACAAACAACAACCAGAACAACGTAGAAATTATTTAAAAATTAATTAATTTCTAAAATATTGTTTAATTTGGGACATAGTAACAACTGCCTTTTGCTGGTCGTGCCAACGTACCCCACTCGTAACAAAAATTATAAATAAATAAATATAAATATATTATCACGGCATATTACCCATTGCTGGGTGTGCCAATCTGCTTTGTACGCAGATATCGGTAATGATGATGACATATTTGTACCGTGCGGACGTCACCTCACGGGCACTCATTGCTGGCGTGGAGAGTGCACCACAGGGATCAATTTTGTGCCATTTAAAATTCGAAATATTTGGGGTCGGTCGGAATCGAATCCGGTTCCCCAGATTCGCGATCAGACACTCAGGCACGTGGCCACGAGACCCCATAATAAAAATTATTTTCTCCAATATAAAAAATCTGATGTAGCCAGCACATTACCTTCCGTCAGTTCTACATATTTTGTTCATATTCCATACAGAAAGTTTCTTGCATAAGATTCCATATTTCAAGCACATTACCTTTTGTCAGTTCTATGTATTTTGTACAAATTCCATACAGAAAGTTTCATGTACACACGCCCACCCACACCCACACGCACACACTCACACACGCACGCCCACGCAAACACACACACACACATACACACACACATACACTCACGCGCGCACACACACGCACACGCACACGCTCACGCTCACGCTCACGCACACACACACACACACACACACACACGCACAATTGCACTTGACACTGACATCTGTCAATCAACATTTTCTTAATATAGTAGCAGTATCCATAGTTATAGCATAGCCAGCTGCATTATGAAATTTAATTTCTTTATAATTTTTACCTCTCGCTAAGAGAGGTATTGAATTCATCGAATATCCAGATTTGTGAATACGCACGTTTTAAGGTCACTAGAATCCGATTACAACATTTTTACGATGATGTCCGTGTGCGTGCGTGTGTGTGTGCTTGTGTGCGTGTGGATGTGGGGGTGTGTGTGTGCGTGCGCGCGTGCGTGCGTGTGTGGATGTTGGATCCACGATTTCTCAAATACTATACGACTTAAGACATTTTAACTACGGATTTCTCAATCTAACAATAATGGGAAGAGTTGATTAAGTTTTGGTAACAATTGGACAACCGGAAGTAGTAGTTACAAGAAAAATATCATCTAAATATTATTTATCGAAAATTTATGTAAATACTTACATTAAAGAACGTTAAATTCTATATTCGATAAATATAAATTCATTATTATATCTTCTATAGTTTTAGAGATAAAAAAAATGCATATAAAATAATTTGATGTAAAAAATCTTAGATCAAACTACTTTAAGGCAAGAAATTCAAATGTTTGTAATTGACACATAAATGTCACTGTCAAAAATATTTGTACATCATTATGAAAATAAACAAAAGTCAACAACGCAAAAGAATATACGTAAAAAAGAATATAAAAGGAATTTGCGAAAAAATGACGAATATAAAGAAAAAGAAAAGGAAAGTAGAAAAAGAAAATTTCAGGATAATATAAAAAAAATGTATGTATTGTACATAATTTATATTAAAATATCCCATAGATTTTGCAAATATATGTGAGAATTATTTTGTAATGAGACATGAATATATGTATTTGTATTTAAAAATATTTTTGTTTCATGCGTACAACCAGGTAAAATATCTGGCGAGAGGTTATGTGCTGGCCACATCAGATTTTTTAACTCTATATCCATTGAATACCTATGAAATATAAAATGTCATCAACTAATTTGGTAATTCATTGCTATTAGACTCTTCTAAACTTCTAAAAATTTATTAACGTTAGTTAATTTTACAGTTCACGAATTCTATGTTAACATTTTTAGTCGTAATTATAAAGTTTAAGGACCTTTTAGTTTTTTGTTCCCGAATGTTTGATGTTAGCGTACACCGTCTTTGACTTCAAGTTCTAGAAGAGGTCATTCGAGTAATTTTAAAGTTAATTATTCTATATTGCAGCGTATTATGAACTTACAGTATTAAGTTTCTTGTGACTTCAGATTTGCATCTTAATTTGTAAATAGTGCAGCTTGTTAATAAAGTGCAAGTACCAGTAATAATAGAACACAAAACTTTTTGCATTTCAATATTTGTTGTTTACTTTGTGAGATAGAATAATTAAAATGTACTGCAGTTGGAATAATTGGTGTTCTAATCTGCTTCTACAACTGAAATTGACCATTAGTTCAATTAACAATTTTATATTTTTACAAATAATTTTCAAGTATGAAACAATACTGGATTTTAGTTTCCACTTTTGGATTTTGATTAAGTATAATATTAAAGTTATAATTTTATATGAAAGTCATACCGGAAAGTAACACAATTGAAAAAAAAAAATTGCCCCAAAGAAGTTTAAGCCAATATCCAGTATTATTTCATAATTGGAAATTATTTCTAAAAATATAAAATTACCTTTCGACAGTTGTATGTATTTCATACAAATTCCATACAGAAAGTTTCGAGCAAAAAGATCCTATATTTCGAGTAAAATTATAATACAAAAATATGCTACGAATATGTCAATTGACACTGACATTTTTCAATCAAAATTTTCTTAATATAAGCTGTATTCTTTTTGGACAAAATCTCAGCTCATCTCAGATCACTTCAGATAAACCCAGGGAATCGTTGTTCTTTTTAACACACCTGATTTGAGTTGTACTGAGTAAACTCACTTCCCCCTTTTCGATGCTACACTACCAGTTTACAAAACTCAAAATGATTTGAAACACTCACTTTCCATTTTAAGGTTATTTAATACAACAAATTTTATATTCACATATAGAGATATACTTACAGTAATATATTTTCAACATTATCCATTTGTCGTTTATAAACAGTAGCATAGATCAGAAAATAAGTCAATAGGTAATTTTGGCCGCTGTCACAGCAAATATTATCGGTAAAGTAGAAAGTGATACAATGGAATTAAACTTGTTCTTTTTGCGCACATCACAACTCACTTCTTCTCAACACAGTTATATACTGAGCTGAGTTTCAATTGGGTCAAAAATAATACAGCTATAGTAGCTGTTTGTAGCATAGCTAGCTAATTTATGAAATTTAATTTCTTTATAATTTTATAACTCTATATCCATTTAATATAAAGTATAAAATGCAGTCAAATCGTATAGAGAATACAATGTTTTTTAATATTTATAATAACATTAAATGTGAAAAAATGATATTTAACATCGTTTTTTCAAGAAAAACTGTTAAAATCATCAAATGAGGGTACTTCCGGTTAACCAATTATAACCAAAATTTAATCAGCCCTTCATACGGATGCAACGAAGAGGAGTACGAAAGAATTATAATTTTTGGAAATGTATAGTATTAGAGTTATCATAGACGAACATTTTGTTACACACACACACACACACACACACACACACACACACACACACACACACACACACACACACACACACACATACGTAGACACATACACGCACACATACACACACAAACACACACACACACACATACACACATACACACACACACACACACACACACACACACACACACACACACACACACACAGAGAGAGAGAGAGAGAGAGACATCATTGTAAAAATAGTAAAATCTTATTCTAGGGGCCCTTAAAACGTGCTTATTCATTAAAAACTCACCACCAAATTTTTTACCAAAGACAATACCTTCCTTACATAAAAATGACGGAAGGTAAAAAGTAAAATAAATATCCTGCTAAACGAATAATTTTCTGGCATAGTTATGTTGTAAGCTATAACTGTAAAATTGTTGATTACAACAAACGTTGTGTGTTACACGCGGCCTACCTATATCTATCTCTCTCTTTACTGACCTGTTACATTATGGGTGACGTTTTTTCTAACCTCTTGTCCACTCCTTACATATTATATTTCGTGGTAAGATCTTACAGATTGTTACATATCATGCGCACAAAATACATTCGTACTTATTTACTTTTTGTACATGATATAACTAGGTACTTTTAATGCATTTAAAAATTTATTAACCAACATCTAAAATATCATGTGGTAATTATTGCTGGAAAAAATAATTTTATGAATATTTTCATCTGCGTGAAAATTATGAATGTAATAACACTTTTAATTCTCGTTTAAAAATTCCAGCTCCAGCAAATATGTTTGCCTTCATTTTAGGACTACTTTAATTATGCGGAGAATGCAAAAGTTAATTAATCTTTATGTACATTATCGTAACAAAGTGCTGCAAAACATGTTTAGTACAGCATATTTCACATTTTTAGCATAGTGAAATAATGATATTTTGATTTAATCTCGGAAAATATATTTCATGGTACTTTATTATTGTAATAATATGCAGTTTCTCTTTGTGTTATTCATTCATATTTTAATATAATTAAAAATTTTCGATAGTGTGAAGCTAATGGAAATTTAATTTGCAAAAAATCGCATACACCTATTTTTAGCAGTATTTAGTCGATCTTGAATTTTTATTTGTCAATGTCACTTACTGACGAACAGCTTTGTTATAGATGCAAAATAGAAAAAATAAATTCAAAATAAAGTTAAGATTAAGAATCGTGTCTGTAGCGGATTTTTTTTTTCGTTTATTTCATTTATCGTTTGCGGTTCTATTCTAGTGATGCACGACGAGGCGAGAGTACTCTCGCATCTCGTCTCGTCTCGGTGCATTATGCGAGACGAGAACGAGAGCGAGATTACAATTTAAAATTCGAGGCGAGATCGATATAACAACTGTGTGAAGCGAGAAATGTCGCAAGATTCTCGTGAGAGTCTCGCAATAAAAAGTATTTGTAACTTTATAGCTTTGATTCATAAGTTCAATGAAAAATACACCGTACAGGGAGTGGAGTCAACGGTAATTCGTGCGTAGAACACGTGATTGTGAAAATTATATAAATTGACTATATTTTTTTTGAGTCTATCTAGAGTCGAATGATATCGGTCGCAGAGCGAGGAAATGCAAAATAAAGACTAAATCGGCTTTGCATCTAATAGAACTAGTTTTTCTCCAACATTTCAACCCCTAATTCACTCCAGTTAAAACTACGGTTACTAAAATTCTTGTCGTCCCTGAAAAGTAAAGGATCTCATATTAAGCGTCGAAAGGAGCCAACACGGAGTGAAGCGGAGTGATTGGTTGCCAACGGGTTCCCAGTGTAAATCTTACTTAAATAGTGGCTTATAGTTAATGATAAAGTGTAGAAACTTTTAGTTACAAAAAATATTTTTTTAAATCTTTAATTAGTTTAACTGATGACAGAATGTTAGTATTGAAATAATTTGGTGACTAGAATTTAGTGTTTCGTCTCTTTATTATAGTTATACGACTGTAAATACATGGAAGACGGAACGATTGGTGCGAACTTGTCTTTTGTAGTTCAACTGATACGTAAATACCGAGGTAAATAAGTAGTGTGCAAGCGCTTATTTTTACAGCGAGACTCTCGCGCGAGAACGAGATGAGACCCAAAAAAATGTGCGAGAACGAGAGCGAGATTGCAGATCCGAAAACGAGACGAGATCGATATTTTATATTTCTCGTCTCGTCTCGCCTCGCATGCATCACTATTCTGTTCCATTCCGGATCCCAGGTAATATCACATTAATTAATTAGACTGAATGTTCATTAATTTAAATTTATTGTAAATATTTTATTTAGCTTTTTCATTTCTGCAAATCAGACACTTCTGAATTTACTGCTAGTTTATAAATAATAGAGTATAGTATCAATGACTACGTTTATCTAGACATTTCAAGCCGCTTGAATTTAGTAAATCGCTTTTCAATCTTCGAAATAAACGATCGAGATCAATATATATAGCCGCTTGAAAATGTCAAGTCAAGCCTATAAAATAACAGGTTTGGACTTATGAAGCGGCTTGACTTCCGTCGAAATAAACAGTGAAGCTTCAAATAATGTAACCACGCATGCGCACATCCGCAGTATGTAGTGTTACTAAATTCATATCATTTGTTGGTTATTTGCATTTTACCATATTTTATAACAGTCGCGACATAAAACTTAGTAAAATTGCCCAAAAGCGAAATATTTGGAGTGATGAAGAAACAAATATTTTTTTAATGTTTTTTAAAGAGAAGACAAATAACAACATGACAATTTTTAGATTTTGAAGTTATATATCCAGCATGAAATTAGATCATATTCCTCTCCTTGTCTGTCTGCATAATCCAATATTTAACTATATTCTTTTAGTCGATACGAATTTAAAGAAGATTGAAAATAACTCAATCCTATTTGCAATCCACTGAGATAAAACCAATACGATTTTTCAAGTCATAATATATTTGAAGTCGCTTGAATTGTCGAGATAAACATAGTCAATATCTAAGTATGCCAATCTGCTTCTATTCACGTATTTCGGTAATGACGATATATCTGTACCATTTGGGGCGTATACCAAGCGTCACCTAACGGGCTCTTACAGCTGTTGTAAGGAAAACACCATAGCGGTTACATTTGTGCTCTTTGAAAAGTGTAATAATTATTTAAGTATTAAGGGCAGTAAGTATACCCTACCAGTTGAGGATTAGTTTGGAGATCGAGACAAAGTCGAGATCTCCAATACAAGCACTTACTGGCCGCAATGATTATTATATTTTTTTCACGATCGGCCCAATAATAATAAAAGTAAAATTTAGAATTATTTAAAAATTATTTTGACATTTAAAAATAGTTGTCATTTTTAAGTAAGCTTTGATCGTTGTTTTGTTATCGTTGTTATGTTACATGAACAAATTTAAACATTACTTGTTTATTTCGTTTGAGATTTAATTAGCCATCTGTGAAATAGTTTCATCCTAAAATAAAGATTATTTGTGAAAAATGAAAGGAAGTGACGATTCGAATCTAGAAAATGCGTGGAATATAGGATGTACCTCAATTATACCCCAAAAATCCAAAGAAAGGTATGAAAATACCTTCAAAATCTTCAAAGCGTGGTGCAGTGAGAAAAAATATACAAATATCACAAAAAAGGTACTGTTGGTCTATTGTGTACGAAGAAGTCAGAAACTTAGATCTCCAGGGAGTCTATGGGCTGAGTACTACATGCTCAAGGCTACAATCTTTTTAAACAATGCAGTTGATATTCCATAATTTACTTCATAAATTGAATTTCTTAAGAGAAGTAATACTGGATATCGGCCGAAGAAAAGTTTTTTCAAAAGAAGATGTGTATAAGTTTCTTAAGGAATTTTCCGATAACGTTTATTTGATTAAAAAAGTAGCTATGATATTTGGAATAGCAGGTGCGTGCAGAAGGGAAGAATTATATAACGTAAAAGTAGAAGATATTTAGGATAATGGGTCGTTTATTATAATCCATATTCCCAATACAAAAACTAATATATCGCGAACCTTCACGATTACCACTCAACAAACGAAACTATTAATTATTTGGACAGAAAATATTTGACGTTACAACCAAAAAATTCAAAATTTTCTCATTATTTCTTGGCTATACGCAATGGAAAAGTCGCCAATCAAATAGTAGGTAAGAATACAATAGGAAGTTGGCCTGTCAAAATTGCAAAATGCCTGAATTTATCAGATCCTCTTTCTAATACCGGACATGCGTTTAGAAGAAGTTCGGCTACCTTTCTGGCGAACTAAGGTATTGACATTTTAGGCCTTAAAAGGCATGATGGGTGGCGTTCGTCTTATATTGCCGAGGGATATGTGGTGGAAAAATTACATGAAAATTCCACCGTTCCGCAAGCTCCAAGTACTTCGACTGAAGATGTAGTATCCAACACAGAAAATATTGTACTGGTGAAGAAGACTATTACAGAAAACACTCCAATAACGTTCAATAATTGTTCGAATTGTAGTTTTAGTTTTATTTTTAATAAAAAAGATTAATTTAAAACTTTAGAAATTGTACATTTATTTTTTATTTATGTAATTTCACCGCCTCCAGATCGGTAGGTAATCACATCACTTACCGGCCAGGCACATCACTTACCGAGCAGTACCACATCACTTACCAGTTAGTAATTTGTAAATAAACTTTACTGCCTTGGAAACCCTATCGGTAAAGGTGAAAAAAAAAACTCGATCGTGCAAAACTAATTTTTATCCAACACCGACTCATAATATACTTGTTACTATGGTTATTTGAAATAACTAATGTATAACATTAGTCACTCCGTGAGTGAATATTTTAGAAGACGGAGGACTTATTACTGATTTTTGTGTTATTTTAATATAAATAAAAAGCAATTTTACAAAATTTATTTATTATTGAAATAATTTAACATAATAAAACTTATTTATTTCAATAAATATTAACATTTATGCAGAAATAAGTTACTTATCTTTACACAATGACAGCTGTCATGTGCGTCTGATGAAACGAAAACGAGAAACGAAGTTGGGTATTTGCTTCGGAATTAAATTTAAAGTTGCTGTTTGTCCTAAGTATATATAAGAATATGTTTTAAAAGAAGGTCCTCTTTTTCACCCAATTTAATGTACTTTTCTTTCAAATAATTCCCAATGACAGTCAATAGTTATTACAGCTAATTTTTTTCAATAACAATAGGCTATCCTAGCAGCTGTTCCGTGTCGCTGGTCGCGCCATCTGATGGATTTACCGTTAAATATTTTTGGGAGGGATTTATTACTTGTAGAATGGCGTTTTATATATACACGAACTGTTTTGTCAGTTTAAAATATATTTGAAGCACCACTTGAAATAGAAAATACGTGTTTTATCATATGCTGTGATTTTGAAAACGCCGACATATCTTTCTTATACGTTTGCGCAGTAAATTCGCGCCAGTGTGAGGACTGTCAGACTATCACTACTTGTCACTGTGTACTTTAAGTCGACGACAATTTGGAAAATATTTTCCGTTGATTTGGGAAAACCGTTAGTTAATATGCAATTTGTGTATTCCATTTACTTACATGTTTCTTGAACTTTGACGTGTATTTTTGTCGAGGTCAGTATAAAGATTTTCATCGTGCGCTTTGTATAAAGTTGTCTACTAATAATTTATCGCAATTATACATATTACATTCAATAGCATGTATATTTCATAAATATTTTATTTTTCATTATTGTTATCGAAGGCACACAGATATGTATTGTCCCAAAACTTATTTTGAATCGAAGTATTTTGTTCCTAAGTTATAATTATTGAACTAAATTTTTTATTTGATAAAACCACAAAATATATAAACTTTAAAACCATGTTGTGTACTTGAGAAATATGAAATCAGATTTTTAATAAAATTCAACTGTACTTATGTCATTCGACGCACCGATGGTATCCATTTTTGTCGCCATACCTGTTCCCAAGGTTAATAAGGGAAGGAGTAAAAGTGAATCTTATTATTCCCATTATATTTAGATTATTTGCACTCTACAACACAACATGTTTGATGGCTTTTTACCACGGTTTTCGTTGCTCATCGCGTGTTTACGAACTGTCATCCCAGCCACGTCCCAACCATAGTGTTAAAAAATCCGCGAGTGGCGCGACGATACGTACTTGGTTAGTCTATATAACAAAATCATAATAACAATTCAATGGCTACTTTGTAATTTAAAATACTACATCGATTGTCTCGTCAGTGTTAAACGATGAATCAAAATATAAAAATTATTTAAGAAGTTTTAAAAAATTGTTGGATAAAACGTTGTATTACACTCGTGTGGAATGTATATTAGTCACTAAAGAAAATTAGACACGTAGCCCGCAGTTTTTCTTTCGTAACTAATACAGTGTGTTCAAAAAAATTCCTAACTCGGAGTTGGCTATGAACAAAGAAACGTATGTCAATTTAAAAATATTTAATTACTTAAATGTCAATTTGATATGTGATATTGTCAAAAATTTTGTTTGAAGAAATTAAAGCTTTTCTTCTTGAATCTTATTTTAGAAATGGAAACAAATTAGAAAACGACGAATGTCAATATACTGTATTCTTCTTTATTGTCTTTTCTCCTTAAAATTACATTTCAAGATCAATTTTGACATCTTGACTTTTGGATAAAATAATGATGACATACGTGTCTCTGTTTATAGCCTACTCCGAGTTAGGAATTTTATTGAACACACTGTATGATACATTCCACACTCATATAATAAATAACTATTAAATTTCAAGTTTGACATTGGTCGGAATCGAACCCAAGTCCAAATCACAATCGTTTACTTAAAGCACAGAACCATGCAATCCCATGTGTTGCCCTGCCTATATTGATTTCTTTTATAAAAAATTATACCTACACAAAACAATTTCACAAAAAACTTCGTAAATCTCTCCACAATAAGTTGATATTGCAACATTATTTCCATTTAACTTTGACATATCAGTTAACCAACATTTCATTTCTTATCCACAAACAAATGAAAAAAGTTTTCTGAATAAAAAAGCCCACATGATTTTCTCTAGTGGGAAATACACAGCATGGAAAGAACAATATTACATTATTCCGCTTTCTTCCAACTTCAGTCACGGCTCTGGGCAGCGAACAAGAGAGCATCTCGGACTCCAAAGTGCTCGAATGACCTTGGGCAACTTGGAATTGAATTTGAAGTCAGTTACAGTTCTCGCCTATTTATAGTTCTTGCGGGAGAGAATAGTTCGTCGTAAAGTTGAAGAGAAAAACTTGACAGGAATTTAAATTAGATAAGTGCAGTTGAAGGGCATGTTTGTTATGTAAATATTTGCTAGAATGGTTGTGTTGAACATTTTAATTGAAATACGAGAGCTTTGCAAGTCATTTTGTAATGCATCTAAACATGATTTTACGTTATACTGAATCGTAAACGTCTTATTACAGAGTCGCTAGGGGTAAAGATAGTTTTTACGGGCTGTTAAAACCATAGCAACATTTATACAGATGTATTTATTAATTATATCGCTTCTACAAATGTTTCCAAAGACCATTTCGATCAAATAGTTTTATGTTTTGTGTTGTAGTATCCAATATTTTTTTCAAATTATCTACGATTCAGTATATCAGAAAAGACTGCTCAACCGTTACCCGAAATTTACGTGGTCGCACGGATAACAATAGGTACCATGCACGCCCGAAAAGTTCTGGGTAACGGTATTGCAATGTTAATTACTATAATAATCTTTAATTATTATAATAACATATTTTTCGAAGAAAAACTATTTTGAGCTTCAAGTAAAGTATCATTTCCGATTATCTGATTTACACCAAAATCTAATGGGTTCTTTCCATATTAGAACAAGGTCGAAATACAAGGTTTCAAATTTTTTCGAATAATAGTATTTGAGTTAGAGCGGAGGATCCACACATTCACACAGACATCATCGTGAAAATATTCAAATCGGGTGCTAGGGACCTTAAAACGTGGTCATTTACCAAAATCTCGATATGCGATTTTTAGCATGATCCCTATACCTAACCTAACCTACCCCTGGAATTTGACAACCTTGATGACACTTCTTCCATCGCTGTCGTTTGTTCCATTAGTAGCCTACTCTTTTCTTATACTTAAAGGGGGGAGCATTGTAGCCACTTTTGTTTGAGATATAGTTTATAAGTTTATAAGTTTGCGTTGTAAAAAACAATAATTTTGTAAAAATAGTAGTCTTGAAAAAAGAATTGAAAAATATAGTTGTCAAAATCAGTCTCTAGTATTTTCTTCATTTTGCCACCCAAAAATACAGGGTAAAGTAATACAATATAATTACTTCCTCAAGCAAAAACATAAAATGGTCCTTCGAGCCGGATAGTAAATCAAAGAGATAGGAAGAAAATATATGAAACCAACCTGACAACTTAGAAGAATTGTCGAACCTAATTTCTGCTAACAGAGAGTGAGTACCTTTCGAATACACACACACCCACAACACTAGTATTACTCATTCTGCCTGTTTTGTAGTATTTTTACCTTAGCTGTCATAATTGTTGATATCGTTACCGTCTATGCAAATGTCAAAGAAATCAAAAGAAATGAAACTAGCAGATTTAACAATCAATCGCAATTCAATAAAAAATGACTTGGACTGTTTTCTAAATTTCTTATCAACACTAGAAATTGAATTCGTAGCACATAAAAGCTTAGATGACACCAAACAAATAGAATTGAAATTTAGAAATGACAGAATTAGTCAAGTATTCTTAGATAAATTTGAACGAATACAAAATGAAATAGAAACACTAACAGACAATTTGGAAGCTGAACAAATCGAAAGAAAAGTAATTAACGATCTCATATACTCAGCTTTAGCTAGATCTACATCATTGTTAAATAAATGCAAACTATTAGAAAAACCAGAATATTTGCCGCAAGTAGAAATTATGCATACTAACAAAAGTAATATCAAATTGCCTGCCATTAATTTGCCCACGTTCAATGGCAATTACAGTGACTGGTTAGAATTCAAAGAAACTTTTTCATCAATTATCCACAATGACAAATCCATAGATAATATTCTAAAATTTCGATATTTAAAATCCTCTATACAAGGCGAAGCGTCTAAAATTATCAGCTTGTTAGATACGTCAGCAAACAATTACGATGAAGCGTGGAAGTTGCTCTGTGAACGTTTCGACAACAAACGAATGTTAGCAAACAATCATGTTAAAGCTTTATTTAATTTGCGTAAAATAGAAAAAGAGTCCGCAAAATGTATACGGAAATTAATAGACGAATCTACACAGCATTATCGCGCGTTAATTAAATTAGGATATGATATCGAAAATAATAGTATATTTATAGTATATTTAATAACAAGCAAACTAGATCTACTAACTGCACGAGAATTTGAAATTAATACTACCTCTAAGGAAAAAGTAACCTTTCAGGATCTTATATCGTTTCTCAAAACACGTGCTGAAATGTTAGAATCATTAGAAGGTAATAATATTAGTAATCATTCTAAAAATCAATCTGCTGATAAAAAACTCAATACAAAAAATTATAGTCATTCATTGTTGACGGTTAACGCGAAATGTGTATTTTGTTCTAATTCGCACACAGTTTGGGCGTGTCCAGAGTTTAACAATTTGTCTGTAGAAAATAGATTACAACAAGTAAAAAACAAACGTCTGTGTCTAAATTGCCTACGACCCGGTCACGTAATAAAAGATTGCAAATCCAGATATTGTCAGAAATGCAACAATAAGCATCACACATTATTACATTTTGACAAACCGTCGAAATCTGTTTCCAATGAATCACCACGATCTAGTGATTCATCTAAACAAAATTCTTCAGAAATTGAAATTTCACAAAATCATCATTCGCGTATGACAGAATCACAAGTGTTACTTGCAACTGCTTTAGTACAAATCATAGATTCGAAAGGAAAGATACAAACAGCTAGAGCTCTTTTGGACTCTGGTTCCCAATCTAATTTAATTACAACTGAATTTAGTCAGAGGTTAGGATTACCAATTACATCTACAAATGTCGCTCTATCAGGTGTCGGGTCAACAACTTCAATTATAAATTCAAAAATTACATTCTGATTAAAATCGCGATTGAGTGAATATAGTTCGAATATTTCTTGCTTCTTGTTACCAACAATATGTGAGTCAATTCCTCTCAAAAGGATTCAAGTCTCAAATTTACATATACCTGTTAATGTTAAATTAGCCGATCCAGACTTTAACATTCCCTCAAAAATTGATATTTTGTTGGGTGCACAAGTGTTTTGGAATTTAATAAAGCAAGAACAAAATAAATTAAGTTCCTGTGGTGTTACATTACAAAATACGGTTCTAGGTTGGATAATTACCGGTAGTATTTCGCAAGCAACAAACTCAATATACTGTAATTTCGTAATGCAAAAAACAACCAACTTAGATATTCAAGAGCAATTAAGTAAATTTTGGACAATAGAAGAATGTTTATCTCAAAAATCAGTAAAATCACAGGAAGAAATAGATTGTAAGAATCATTTCAATAAACATATGAAACGCGATAATGACGGTCGGTTCATTGTTTCGATACCCTTTAACAAACCAGTCAACCTTCTGGGTGATTCTAGACAAAATGCTTTAAAACAATTCTATTATATGGAAAGAAATCTGTTAAAAAATCCAAAATTAAAATTAATGTATTCAGATTTCCTGAGAGAATATATCGAAGTTGGCCATATGCAGGAGTCAAAAAGCTTTGATAATAATATTTCGTATTTTTTGCCACACCATGGAGTACTTAGAGAAAGTAGTACAACAACCAAACTCAGAGTAGTATTTAATGCGTCATCAAAAACATCATCTGGTAAGTCACTTAACGATTTGCAAATGGTAGGTCCGACAATTCAAAATGATTTAATATCAATTTTAATTCGATTTCGTGAACACACTTACGTAGCTAGCGCGGATATAGAAAAAATGTACCGCCAAGTTCTTATAGATCCAAAACAGAGAGATTTGCAAAAAATTCTGTGGCGATTCAACATTGCTGATAGTATCAAAGAGTATACACTAAACACAGTAACTTACGGAATGACTTCAGCCCCGTTTTTAGCCATAAGAAGCTTATTTCAATTAGCTATAGAGTGTAAGTCACAAAACATTGAAGCTTCGCGAATAATTGCCAACGACTTTTACGTCGACGATCTGTTGACAGGTGATGACAACGTAGATAATCTCATTAAAAATTGTAACGCAGTATCAACAATTTTAAAATCAGGATGTTTTAATTTACGTAAATGGAAAGGCAATGATAGCAATATATTAAAGCAATTAAAAGTAGAATCATCAAATGATGTGTTAAAATTTGGAAAAGATGAAACCACAAAAACTCTTGGCGTAGTGTGGTCATGTATTACAGATACTCTAACATATAAAATTAATATAGATTTAAACTCAAAATGTGTCACAAAACGTTCAATTTTATCTTGTGTTTCGCAAATATTTGATCCCTTAGGTTTGCTAAGCGTCTGCACAATAAAAGCAAAAATATTTCTTCAAAAATTGTGGTTAGAGAAATTAAGTTGGGATGAACCGGTTTCTTCAAATCTTAGTTACCAATGGAATAAGTTTAAGAACGAACTTGCACAACTGAACGATATTAGAATAAATCGACATGTATCAATAAAAACTTTTACTAAAAAGGAAATACATGTGTTTTGTGATGCATCATTAGTAGCATACGGCGCAAGTGTTTATATTAGAACCATCAATGAATTTGAAATAGTTAGCAATCTTTTATGTGCCAAATCAAAAGTTGCCCCTTTAAAACCATTAACTGTTCCTAGATTGGAACTATGTGCCGCTCTTTTAGCATCACGGTTAGTAGATAAAGTAATAAAATCGTCAAATTATAAATACACTCATTGCACTTTGTGGAGCGACTCTACTATTGTACTAAGTTGGATCAATACCGCATCGAATTTATTAAAACCATTTGTTAGTAATAGAATAGCCGAAATTCAAACATTAACGAAAAACTGCAATTGGCGGTATGTACCTTCTAATGAAAATCCAAGCGACATATTATCACGTGGATTAGAAACTTCTCAAGTCATGAAATGCAAAAAGTGGTGGCATGGGCCAGATTGGTTAATAAAAGATTTCATTTATTGGCCAAATAAATTAAATATTAATTGCGAAGAAATACCAGAGCTTAAAAATCAAAGTACAGTCTTCGTTAATGTCCATACATTCAATAATCTGAAGTTAAATAAATATTCTAATTTAAACAAGCTAAAAGCTATCGTGGCCTACTGTTTGCGCTTCACAACTAACTGTTTAAAAAAGAAACAAAAACAAAATCTCGAATTAGGCCCTCTCACTGTATTAGAATTAGAACAAGCACTAATTCGTATATTAAAAATGATTCAAAGAGAATCATTTCAAAATGAATATAATTGTTTAGAAAATAAAACAGAAATACCACGAAATAGTAAATTAATCAAACTAAACCCTTTTCTAGACGAAAATCATTTAATAAGAGTAGGCGGAAGATTAGTAGCTTCTTCATTTAATTATAACAAAAAACACCCAATCGTTTTACCAGCAAAACATCACTTTACAATATTGTTATTTGAATTCGAACATAAAAAATTATTACATGCAGGACCACAGCAAACATTATATTCACTTCGAGAACATTATTGGCCTTTGTCAGGAACAAATACATCAAAATATGTTGTTAGAAAATGCACAACTTGTTTTAGGAACAAACCTAGATCAATTTATCCAATTATGGGTAATCAACCATCGCAACGCGTATCTCAATCATTTCCCTTTAC
The DNA here is from genome assembly GCA_963082715.1 of Harpalus rubripes. Classification (NCBI taxonomy): domain Eukaryota; kingdom Metazoa; phylum Arthropoda; class Insecta; order Coleoptera; family Carabidae; genus Harpalus; species Harpalus rubripes. The sequence continues at coordinate 44,665,380 of OY720459.1, forward strand.
ATATTGCGGAGTCGATTATGGAGGTCCATTTCTACTCAAGGATAGAAAGGGTAGAAATAATAAATATTATAAAACATACATTGCTTTATTCGTTTGTTTTGTAACTCGAGCTGTTCATATAGAAATAGTTTCAGACTTAACTAAAGATGCCTTTATTGCAACTTTTAGACGTTTTGTCGCACGTAGAGGAAAACCTTTAGAAATTCATTCTGATAATGCAGCAAATTTCGTTGCTGCAAATGTCGAATTAAAACAGTTGGGCAAATTTATTGCAGACAATGCTGTAGCACTGTTAAAATCATTTAATATAGAAGGAATAAATTGGAAATTTATTCTAGTCAATTCACCTCACATGGCTGGATTATGGGAAGCCGGTATTAAATCTGCAAAGTTTCATATCAAACGTATAGCCGGTAACGCTCATCTAACATATGAACAGTTTTTAACTTTAGTAAATCAGGTAGAAGCAGTAATGAATTCACGTCCAATCAGCCAAATGTCATCCGATCCCTCAGATCCACTTCCACTTACACCTGCACACTTTCTCATCGGAAGAACACTCACATCTCTGGCAGACCCCAATTTATTGTCAATACCAGACAATAGATTATCAAATTATCAAAGGATACAACAATTAAATCAACACTTCTGGAAACGATGGGCGAAAGAATATATATCGGAACTACAGCAAAGAACAAAATGGAAAACAAATCAAGGCAGCATTCAGCGAGATCAAATCGTTTTGATCAAAGAAGACAATATTCCACCACTTTGTTGGGCCCTGGGCCGCGTGATAGACCTGCATCCTGGCATCGATGGAGTCGTCCGAGTCATCAGCATCAAAACTGCAAAAGGCATAATTAAGAGAGCTGTTGCAAAGGTGTGTCCTCTTCCCAATAACAACGATAGTGCCAGTGCTGTGAATAAGTGAATCAAAAGGTCAATCTGTGCAAAGTGTCAAAAGTGTAGATCAAGATTATCATTAATGTAATTATAATAGCAAATTGAATTGTAAAATTTTGTTGAAAGCATTACCTTTAATGTCACTGTAATAGAAATTGAATTGTAAAACTTTGTTGAAGGCCTTACCTTCAAGGCCGGGAGTATGTTTGAGATATAGTTTATAAGTTTATAAGTTTGCGTTGTAAAAAACAATAATTTTGTAAAAATAGTAGTCTTGAAAAAAGAATTGAAAAATATAGTTGTCAAAATCAGTCTCTAGTATTTTCTTCATTTTGCCACCCAAAAATACAGGGTAAAGTAATACAATATAATTACTTCCTCAAGCAAAAACAACTTTGACCTGTTTAAGAATGAAAAGAGTTGGCTAACATTTCAATGTTATTATATTGTTTTTATACTAGTGTATTATAACAACAACTTTTCGATTGTCATTTCCGTTGTTAAATGAAGTACTTTTAAGCATTAGAACTTAAAAATGACAGTTTAATGCGTAAAAGTAAAAGTACTAAATACCTATTATAACTGTTTATTTATGATAAATATTTACAACGCAATTACTTAAATTACTAAATTGAACATTTGATGTCGTTGTTAATACTTCTTCTTGGTTAACTTCAATGTGGGTAGAAACTGAAGTAGATGTGCTGCTGGATTCTGATTCTTTGTCGACAATTTTTATTTTTTTAATTGTTGTTTCTTTTTCTTCCAAAATTCTTCGTGAAATTTCTTTATTTTCCAAAGAATTTTCAACGTAGCCTTCAGCAACAGAACTTGAACGCCACCCTCCATGTCGCTTGAGCACTGTATTGTCTGCTCCCGAATCAGCCAAAAATGTTGCAGAACACCGCCGAAAACAATGCCCGGTATATTCTTTAGCATTTGGGAGACCGAGGAACTCTGCAATTTTTTTAGGTATACCACCTATGGTATTTATACCTACAGGAAGCGTGCAACACTTAAAATTTCTGTAGGTTAGAAAAAACCATTGATGTTCAGTATGAGTAGGTCGAAGTTGTGCGTACTTGCGAAACATTGCTAAACAGTTGATTCCATCGACAAACCCTTCAGATATCATAAAAAATCGTGAAATATTCGTTTTAGTATTTGGAATATTAATTTTTATGAAAGAAGTAGAATCTTCAATATCTCCTACACGTAAAAACGTAAGTTCCTCCCGGCGACATGCCCCATAGATTCCAACAATTAACACAACCTTTGCCAATAAATAATCCTTGTCATCAGCTTCCTTCATGAAACGAACTATCTCTTGCTTAGTGAATATTTTTGATTATTTAGGCTTATATCCACTAGCTTTTCTTTTTAAGAATGCAATAAGATTAGTAAATTTACTAATATCCACATTCTTATTAAGGTATATCGTATATCATAGTTCGGAGCATAGAGTAATTACTCCATAAAGTGGATGGCTTATAAATAGATGATAATTTCGAAAAATAGGCTAAAACTACTTTTTCTGTAATGTGCCCAACGTTTTTCTCCGCACACCAACTGTCAAATTTTTTGTAAGTTTCTTCATACAATTTTTTTGATTTTCCTGGAACCAGTGTAGCCAATGCAGCCTCTGCACCATTTTCAATATCAGAGTCAATCTCTGAGTCACTCATTTTAAGTAAATTTATTACCAAAAATTCTCAAGAAAAATTATACACCGAGCACGTAGACATCAATGTTTATTAAACAACATATTGGATCCCATAGCAACAAAAAGATAAAAATGATGCCTGCCTACTTTTAAATTTTGAAAAATTCAAAATGTTGACATTTGAGAATAAATATAAATAATCTGTTTTGAAACGCTAGTATAAAAAATCTTGTATGGAATACGTTGCGAAATCGTGTTTTAAGCACTAGACATGTTATCCAACTCGGCTACGCCTCGTAGGATAATTTTCACGTCGCGTGCTTAAAACACATTTCTTTCGCAACTTATTACATAAATAGCTATTTTGTTACTATTGATAATTCTAGTTGAGTTTTGAAAAATAAAAAATACGTCTAAATCTTATCCTGTGTTTAAATTTATGCAATTTTAGTTGAACAGTATTCTTACACCTTCCTTACCAAGGGTAGCGGGAGGTAAAAATATTTTGAAAAAGAAGAATATGTTGTGGTTCTGATTAATTTGCGTAAGTAAAACAAAAATGTAGCTTGTTATAAACAGATTGGTCTTTCTGCTATTAAAATATTAAAAATACTTTATTTAAATGCAGGATTATGTTCTGCTCATTTCAATCAATAATAAACTAAACGGTGGTGCAGTAAATCCGAAATAAACCTATTTTAAATTTATGATTTCCATTTCCAGCAACTGCAACGTTCAATTAGTTCCAATTTTTCGTTGCGGTTTTCATTTCCAGCCACATAAATAGATACCCCAATTTAGACTAAAATAGTTTACATTGCAGTGCTTTTCTTCATTACCAGTAGCACGACAGTTCTAGTAGATTTAAATTGCAGTAGATATGAGCTGCAAATAAGAAAAAGTCATTTATGGAAAAAGTTTATTTTTGCTGGCAATTTTATTTCTGAGAAATAAATTGTTAAGCACTTATTGTCTCGACCAGTATTCACTACATGCAGTCTCGATATACTATCTACTACAAATATCCGATCCTACTCCCAAATTATATAACAATATTCCTAATTTCTTAAAATCTCTAACGGTAAGTAATTTTATACATCAATTAAAAAGTCTACCATTAGCATAAAAATAAATTGTTGAAATTCTGCTATCATGTATGTATATTATTGTATTTTTGTATATTATATTACTCTGATTGTTAATTTTTATTTAACTTTTTTGTAGGTATGTATTACATAAACTATTATTCACGAAAGATGACTACTCAAGGTAATTTGTGAGCCGTCTCATATAATATTATTTGCAGATAACTTCATTGCATTTCGTTTGCATAGGCGTGCAACATGAAATATTTATAGACACATTGTAACTGAAAAAATAAGAATAATTCATTTGAAAGTTATGTTTTTTTCTAAATAATGCCTTTCTGAAAGATTTATGTTCTTCACTTATGTTTCTGCAAAATACAAAAACTTAAACTTAACTTATAAACCAAGGAATAACAATTTGATTTAAACCTGAACGCCACTGGGTAAATATTAGCACAGAGGGCAGTGTAGTAGATAATTAGGTATCTGTAATTCTACGACATATGTCATTATTATTTATAGTGTGTTAGAAAGCAATGCCACTATTTACGTATATCTGTCACACCACATAAATTAAATAGACATAGGTCAAATAATCTTTCTCTTTCTAATACAAAATGTTGCTAAGTTACTGCTATAAAGTGATGTGTATTCTTTCTTCGAACAAATGACCTTGAATAGTCATTTTTCGTGAATAATAGTGTACCAAGCGTCACCTCACGGGCACTCATTGCTGGCGTGGAGAGTGCACCACAGGGGTCAATTTTGCGCCATTTAAAATTGGAAATATTTGGTGTCGGTCGGGATCGAACCCGGTTCCCCAGATTCGCGACCAGACACTCAGGCACGCGGCCACGAGACCCCATATTATTATAAGAGTGTACTCGTATGTCCAAGAACCAAGAGCAAAAGTATTTTACTCGTATTTTTCCCTTTATCATATTCGAATAAAATATTTGTTTAAAAATGTATGAATATATTCGTATGTATTTATTTAAAAATATTTAATTTTGATTCGAATTCGGATATAATCAGAGAAATATAACAACTAATTTAACTAGATATTATTTCAAATAATATTTGATTACAACAAAGAAAATGGCTAATTGTCCAAATGCCCGAATAAAAATATACAGAAACAGTAGTAGGGATTGAGCGGTACTGGAACAGATAACGATCTAAGATTGACGTCACAGATAAGATAAGGATTGATGACGTCATAGATACGAGATAATGATTGATGACGTCTGACGTCGTAGATAAGGATTGATGACGTCACATGACATGATTTCTTAAGATTTCTTCAAGATGTTCTTATCAGTTTGTAATATTTTTCCAAGACGTTCTTATCAGTTCATAAGATATCTTAAGAGATAACGTCATAGATAAGAATTTTTCAAGATGTTACTTGTGTGATTAATAGCTTTTATTTTTACTCGTATTATTGTAATCAAAGTTTCTTTATTGTAATGAATTATGTTTGTAGCAATTATTTTCTAACTGAAGATATAAACAAAAGGACATTAATCACTAAATAAACTAGACGATTACAACAAATAAATGCTTAAATTAAAGAAAATCTGATTACAATATACAGGGTGTAAAATAAATATATTTTTTTCTAAATCTTCTAGATTTGAGTTAAAATTCTTTAAAGATTTGTTCCATATCTAGTTACTCGCCTATGGTCTTAAGGAAAACATCGCTGCTGTCCTCTGCTGTCTGAATTCAAGTTCGATACACAGCACAAAAATTGTCGACTATACTAAACACAACGAAGAAACAGAGTAATCACGGCAACTGTATCAGCAGTTCAGAAGTTATATGTCAGCAAATGCGTATTGTAAACCCGGTTCTTGCCAACTTTCTTCTGTCTCAGCCAATAGCGGCATCGCTTTCTCAAATCACGTGAAGATCACGCACATTTATTACTCTGTTTCTTCGTTGAGTTTAGTGTAGTGGTTGCACTCTTGCAAACACAGTAATTAATATAGGATCAACTGAAAACATATTTATTACTAATAAATTCGTAATAGTACAACTTTTGAAAAAAAAATTTGGATAACAAAATTATAAATTTGTGTATAAAAACAGGCTTCTAAACATGAGTGAATAGAGGAGGAGCATAGTTATGAGATGAGTTTTCGTGTGTTAACACGACAAATCATAATAGTTTAAATACGTTATTCAAAAAATGTAAGTACATACTCTTGTCCATTTAAACGAGGTGGGATTACATGAAGCCAATGACTCGTCAATTTCTTATTCCCGATTTTTTGTTGAAAATTCTGTTTCCTTCTTACAGCATGAGAATTTTGTGTTCAGATAAGTGTATTGTGCATTATTAAAGACACCTTCACTAGTAAATCCAACCTTATCAGAGAACAATACAACTCATTCGCAAAATTGAAGTGCTGGAAACTGGAAACATTGAAATGTTTGATCATGATATAGATGTAACTATTGCTCTTTTAAAATATTCCAAATTGCCATCACACCACGTACTGTGATAATCTCGAAGGTATTGTATGTTGTACAACATTTACAAATGTGCGAATATTAAGAAGTGGATGATTTTCGAGTAAATTCGTTGACCTTGAGAAGCGTTCCCCCAAAACTTGATAATAGGTAATTACAATGTCTGCGTATTCGCTATTTGGAAACGTTGGAATTTTGGCAGAATTTTATCTTATAAACAGGTTTATTACTAAATTCGTTGGCCTTGAGAAGCGTTCCCCCAAAACTTGATAATAGGTAATTACAATGTCTGCGTATTCGCTATTCGTAAACGTTGAAATTTTGGCAGAATTTTATCTTATAAACAAGTTTATTACTAATATCAAAATTTAATAGGGCGCGAGCAGACACGTGACTCGAGGGACCTTGACGTGCTTAGAATCAGCTGATTTGTGTGCGCGTGTCATTTTGACAAGAACATTGTCAAGTTGACAAGACCAATGTTTGACGTATTTTAATTTTGAATTGCTAAAATGTTAACATTTTATAATTTTTAGGCAGTAAAACACATGAAATTAAAAATAATAACATTTTAGCAGTTAAAAATCAAGATAAGTCAAAACATTGGTCTTATCAACATGACATTGTTCTTGTCAAAATGACATGCGCACACAAATCAGCTGATTCTAAGTACGTCAAGGTCCCTTGAGTCACGTGTCTGCTCGCGCCCTATTGCAACAACTGATGACTGAATTGCCAAAACAAAATTTTTCATAGCTATTGCTACTGCATTGAATTATTAGGAAAACTTGTCAATTTTCGGGGTGTAAAAATCCTAAAAAATTATGTGATTTCAAAAAAATCTGATGTGGCCAACACAGGACGTCCCGTCAGTTCCATGTTTGAAATAGCAATGAGCTTTAATTAAAGTATCACTTCCAGTTGATCGTTTGTAAAGAAAATCTAATTTGTTGTTCCAATAAAAACAGAAAAGTCTAATACCAAATTTTGGATTATATTTTATTATGTTTTTCCTCGAAAATGAAGTAAAGTATCACTTCTAGTTTATCAATTTTAGAATAAATCTAACATATCATTCTCATTAATATAAAAATCATAAATGCCAAATTTGAAACGTTTTGGAATATATCATAATATATTTTTCACAAAAATCTGTTGAGAGCTTCAAGTAAAGTATTACTTCCGGTTTATCAATTTTAGAAAAAATCTAACATGTCATTCACATTTATATAAAAATCTTAAATACGAAATTTGAAAAGTTTTGGAATATATCATAATATATTTTATCACGAAAATCTGTTGACAGCTTCAAGTAAAGTATCACTTCCGGTTTATCAATTTTAGAAAAAATCCAACATGTCGTTCTCATTAATATAAAAATCTCAAATACCAAATTTGAAAAGTTTTGGAATAGGAATATCAATGTATTTTTCACGAAAATCTGTTGAGAACTTCAAGTAAAGTATCATTTCCGGATTATTAATTTTAGCCAAAATTTAATATGTTGTTTTTCTTCATTAAATACTAAATTTGACAAGTTTTGGAGTATATCATAATATATTTTTCACGAAAATCGAAAATCTGTTCAGAGCTTCAAGTAAAATGTCACTACTGGTTTATTAATTTTAGCCAAAATCTAATATGTTGTTCCCCTTGATATAGAAGTTTTAAATACTAAAATTAAAAAGTTTTGGATTATATTTTAATATAGTTTTTCATTAAAAACTGTTATGGGCTTCAAGTAAACATCAGTCACTTCCGGTTTATCAATTTTAGAAAGAATCTAACATATCGTTCTCATTAATATAAAAATCTTAAATACCAAATTTGAAAAATTCTGGAATAAATCATAATAGACATTATCGTAAAAATAGTAAAAACGTGTTGTGGGGATCCTAATTCGTGCTTATTTACTGAAAACTCACCATCGAATTTTTGGCACGATTACATTACCTCCACCTACGGTATGACGGGAGGTAAAAAGTTATTAAGAAATATTGTTGCTCTCGACGAGTTACATTACTGGTTAAATTTAATATACTTATTTCATTTACATCCTGTATAGAAAATAATTAATCACAAAAAAATTAACTAGGTATTATACTAAATGCCATTATTGTATATAAACCGGATGAAAAATTCAATTATTATTTATACTTAAGTCTGAATGAAATATATGAATATAATGTATGAGATATTTATAGTTTCTAGTAGCATGTATTCCGCTTTACTCGTATATTTGCTTGCTTTGAACTCTGTTAAATTAAATCTTCATCGAATTAGAGCAGGGAGCAACTGATTAATAAATTCCTCTAAGCTCAACAATTTACTAAATAAACAAGCAATTACCATTATTCAATAAGACGTTCGCCCTTCACCAAATTTCACACATAAATTAACAATTGACTGTCTTTGATTATCAACGACGATGTGATCAGTACAGAAGTGAATATTTAAAGGAGAGAAAATTTCACAACCGGATTGAATGTTATCGCAAATCAGACCGATTTGGTTCTGATGAATTTATATTGGAGGATAAACGAAGTTATGTGATTTCTTGTTTGATTGTTAGCATCAATAGAAAATTTTAAATTTAAATAGTGAATATGAATCAATATTAACATTCAGATTTCTTAAAATGTCTGTAATTAAATCAAATTGAAAACCTTTGAGACATGAGATATCGTTAACAAAAAAATTAAAGGACTAATATTAATAATTCCGATAAAATATTTTAAAATAAAGCATCGGTAATTTGTTGAATTCGAGGTCACGTCGAATTTAATGAGTTATAAAAGATGTCCCGATATAAAAATTTGCGGTATTTTTATCTCCCGCCAGTAAATAAGCACGAATTAGGGTCCCCACAACACGTTTTTACTATTTTTACGATGATGTCTGTGTGTGTGTGTGTGTGTGTGTGTGTGTGTGTGTGTGTGTGTGTGTGTGTGTGTGTGTGTGTGTGTGACGATTTTTTCGTCCACGATAACTCTTATAACAAACTTCCAAATATATCCATTTTCCGTATTTAAGCTTCCTGCATTCATATAACAAGTTGATTAGATTTTGGGAAAAATTGGATAAATGGAAGTGATACTTTACTTGAAGCTCATAACAGTTTTTAATGAAAAACTATATTAAAATATAATCCAAAACTTTTAATTTTTAGAATTTAAGACTTCTATATCATGGGAAATAACATATTAGATTTTGGCTAAAATTAATCAACCAGAAGTGATACTTTACTTAAAGCTCTGAACAGATTCTCGTAAAAAATATATTGATACAATCGAAAACTTTTCAAATTTGGTATTTACGACTTTTATATTAATGAGAATGATATGTTAGATTTTTTCTTAAATTGATAAATCGGAAGTGATACTTTACTTGAAGCTCTGAACAGTTTTTTGTGAAAAATATATTATGATATATTCCAAAACTTGACAAATTTAGTGGTCAAGACTTTTATATAACGGGAAGCAACATATTAGATTTTGGCTAAAATTGATAAACCGGAAGTGATATTTATTTGAAGCTCTGAACAGATTTTTGTGAAAAATAAATTGATACAATCCAAAACTTTTCAAATTTGGTATTTAAGACTTTTATATTAATGAGACCTACATATTAGATGTTTTCTTAAATTGATAAACTGGAAGTACTAGTTTACAGGAAGCTATAAACAGATTTTCTTGAAAAAATATTTTAAAACATGATCCAAAACTTCTCAAATTTGGCATTTAAAACACGTGTATAATTTGTAACAACATTAGATTTTGACTATACCAATATGATAAACCGGAAGTGGTACTTAATTTGGAGCTCTTTACAGTTTTCGAGGAAAAACAATAAAATATAATCCAAAATTTGGTATTACAGACTTTTCTATTTATTGGAACAACAAATTAGATTTTGTTTACGAACGATCAACCGGAAGTGATACTTTACTTAAAGTACATTGCTATTTCAAACATGGAATTGACGGGAGGTCATGTATTGGCCACATCAGATTTTTTGTATTTGTTTGGTGTCTCTGCAATTTCGAAACTTGTATTTTATTAGTTTGATTAGTAAAGATGGAACGCTAGCACAAAATAACAACGCGTTATAATTGTTAAAATGAGACTGGTTGATGTGGATCTCAGTGTCATGTGGTTCCAACAGGATGACATGACCGACAATTGTTTTATTGAATCAACAGTTTGCAAGCCGTATTATCTCCAGAAATGCAGACATCCATGTTTCTTAAATTTGACATAATCAAAGAATAAATTTTCTAGCTTCCTACTTTTATACGAGTAGATTTATACAACTTAATTAAACTCAGGGACATAAATCTTAGAAAACTATTTACTAGATGTAAGAATGTTATTAGATTACTGATTGATAAGCCAGTTAAAGAAATTTGGAAAACCAGAACAAACGGAAAAAGGAGGATGAACATATAAATGAAATATTAGCAAAGAGAAATGCAACCAACCATTAGAAGAGCACACGAGATAGCGGGAAGCCGAGAATATTGGAAAAAGTTTGTCTTAGAAACCTGAACACAACACCCAAGGAGTAGAAGAGGAGCAGACTTAAGAAATTAAAAATCTAGTGTGTCCAACACAATACCTCCCGCCATATACAGACCGAATCACAAAAATTATTAAGCTAATCCTTATTTTTCGATTCGCGAATTTTACTCAGATTTTGGCAGTTTATTTATTGAAATATTGTTTAATCTAATCCAAGTAACTACCTTTTTTGATAATAAAATGAATATTAATTTCTAAATGCCGGGATAGAATATAATTCACTAATCCAAAAATAAGTATTACCTTAAACTTTTTTGTGAATCGGTAATTTTTATTAATCTAAATACATGTCTACATTTATTTGGGTGAAGTGTAAATATTAGACAATTATTATTAATCAAAATAAAAGTTCATTATAACGATAAATAGATATTAAATATAATTAAAAGATGCTAAATATAACAAACACTACGATTAAACAAATATTAAACACTAATTAAGACTAAGAATATTATAAGACACTTAAACACTAAGATTATTTATTTAAACAATATATAGCTCACTTATTTATTTATACAACTATATTTATTTATGTTTACCACTTGTCGACTATCTGTTTATATCACCAACTGTTTAACACGCAACGCTTATTTATATCAGACTGTCCAATGCCTTCGCTAACAGTGCTTATATACCCCGGCATTTGTATTCCAGAACTTACTAGAGCACTATTCTAGATAAAAACTCAAACACAATAGGTTATATCAACCGCGTAATTAAGCAAGTTCGGACACGTCCGTTGCGTCATCGCTAAAAATAGACACTCGCTCTTCCCTGCGACAGCGAAGGGGACAGCGGTGGTGACAGTAGCGGCGACGGCGGGCACTGCACATTACATTACTTATGCTGGAAACTGTATTTATTTCCTTTCTTATTGTTTTATGTACTTTTTTCTTTTTAAAACGTTACTATTATTAATTTAAAATGATTAGTTTTTTGACAGTGATATTTATCTGTCAGTTACATACAGTTGATTTGAATAACTGCGTAGCCAAGAAGTTTTCTTTGTTTAAATCGTAGACTCCGGGATTTAAATTATAAATAATTTTATAAATTTATCCATAAAATATGTAGAGAAAGTATTAATGCAAATCTATCGAAAATTGAATATTCGTTAATTTGTATAACATGAATCTCGAAAAAATAACATTTAAAGGTATTTTTCGAAGAAAAACTATTTTGAGTTTCAAGTAAAGTGCCATTTACGTTTATTCGATTTACACCAAATCTAATGGGCTCTTTCCATAATAGAAAAAGGTCGAAATACAAGGTTTCAAAAAATCCACACATACATACGTACACACACAAACGCGCGCGCGCGCGCACACACACCCACACACACACACACACACACACACACACACACACACACACACACACACAGCGAGATATATATATATATATATATATATATATATATATATATATATATATATATTCTTTCCATATTAGAATAAAGTAGAAATACAAAGTTTCAAATTTTTCTGAATAATAGTATTTGAGTTAGAGAGTAAAGACAATCCGCACACACAGACATCAACGTGAAAATGTTAAAATTAAATTCTTAGAGACCTTAAACCGAGGTCATTTACCAAAATATCGATATATAATTTTTAGCACGATCCTTATATCTATACCCTTACTAAGGGTAGCGGGAGGTAAAAAGTGATCATTGAAGAGCAATTACATAATAATTAGACATTTTTATAGGACGTAGAAATGCTCAAATTTTAAAATGTAATAACTTGTGACTAAAATTTCCTGCGAGAAACAGTTCCACCAAACTGATTGGCATTCTGGAAAGTACATGTCGCTTTATGTAACTTATATTTAGAAAATTTGGACTATGGTCGTTTATGCCAAGAGGTACTCAAATGGTCAGAAATATTTTGTGATTTGATACCATTCTATTTCTTTTTCTTGGGTTTTCTGAAATCAAAAACCTGTCTATACCAAACAACTAGCAAGAAATTCCCAAAATAAGGAGCTGTATCACTGCCAAATGTCACTTACAAATGATAATATCATCAAAAGGTATTAACAGATAAGGCTGGTTTATTTAAGCTGAAAACTTTACCTCAGCATTATGACTATGCATTAATAAATCGAGTATAGACAAATGCGTGCTACGGTATATGTAGCTGTAACCTTAACCTACGCATTATGCCGTAACCCTAGAATACGGCAATTTCTAAATTTTTAAGTCATTATTCAGAAATACCTCAATATGAAACATTTAGGGAAATTTAATTATTGTTACTCAGCAACAATAATATGCTTTTCAATGTTTTCTCTGTTATAATTAATTGTTTCGTTACTATGGAAAAAATGAATAAAAATATATTTTCACTAATTTTACGTATTATGGGTCGATTCTGTTCACATCTGTAAATCTTACAGATCTGTAAATTTGTAAATAATGAACAAAATCGCAACGAAAAATTCCACTCTTATGTATAATTTTATATTAATCAACAAGAATAGATGTGCTTCTGTCACTTTTTTACAGAGTTGTAGATCTGTTAGATTTACAGATGTGAACAGAATCGACCCATTAGGATTTGTAGTTGGGATTTTTTTTCAGAATGCTCATGTATATAAACTTATTTTCTTTCAAGCTGCTAGTCTCTATTACTGAGGAATTATAACTCAATTTATATCTGTCATTGGAAAAATGGTTATTTTTTGCTAAGAAAAATTAATTTTCGTTTCCTTCTACTTCTCATATATGTAACAAATGTACTAGGTATATTCATTTGCGTGTTTAAGTTTTAAACTGCAATTAACTGAAAAAAGTAAACAGCAAATTTTTGTGTGGATACTCAATATGTATATCATTGGATTACTGATTCCATACATTGTATTCAAATTAAAGAATTCTTAAAATTTAGTACAACCGATAAGGTACATAGAATTAAAATGTATGAACTGTTTAGCGCTTTGGTTAAAAAAACTAAGAAAATTCAGCAAAAGTTCATTACGTGTTCTTTTACTCTTACACATTCATTACTATAGAAACGAATTATATTGTTGAAACGCATTCTTTAAATTGATATACACAAAATTCTTTAAATAATAGTTACATATTATTCACATTACTAATGCATAGTTGCAGTTCTTCAATTCTTTGATTAGTTAACGCATCTTCAAAACGAACAAATGCAACGTATTTTTTAACAGCAATGAATTAAATGTAATAAGAACAAGCAAATTAATTCAAATATGTTCATTTGGTGGTCCGTTTAAATAAATGATAAACTTTTCTACTACAAGGTATTAGTTTGGTAAGTAACCATTTTTGGCCAAAGAAGTAGTTATATTATTATTGACAAAAGATGACTATTCAAGGTCATTTGTTCGAAGAAAGAATACACATCACTTTACAAGTATTAGCTTAAGCAACGTTTTGTATTTGAAAGAGAAAGATTATTTGACCTATGTCTATTAAATTTATGTGGTGTGACATAAATACGTAAATAGTGGCATTACTTTCTAACACACTATAAATAATAATGACGTATGTCGTAGAATTACAAATATCTAATTATCTATTACACTGCTCTCTGTGCTAATATTTACCCAGGGCGTTGACGTTTAAATCAAATTATTATTCCTTGGTTTATAGGTCTATGCTTTTGAATTTTGTAAAAACATAAGTGAAGAACATAAATATTTCAGAAACGCATTATTTAGAAAGAAACATAATTTTTAAATAAATTACTCTTGTTTTTTCAGTTAAAATGTGTACATAAATAATTCATGTGCGCCTATGCATACGAAATGCAATGAAGTTATCTGCAAGTAATATTATATCAGACGGCTCATAAATGACCTTGAATAGTCATCTTTCGTAAATAATAGTTTACCTAGTTTATTCCAATGCTTTTATACAACAAAAAAATGTATTATATAAATATATTTTCCACCAGCGGTTATAATTTAACACGTTAAGCGCCAAGGAAAATGTTGACAATTTCATCACTGGGCCATTATCAAATAAATAAAATAAATAAATATATCATCACGGCTTATTACCCATTGCTGGGTGTGCCAATCTGCTTTGTACACAGATGCGGTAATGATGAAATATTTGCACCGTGCGGGCGCTTACCAGGCGTCACCTCACGGGCACTCATTGCTGGCGTGGAGAGTGCACCACAGGGGTCAATTTTGTGCCATTTAAAATTGGAAATATTTGGCGTCGGTCGGGATCGAACCCGGTTCCCCAGATTCGCGACCTGACACTCAGATCCGTATTATACCTTCCAAATTACTAATAATATTCCTTAGCTGAATTTTTTCCAAAAATATGAAACGGACACCGGTGTCTGCACTGATCTTGTTATACAAATTTGCTATACTAGGACAAAGCAGGCATGTTTTGCAGACACAGCATGAGCTATCACAGGGCCAAAACAGACACGTTTAGCAGAAACATTAATTGTTAGCAGACACGCCTGAACCTGCATTTTCTCCCATGCTTTTATTAGTGAAACTGTTAGAAACGAGTGCAGTTGAAAGAGGACGCCACGATGAGCAGCAGATCTAAAAGACTAGTAAATTTAGCTTTGAAAACCCATTATGATAGTGAAAGCAACAGTACCTACCGATGATAAGTTGTTTCAAAAATGGTCTTCGAGAACATGAAATATTTCATTTGTTTCTACAACTATTTTCTGATTTCGAAAATTCTAGAGATGCTTTGTTGATTGTACCATTTTTCAATTAAGTTTTGTAAATATACGTTTGTTCATTTACTTTTGTCTATTTCGTTTAAATTTAATGTACGAGTATTATTTATTTTTTCAAATAAATGAGTTTTATAGGCGATGTGCACATTTTGAGCGTCAGCGCCTCTAACGGCTACGTTGCCATTTTTGGTTACCGAATCAATTTTGACATTTCGAGAAAGTGATACAATTTACAATTTTATTTTGAGTTTTTGTTATTATGTATGAATATTATACATCATAGTATATTGAAATGAATAAAGAAAATATTTAAAATGCTATATATGTGTTGTGACAATAAAAAAAAATCAAAATACCAGCGAAGTTACTGTGGAAGAAAATATAATTTTTCTCATAATATGTGTGATTTCTGTAAACCATTTTATCATATTTAAATTTATATTATAATTTATAATACTAGTTGAATGTTACAAGATGCACAATACATGGAAATTAAGATTAAAATTTTGGAAAACTTGAATGATTGGAAAGAAGAAAATTTCTACTTATTACGATATCAGTGTATGATGTTAGCATCTTTCTTTTATATTCGCAATACTGAAGAAGATTCTTCATTGAAAATATACCAGGCTCTAAGTGGAATCAGTTGCACTAGCTCGGAAAAGAAAATACACGAAAAATACGAACTATATGAATTTCTACCTTTAACATTAACATTACATGTACAAAATCTATAATAAATAGACTTCTATTTCATACAACTGTAAGTATTATACAATTTTAAGACAATTTTCTGCTTCTTGTATTATATCTTGTTCAAATATTAACTTAAGAAACACATTTTTATATAATTCATTATTGCAATCAGACGACCATTGTTGAAATTTTATTCATACGATAAGTATCTTTTACAATGAGAAAATATGTATACCTAAAAGATTTTTTCATATTAGTAGAAGATATCTGTTGAAAAGTTATTTTCTTATACATCTGTTCCTCATATAATCTTCTAGGAAATTTATGAAATTTGATACTTCAATCGGTAATTTTGTAAGAATTATTAGATCCCCCACTGCATCACATAATATTTAACGTCTTATCATTCGCATTCATTGTAAATATTTTATAAAATAGAAATTGCAAAATTATTCTGACATAAAACATAACCTTGCTAGGTTTCAATGAGTAACCAATTTTGTCATCATTGTCCGCTGTCGGCGCTGACTACTTTTGTGCACACCGCCTATAGAACCACTTTTTATTTTGAATGGAACGTCGAACGTCATCGTGTCTGATTTGGCCCTGTCGTAGAACTCAAAAAAAGCATATCATAAGTGGGCCAAAGCAAACATAAAAGCAGGCACACATCATAAAATCATAAAAGAACACAGTGAGACCTGCCCACGTATAGGGTATTTGCGGACGGGCCAGAACAGACAGATTGAATATGTATGTTTAACACACTTGGACAAATACTGAAGCAGACACCGGTGTCTGTCTGTGTTGACCCTATATGATTAAAACAACGAACAGACACCGGTGTCTACAGCACGGAACCCACTTGTAACACGCCACACCACGCCACGCTACGCGACGAAAGTGTAAACATAAATTTAACACTGGTTTCAATGCAATGCGTACACACCAGTCCCATGCTATCCCACAACACACGACGCGACGTGGGACGACGTCGGCTCGATCCAACCGTCCAGACAATTTGGTGCGCGTGTTACAGTGTTGTCCCCTCCCTTTCCCTTTTATCCCGCACTAGACATTATTTTCACTGCAAACTGCAAGTGTGCGTGTACCAACAGTTATTAAAATTTTATTTTTTCAATTATATTCAATTCAAGTTCCTTCACCAATGTATGAAACGCGCCATATTTTTCTCGTTGCCTATTTACGCTGTGTACCCAGCACTTTCTTTTTCCTTTATTTGTAATCATAGCGGCAACACACTCCAATTATAATTCCCTCTCGTCGTCAGATGAAGAACTATCACACTCCATGTCGTTCAAAAAACTGTGAACACTAATGTTTAAAGCGATACTTCCGGCCCAAGACATAACATAACGTGTTACTAGTGTGCACATTCATTCGGAACCCCCGTCGATCGACGTTGCGTAGTGTAGTGTGGCGTGGCGTGTTACAAGTGGGTTCCCTGCTTACCTTGGCGCTTGGCGTTAATAAAAAAATTTACCTATAATAATTTAAAATACCTAATACTCGTATATTTGTTAGTACGAAGGTTGTTTCAAAAAAGTTTTAGCTTCAAGATTTAGTATATATGTCGTTACTCGTTAAAACTCTTCTGGTACTACAATTTTACATGAATTAAAAGATATACCTCTGAAAATTTCAGCCATATTAGACGCTCAGTTATTGTTTGACAGTCTTTTGTGTCAGTCGAAGTCAATGATTTTCCTAAAAATGAAAAAAAAAATTAGTTATTTACAGGAAGTAAGTGATAAACCTCTTTTGGCCTTTTTGGGAAGATTTTAATGTTTGATATTTTTTTTTTACATTTCTGGAATTTTCGATGGCCCAATGGCCTTCATCTTCAGCAATCTAATTTTTTTCCACGGGTTGTGGATTTTACATTTTATTATTTATTTTATAGAGTAATATGGCGGAACTTAGTAGAGAACTTATTTTCGCTGAGTTGAACAAATTAAAAAAACAAGAATTAATGGAAATAATTCTAAATAAAGAAGTGTCTGTGAATTCAGTGTTAGTTCCAGAAATAAAGAACTATATAAATCATGTGATATTTTCAAACAAAAGTGAAAACATAAGTGTTGAAAAATCTGAAGCAACTTCTGTGTGTGAAAACGAAGTGTGCAAAGTGAAACTTTCATTGCTAAATGATCAAATAAAGTTAATGGAAAAATTGATATGTAGTTATGAAAAGCGTCTCAATGACAAAGAAGTCATAATTACTTTCCTCAAAAATCCGCAACGTCAAACGCAGAACACAATCATACCACAAAATAAAACTTCTACTGACACCTACCAAAGTAATAAGAAACCAATTGATTCTAAGAATAATAAGAAAGTGCTGGTTAATTCGCAGCAAGCGACATACGCTTCAACTTTAGAAAAACAAGTATCAACAAATAACTTGTCAAATATACAAACAAAGGGAATAACTGCCGAAGCTAGCGAGAATAAAGAGGAAGAATGGCAGCAAGTACAACCAAATCAAAGGAGAAACCGCAACCGAAACCGAAATATAATTTACGGTAATTCAGTGGACAACCTGGAAATAAAAAGTGCTACAAAGTTTATTAGTTTCCATGTTTATAGACTAGATCCCAATTTAACTGCAGACGAACTTGTAAAATATCTTAAAAAGAAATGCTCTCAATCTGTCGCATGTGTAAAAATGACCTCTAAACATCCTGATGAATATTCCTCTTTTAAGGTGACCATTCCAGTGGAAGATAAAGAGATTATTTTGGATCCAGCCACATGGCCAAAATATACTTGTGTTAATTATTTTTTAGCCAGACTCCAAATAAAAACAAATCCACAATAACAGACAATAATCATAAAAAGAATAAATTTAAAATAATCAATCAAAACATTCAATGCATAGCTAATAAAATAGATATATTGGATATATTTATACATGAAAATTGTGTCGATGTATTAGTTATTACAGAACACTGGCAAACCACTAAAAGTATCTGCAATTTTAAACTAAATAATATGCATTTAACATCTTATTTTTGTAGGTCTAGTAAAAAGAATGGTGGAGTAGGAATTTTTTGTAAGAACAATATAAATGCGTACGAAATTAACTTTATTAAAAATTTATCAGTTACTGGAATCATAGAATGTTGTGCTGTACAAATCATTAATCCACAAGTTACTATTGTAGGCATTTATAGACCACCATCAGGTGACTTTGGAATTTTTCTTGAAGGAATTACAGATATTATAAACAGTTTGTATGATATAAACAAATGCATCTTTATAGCTGGAGATTTTAACATTAAATTTGATATTCAGAATAATGAACTTGCACGACTGAAAGATTTGTTGGATAGTTACGGCATAAGTATCCTTTTTAAAGAACCCTCAAGAGTAACTAGTACTAGTGCTAACTGCATTGACAATATTTTTATATATAGAATAGACTGCTCTGATTTATATACTGAAACAATAAAATCTATTATGTCAGACCACTTTTCGCAGCTGCTGTCAATACCTGTAAACGTTTTAGAGAACAAAAATAAGCAGAAAACGCGTTGTTTTAATGAGCACAATATTAATATATTCATAAATTATCTAAAGCAAGAAACCTGGAACGATTTATTTAATATTACTACCCCAGATAATTCGTTTAATTTTTTTATGAATACAATTTCATACTACTTTGAGTTGTCTTTACCTCTCACAGTTGTTAACAACAATAATAATAAAACTAATTTACCGTGGTATACTTCAGAGTTAAAAGCAATGAAAAATATATTATGTATGTATGCTAATTTAATCCATCATTCAGATCACTTTAAGCAATCATTTAAAAATTATAACAAAATATATCAAAATGCTTTAGCGAATGCTAAGAAAAATTATTTTAATACTAAATTACAATTTTCTGAAAACATCTCTAAAACTAGTTGGCATATTATTAATAATAATCTGAATTATCGTGGAAAAAAGAAAAATGAGATAATAATTGAGCAAGAAAACAATTTTTACACTGGCACTCCAGCGGCTAACTTATTAAATGATTACTTTGCAACAGTTAGTGAGAAAACTATTAAGAATATCACTAATAATAATGATGATTTCATAACAGAGAACGTCCCATTATTTAATAAAACGTTTACTTTATTCCCTATTAATTACATTGAAATTGAAATTATTATAGATAAACTTAAAAATTCACATTCTGCAGGATGTGATAACACTTCAAATTTCTTACTCAAGAAAATTAAATCTTATATATCCAAACCTTTAGAACATATTTTTAATTTATCTATTGAATCAGGAGTTTTTCCAAGTAAACTAAAATTCGGTATAATTAAACCACTTTTTAAAAAAGGTAATCCTCTACAAATTAATAATTACAGACCCATTTCACTTCTCCCAAGTTTTTCAAAAATAATAGAACATTTTATAAGTAAGCAGTTATTGTCTTACTTTAATTCGAATAATCTCATTTTCGACACTCAGCACGGATTTATGCCAAGAAAAAGTGTAGATAGTGCACTTGCAGAATTTGTAACAAAACTTGTCGACTCAAAAGATAAAAATAAAATTACAGTTGGTATTTTTATAGATTTTACTAAAGCATTTGATTGTATGGATCACAAAATTTTGATAAATAAATTAGAAAGATATGGTATTCGTGGTCTACCTCTACAATGGTTTATATCTTACTTACTAGATCGTAAACAGGTTGTTGCTTTAGATAATGATATAACTTCTAATATATCTACTGTTAATGTCGGCGTTCCTCAAGGCTCTGTTTTAGGTCCAACACTTTTCACTATTTACGTAAATGATCTGTCCTCATTTATTAAAAATAATGAAATTTTACAAGTCTCTTATGCAGACGATACAAATATTTTAATCACTGCCAATAGTACAGAGTCTGCTCAAAATACTGCGAGAGAAACCATAAGTAAAGTATTATGCTGGGTTAAACATAATCATCTTAGTATAAATAAAGAAAAGACACAATTAATTGTTTTCGGATCAACTCCTGATTTCGGAATCACTATTAATAATTCCACTTTTACAACTACTAATGCAATTAAAATTCTAGGTATATGGATTGAAAAAATCTTAAATGGGTAACACTAATTAATCATTTATGTTCGAAAATTGCACAACTATGTTTTGCCCTTCGACATCTAACTAAATTTTGCAGTTTAGAAGTTACTAGAAATTTTTATTTTGCATGTATACATTCTGTTTTAAAGTATGGAATAGTGCAATGGGGAGGATCATCTGACATTAAAAAAGTTTTTATAATGCAAAAAAGAGCTATTCGGATATTGGTTGGAGCTTCGCAAAGAGATTCTTGTAAACAACTTTTTATTAGTTTAGAAATAATGACAGTTTACTCTATATATATTTATGAATTAATCTGTTATGTATATCAAAATTTTTCTAAATTCTCTCACAACCGTGCATCTCACATTTACGAAACAAGATTTAAAAAAACAGTTATTACAACCACATTATAAAACTAAATTTTATCAAGAACATTTGTTCTACAATGGCTCTCGTTTCTACAATAGGCTTCCTGAAGATATAAAAAATATAAATAACCTTACTTCCTTCAAGAAAAAGGTCAAGTCCTTTTTAATCAAAAAATGTCTGTATTCAGTAGATGAATTTATACAACTGTAATTATCTAGTTGACTTTGACGTTTGTACCTTAAGTGTTGTCCTTTGTTATTGTACTAAACTTTTGTTACAATAAATATTATTATTATTATTATTATTATTATTATTATTATTATTATTATTATTATTATTATTATTATTATTATTATTATTATTATCATTATTATTATTATAAAATTATAAAATATTATAGATAAACTTAAAAATTCACATTCTGCAGGATGTGATAACATTTCAAATGTCTTGCTCAAGAAAATTAAATCTTATATATCCAAACCTTTAGAACATATTTTTAATTTATCTATTGAATCAGGAGTTTTTCCAAGTAAACCAAAATTCGGTATAATTAAACCACTTTTTAAAAAAGGTAATCCTCTACAAATTAATAATTATAGACCCATTTCACTTCTCTCAAGTTTTTCAAAAATAATATAACATTTTATAAGTAAGCAGTTATTGTCTTACTTTAATTCGAATAAACTCATTTTCGACACTCAGTACGGATTTATGCCAAGAAAAAGTGTAGATAGTGCACTTACAGAATTTATAACAAAACTTGTCGACTCTAGAGTTGGTATTTTCATAGATTTTACTAAAGCATTTGATTGTATGGATCACAAAATTTTGATAAATAAATTAAAAAGATATGGTATTCGTGGTATACCTCTACAATGGTTTATATCTTTCTTACTAGATCGTAACCATGTTGTTGCTATAGATAATGATATAACTTCTAACATATCTACTGTTAATGTCGGCGTTCCTCAAGGCTCTGTTTTAGGTCCAACACTTTTCACTATTTACGTAAATGATCTGTCCTCATTTATTAAAAATAATGAAATTTTACAAGTCTCTTATGCAGACGATACAAATATTTTAATCACAGCCAATAGTATAGTATCTGCTCAAAATATTGTGAAAGAAACCATAAGTAAAGTATTATGCTGGGTTAAACATAATCATCTTAGTATAAATAAAAATAAAACACAATTAATTGTTTTCGGATCAACTCCTGATTTCGGAATCACTATTAATAATTCCACTTTTACAACTAGTAATGCAATTAAAATTCTAGGTATATGGATTGAAAAAAATCTTAAATGGGTAACACAAATTAATAATTTATGTTCGAAAATTGCACAACTGTTTTGCTCTTCGACATCTAACTAAATTTTGCTGTTTAGAAGTTACTAGAAATTTTTATTTTACATGTATACATTCTGTTTTAAAGTATGAAATAGTGCAATGGGGAGGATCATCTAGCCATTAAAAAAGTTTTTATAATGCAAAAAAGAGCTATTCGGATATTGGTTGGAGCTTCGCAAAGAGATTCTTGTAACTCTCTCTCTCTCTCTCTCTCTCTCTCTCTCTCTCTCTATATATATATATATATATATATATATATATATATATATATATATATATATATATATTTATGAATTAATCTGTTATGTACATCAAAATTTTTCAAAATTCTCACACAACCGTGCATCTCATATGTTGCCGAAAGTCTGAGGAAGACTATCAGTCTATCAATAATTTGAAGGGTATTAATATTTATGTTTATTATTATCCATTAAAATTATGGGTACCAGGTACATTATGTAGTGTAAAAAGCCCAAGGGCATTATAAGTTGTTCCTAAAGTATTGTTATCAAGAAATTGTCATTGGCACTGGTATAATTCGTAAATTTTATTAAAACAAATGAAAATTTTAGTTATTTATTTATCAAGCCTAGTATAAGTTCAAAAACCTTAAAGTTGTCAACATATTTTTGCTAGCCTTAAAAAGTGTAATAATATATACGAAGTTATTTCATTTTACAAACTTCTTATTTTAAAAATAAAAAACATTATTCTGATATTTTTCATTTAACTCTTTCAAGAATATTATAAAATGTTAGCAACATATCTGCTTGCTTATATTCAGGCATAGTAGACTTATTCATGCACAGTGCACATAGAAAAAGACTACGTATTACTACATTTGACTGGAGCAGCAATTTATTTACAAAGAACGCTTTCAGTAATCAAATGAAACCGTACAAAGCCATTTCATGTACGTTGGCGGGCATACGGATGGACGAAGTGCTTGAAAGTATATCTCTCTCGTCAGAGTGCGATGAAAGAAAACAAAACACTGTCAGAGGATTCACTCACTTGCCGTCAAGTGCTGCTTTACAAACTGCCGTAAACACAGAATAATGTTCTCCGTAGAATGGGCTTGTCAAAGGATGAAGGCTTTTTTACTACGGGTAATTTCATAAGCTTAACTGTGTATTTGGTGGATGGAGGATAGGATAACGAAAAACATGCAGGGTAGGGTAACAAATAACAAAGTTTAATATAAAGAAATTCTAATGTGATATTTAAAAATGTACACTCTATATCTCCGAGTTAATTCCCACATCATAATTATTCAATTGATTTATATAAAAAAAATATATCATCACGGCATATTACCTATTGCTGGGTGTGCCAATCCGCTTTGTATGCAGATATCGGTAATGATGATGACATATTTGTACCGTGCGGGCGTTCACCAGGCGTCACCTCACGGGCACTCATTGCTGGCGTGGAGAGTGCACCACAGGGGTCAACGTTTTATCCAAGACATTTTTAAAAACTTTTTAAATCATTTTTATGCTTTCATTCATCGTTTGACACTGACAAGTTAATTGATGTAGTATTTTAAATTACAAAGTAGCCATTGAATGGTTGTTATGGTTTTCTTATATTGTTATTGAAAAAATTTGCTGTAATAATTATTGTCTGTTACTGGGAATTATTTGAAAGAAAAATACATTAAATTGGGTGAATATAAGGACCTTCCTTTAAAACGTATTCACTTAGAAGCACAAGCAGCATCTTTGAATTTAATTCCGAAGCAAGTAACCACTAACTCGTTTCTCATGACAGCTGTTATTGTGTAAAGATAAGTAACCTATTTTAGCATAAATGTTAATATTAATTTAGATAAATGAGTATCATAATTTTAATTAATAATAGATGGAGTCTAAGGTTAAATTTAACTAAAACTATTATAATTACCCCTTAACCTTAAAATTAATTTTAATAAAAACTAGATACGTATTTCGAGAACTAAGTTCTCATCATCAGTAATACAACAAGTGAAAAGTTAAACAGAGTAGTCAAGATTACTCAACATGTCAACCATGCCAGAGGTCCTAACAACTCTGTCAGAGTTGTTAGGACCTCTGGCATGGTTGACATGTTGAGTAATCTTGACTACTCTGTTTAACTTTTCACTTGTTGTATTACTGATGATGAGAACTTAGTTCTCGAAATACGTATCTAGTTTTTATTAAAATTAATTTTAACGTTAAGGGGTAATTATAATAGTTTTAGTTCATAATTTTAAATTATTTCAATAATAAAATAATTTTGTAAAATTGCTTTTAGTTTATATTTAAAAAAACACACAAAAATCAGTAACAATTCCTCCGTGACTTCTAAAATATTCTCTCACGGAGTGACTAATGTGGTACATTAGTTATTTCAAATAACCATAGTAACAAGTATATTATGAGTCGGTGTTGGATAAAAGAATGAATCATCCAAAATAAATTCACCAGTGAATTCATTTTTTGTTTACACGTCTCTTCAAAAGTGAAATAAAACAGTTAATTCCAAAATGGCAGTGCAGATTGGAAATCAAATTATTTGTTATAATTTGTTAGATGATTGTAGAAATTTTGTAGAGAGAAAGAGGAATAGGAAAATGAGACGTTGGTTGACAAAACTATGGATGCCGCGTAAAAATTTTAAAAGCATCAATAGATCTGCTAAATGATACTATAGAAATACTACACTACATATATTTGCTAGAAAATTGCTACACAAAACAACAGCCGACGGTGGCAGTTTTAGGGGCGCAGTGAGCATGCGCTGCGTAACAAAAGTATTGTAACGTTTTTTTTTTTATTTATTTATTTGGGTAAAGTGTAAATATTAGACAATTATTATTAATTAAAATAAGTGTTTATTAAACTATAATGAAAGTTACTATTACTAATATTAAATACTGATGTAAAATCTAATTTAGACTAAAACTATAATTAACTAGATAACATTAATACTAACACTATTTATTTAACCAATTAACACTACTATTTATTTCCATGATATTACAAATTATTTATTACACTACGCGTTCCAATCTTAGACTGCCGGTCTGTTGCAGAGCCTTGTAGACTGTTTACGCGATATTTATATCACTATATACTTATAACGTTCAACTGTCCACCTACCGACCTCCACAGCGTCTATATACTCAACTGACTCAACAGCGTCTGTATATTCAACTGCTCGGACAGAAGTCACCTCTTTCATAACACTTTCTGTCTATTTATGAAACTCTCTGTCTAACCTCCACAGCCTCAGTATCACTGACTGTCCGTATGCCACAATTCTCCAACACCACTGCCGAGTATTCACTTCCACCTGCCGTTACTGTCCCCGTATACCTAGCTTCCCAATACTTTTCAACTCTACCGAGTATTCTCTTTAACAGCTATCCTGGTATACCAGTAACTTCCCGACTCGCCGTTACTGTCCTTGTACACTATAGCTTCCCAATACTCGTCAACACTACCGAGTATTCACATCCACAGCTATCCCAATATACCAGTAACTTCCCGAGTACTTACTCGACACAAACTGCATACGCTCACTACGATACTGCTGTGCTTCTCACTAACACTTTACACTCCATATGAATGTCTTCATATGACTCTCCCTTTGTAACTAACACACTTCCGAGCATAGCTGCGTCCCTTTTATACAGCTGCCTTTATCTTCTAGAAAAGCTGTAGAATGTTGGACCGCATAATAACAATGAACACAAAAGGTTTAGGCGACCGCAAGTAATTAAACACGTCGCGACCAGTTTGTTTACGTCGCCCGCTACTAGCGCGATTACGTCATCGCTATAAATAAACACTCGCTTACAGTGGCGGCGACGGCGGGCGTTCACGTTACAGTATGATTTTTGGGTGAACACTGCAGGGAACGTATGTTTAGACGAATTAATCTGGCTTCTCCTCCGCTAGGATTCATCAAGAGTGGCCAAAAGTAGATCAGGTTTAAGCTCATTCACTGTTCATTCCACATGATCACATTCGATGATTTATTGATTATCGCGTATTTTACGGTTCACTTTGGATGATTCATTCGAGATGATCACTCAAAGTGACCGAAGAAATTCGGCTTAAATATTACCGTCACTCGTCATTGCAGATGAGTGATCCAAAGAATTTAAATTTGACAACCTTGTTTAGATCCTCATTTTTTATTTTCCATATTTAAAGTAATCCGTTTTATGCTGGGATTCTAGGCATTTGTATAACATCTATAAGCGTTTCTATAGTGACTTATTGACTTTAGAAAAATGCAATTCTATACCTTGTTTACCCAATGTAATTTCGGCTACTTCAGATTTGCGCTGTTGCCAGTGCCATCTACTGAATGGCTTAAATGGAACAAGCATAAGCTCGTCTATACGTTATAGAATTCTATAAATACCTTATAAACGTATATAACCACAGTCTATAACTTTAGCGTCTTCCAACAGTTGACCGCAAGTACTTATAGAAATCGAAAAATCTGTATATCTGTCTTTTTTACATATCGCTAAAGAGGTATTGTATTCATGCTAAAAATCGCATATCCAGATTTTAGTGAATAAGCACGTTTTAAGGTCCCTAGAATCCGATTATAACATATTTACGATGATGTCCGTGTGTGTGTGTGTGTGTGTGTGTGTGTGTGTGTGTGTGTGTGTGTGTGTGTGTGCGTGCGTGCGAGCGTGCGTGCGTGTGTGTGTGCGTGCGTGTGTGCGTGTGCGTGTGCGTGTGCGTGTGCGTGTGCGTGTGCGTGTGCGTGTGCGTGTGCGTGTGTGTGTGCGTGTGTGCGTGTGCGTGTGTGTGTGTGTGTGTATGTGTGTGTGTGTGTGTGTGTGTGGATGTTTGATTCACGATATCTCAAATACTATAAGACTTAAGACATTTTTAACTACGGATTCCTCAATCTAACAATAATGGGAAGAGTTGATTAAGTTTTGGTAACAATTGGACAACCGGAAGTAGTAGTTACAAGGAAAAAATCATCTAAATATTATTTATCGAAAATTTATGTAAATACTTATATCAAAGAATGTTAAATTCTTTATTCGATAAATATAAATTCATTATTATATCTTCTATGGATTTAGAAATAAAGAAATGCATATAAAATAATTTGATACAAAAATTCTCAAATCAAACTACTTCAAGACAAGAAATTCAAATGTTTGTAATTGACACATAAATGTCACTGTCAAAAATATTTGTACATTATTATGAAGATTATGAAAATAAAAAAAGGCAACAACGTAATAGAATATACGTAAAAAAGAATATAAGAGGAATTTGCGAAAAAATTACGAATATAAAGAAAAAGAAAAGGAAAGTAGAAAAAGAAAATTTCACGATATTGAATATAAAGAAAATGTATGTATTCTACATAATATATTAAAATATCCCATAGATTTTGCAAATATATGTGAGAATTATTTTGTAGTGAGACATAAATATATGTATTTATATTTAAAAATATGTTTCGTTTTATGCGTACAACCAGGTAAAATATCTGGCGAGAGGTTATGTGCTGGCCACATAAAATTTTTAGTATTAAAACGAAGAGTTTTACACAATTGTTACATTTTATACTTGGTTTAATGGACGAGAATTACAGAAAGTAAGAATTTTTGCACTTTTATTGCATATTGACAAATGACATAATGTCAAATTTGTTAACCTTTATTTTAGACAGGTACATGCTTGCATCAGCACGAATTATCTAAAACAAAGAATCCAAACAGAATAAGAACGGAAAAACAGACTGCTTTAAATATTTTGCAGGAATATTAAAATTATGAATATAAATAAATAAATATCATATCACGGGTATTCAATGGTAACGTGGAGAGTGCACGACAGGGATCAATTTTATGAATATAATATAAAAGTAGGTATTTAATATTTAAAAAGAACTCCGGTATTTTGAATAACATTAAAATTATGTCAGTTCCTGCAGTTTGTATATTCATGTGGTGTTTTCAAAATTTATGGATGTCAAAAGTAAAATTTGACAGATAATAATGAAAACCTTACAAGAATATTGCTGATATTATCATTAAAATATTTTATAAAATTAAAATGTCTTAAGAAGTATTTCTTCAAATAACATGCGTTTAATATTGTATTTAATACTAGAAGATAATAAATTTAAATAAATCCTTGTTTTTCAATCATTTTAAAATTTATGAAATTATATTTTATAACGATTGGTAACATTGACGTTATAGATTTCATAAGATGAATTTACAGATCAAGCGAGTTAAACTATTATTCACGAAAGATGACTATTCAAGGTCATTTGTTCGAAGAAAGAATACACATCTCTTTACAGCAGTAGCTTAGCAACCTTTTGTATTAGAAAGAGAAAGATTATTTGACTTATGTCTATTTAATTTAAGTGGTGTGACAGATATACGTAAATAGTGGCATTACTTTCTAACACACTAAAAATAATAATGACATATGTCGTAGAATTACAGATATCTAATTATCTACTACACTGCCCTCTGTGCTAATATTTATCCAGTGGCGTTGACGTTTAAGTCAAATTATTATTCCTTGGTTTATAAGTTAAGTCTATGTTTTTGTATTTTGCAAAAACATAAGTGGAGAACATAAATCTTTTAGAAAGACATTATTGGAAAGAAACATAATTTTCAAATGAATTATTCGTATTTTTTTAGTTAAAATATGTCCATAAATATTTCATGTTGCACGCCTATGTATACTGAATGCAATGAAGTTATCTGCAAGTAATATTATATCAGACGGCTCACAAATGACCTTGAATAGTCATCTTTCGTGAATAATAGTTTATAGACAGTTGCACAGAATACCGTTTTATGGAAATCTATAAGGTGTTCATTTATAGACATTCTATAAGCAACAGATTACAGATCTATAAGTTTATAGAAATTTAAGAGAATTCCTAGAATCCCAGCATTAGTTATTTTAAGGCACATTCCATAATTGTACAGTCTATTTTTCCATAATTGAAGTTTAGATGTTTAGATTGTACTCAAAATTTACTTATCCATAAAATAACAAAGTTTCATCCATTCAATTCAGTATCCATGCAGTCTATTTACACAAAGTTAGAAAATACAAGTCATCATTAAAATTTTCAATTATAACATCTCTGTATTCTCGTTGATTTTTGCAAAAACCGATGAAACAAAAGGGGATATTTCATTTAAAATCTACAATTCTACATTTACAAACGTATGAGCACAAACGTTTTGTTGCTCTCCAACGTAAGTTAATAAAGGAAACGCATGCTTATAATGCAATTTCCCCGCAAAGTTCAAATTGCTGCAGTTGCATATTTGAAAACTTTTTGTGCATTTAGTTAGCTTTCAGTTTACGAACGTAAATTTGTTTTGTATAGCTGCAGAACGCAAACTTGAAGTCATAGTCATAATGTCATAGAATCTAATTTGCGTAACAATATGTTTTACATAAAAATGCACTAATGGAAAAATTCTTGTTTTGTGTAATTTTTAACAATAATATTGTTCTGTATACCAAGGTAGAGAAGTATATGATTTTTTCTACAGTCTATATACAAAGTAGCCATTTGCGCTCTCTTTTGTCAACGCAAAATCTCACTTTGCCGCTCTAGAGCGACAAAGTAGAAAGAACGCTCGCTCTTCAAATTTCTAACTATACAATGTTGAGAAATGTTACTTGGTTACATTCTTAATGGAAACGTTTAGTGAGGAATTAATGACACTGTAGTTACACATTACCCACTTACATAACCAAACAAAATGCCGCACTGCTGTGAAAATAAAATGGGGCATTCATTTACAAAAACGAAAGTATAAAATGCTTAGATTAGATTGAAGCAATAGCTCAAGAAGAATGGAATATACCGATAAGTAAAAATAAATAAAAAATAAATTTTTGTTATGGTGGAGGACCCCATTGTGGCGACTGTAGAAAAAATCTTGTGTAGGTTTCGAGCGCAAATGGACATGGTCTCAATCGACAATGTCCTATTTTGCGCTCTTAATACACAAATAGCTATTTTACCTCACCTAGCGGGAGATACGATCCATCCTGTAGGGAGATTTGACTACACCTTTTTATTTATTTCAAACATATTTGTTCGCTGTCCAACTCTTAGGTATCTTTTTGGAATTAATTTGTGTGTATTTATTTGACTGAAGGTCAGTAAGTATAACTTCTTCAATAGAGATATGCCTTTGTTAATTTCTTCCAGACCATATGTCAGTGCCAGTGTGCTAAATGTGTGTTTGCGGGTAGTACTTTTCTTTAGTTTATAGCGGAAATACATTTTAGGCTGAAAATTATAAATCAAATTAGTAAAAAGGAAAAACAGTAGATATATTTGACCCATTGATCATATCTCCCACCACTATATGGTTCATATCTCCCACCCAGCTCACATGTGTTTAGGTATAAGCGAATATATTATTGAATGTATCAATACAATATATGTATACAATACAATGAATATATTTGACAACAAAAAAATATATATTTTTTTTGACGTTTGTTGATAAATAAAACAATGTGTTTACGGTGGTTATTGTGGCGATATTACATTTACAACTCAGCGAACATACAAAAACTGTTATAGGGCGCGAGCGGACACGTGACTCGGGCCACCTTGACGTGCTTGGAATCAGGGCCTCAATTCTCCAAATCATTCGTTCGCATTAGTATGCGTTCACTAACGTATGGCGTCTAAACGTATACGTTTCAAAAATTCTATTCTCCAATGGTATACGTTTGCCTCGTTTGATTTGCATTCGAATACGTTTGGGTTTCTAAAGGACGGTTCCATTAGACTTTTTCATTTGTAAATGGACCAATCAGACAACAGCACCACGTTCCATGCATTTGATTAAATGTCAAAATTTGACATCTTGACATTGATATACACTAAACCTACAAACTTATTTGAACATGAAAAAAATTCCGAAATAAAGTATTTCTTTTCTCTGAAGAGCAAAAAATAATAATTATTAGAACGTGGAAAATTTGATTCGACTTTTACATACAAAAAAGCAATCGAATTTTGAGAAGATTTAATAATTATGTTAAATGTTATCCGTGTACCAAAAAAGACTGTAAAAACTGAAGGAAGATCTGTATATAAACATTATGAAATGTATTTACTGATTGATTTTAGACTTGGTACGATAAGCTTTATGCGTAAAAGGCGCCTACATGCAAAGAAATATAAGTAACATATAAGAAAAATATTTAAGATGCTATGTACTTTTACAATACATATTTTCCTTTGAACTATAAAAAATTAATCTTAAACCTACAGTTTGCTTTTTTCTTATAATCAATATTCTTAACTGTAATCAAAATATCATTTGTTGTAATAAACAAGTTCACAGTTATTATTTCAATTAATAATGCTAGAAAAATATCCGTTTGGCAGGATATTTCTTTTACTTTTACTTATTAAGAGCTCTAATGCAACGTACGTGAAATATTAATTTTTTCTTTAGATCCTTAGGAATAATAAATTACAGTCGGGTTGAATACTTTCATCATATTTCGGTATACATATATTATACATATTATATTAAGAATTTATATTTTTCAAAATATATTTGCCTTAAAAAATAATCAAAGAATTCATCACTAAATAATTTTATAATAGAATTATTCCCATAGTATAGTGCTTTTATGTATAATACTATTGCACTTAGATGTAAACGTATGGAAAATTCATTGAACGAATGGTCAGTTCCCGCCCGTTGTCAAACGTATGAAAGTTGTACGTTTAGAAACATATACGTTCATGAAACGGACGCTGGAGAATACCAAAATCTCATTTCATACGTTTCGAACGCCGCAAACGTATACGTTTAGATTCGAGAATAGGGGCCCTGCTGATTTGTGTGCGCATGTCATTTTGACAAGAACAGTGTCACGTTGACAATACCAATATTTTGATTTATTTTTATTTGGAACTGCTTTAATGTTATTATTTTACAATTATTAAATAAATCAAAACATTGGTATTGTCAATGTGACATTGTTCCTGTCAAAATGACATGCGCACACAAATCAGCTGATTTCAAGTACGTCAAGGTCGCTCGAGTCACGTGTCTGCTCGCGCCCTATACCTCGTCGTCAATGGTATATTCGTTTATCAATATATGGTATCTATAAAATTCTCAAAAGCCATTGGCTAAATTAATTATGAATTACATAATCAATAGTTATGCAATAAGAGGTTCGAAAATAATCCAATATACAGTTGAAAAGACGAGGTGTCTTGCCTAGGAAACACAACGACACCGTAGGTGGAGTTGTGTTTCAGGTAACACATCGAGTCCGCAAACTGTATATTCAGATGATTTTCGAAGCTCGAGTTGTATATGTTAAGACTATAGAACGAATCAACCAACTATAAATTGTATTCTAGTGTCAGTTTTTACCGCCGCTAACGCTAGAGGTCACCTCTAAACCTAAAGGTGCTGCTGGGTAACTTTAAATCGTTTCAACGCTAACAAGATGGCAGACAAAAAGGGTGACTGCGTCGATATTCAAGATGTTAGAAACGTTTTAGACTTAAATTGTGGAAGAATTAGTGTTGAACGTGAAAGAATAAATCAGTTTCAACAGTTTGATGAAGAATTTAGACAAAGATACAGATTGAGGAAAGAAACTGTCAATTTTGTAAATGATTTGGTTAGGGAAGACAGAATCCATTTCACAGCAAGAAATAAATATTACTCCAGAACTACAACTGTTAATATCACTCAGATTTTTTGCGAAAGGGTGCTACCAAGTTGAACTTGGTACGTAAAATGCATAATTTTATACACAACATAACCTTAAAATTTAACAGTACTTATTATTTAATGCATACAAAGGGCAAAACAGTAAATTTTAAAACATTTTATTAGGTTTTTTTTTTATAATAATACATTACATTTTAGATCTGCATGGCGTAAGTCAACCTACGACGCAGCTAGGGTATCACACTCCCTTGCAACAGTTTTACACAGATTTGTGAACGAATGGAAGAGCTGAAGACAGAGTTCTATATAGCATTGCTGGTTTTCTAAGGTCGTTGGATGCGTGGATTGTACGCATGTTTGAATTAAAAACCCCGGCAAAGAAAACCCAATGTTATATTACAATAGGACGGGATTTTATTCCCTAAATGTGCAAGTGGTCTGTGATGCGAGGAGCAGAGCAGAATTCTAGACGTACACTGAAAGAAAAGTTCGACGTAATTATTTTGAAACATGAAAATAGTTTGTTACTAAATATTTCATAGGATTCAATGTATTCTAGATTTATTTTGAGCGACGGTGGATAACCATGTCATCGTAGTTACGAGTATTTATTAACACCTCTGATCAATCCTCAATCTCCAGCTGAAGAAGCGTACAATCGTTCCCATTACAATAAATAAATATTAATTTTAAATTTGTTACATTCTATATTATGTATAATTATTTAGTACCTACCTACTAATTTATTGAAGTGTTATATCTGTATATTAACAAAGTAAATACATAAAAGTGTTTTAATGTATGGATTTCTAATATGTTTATTTGATCAAACTATTCATATTATGAATTATGATTGATGAAGTATGATTTCACACTTCGTAACGTTCAAGTTTTGACAGATAATACAGTGTTGTCAAGTATTGTTTTGCTTAAAAATCACTGTTAGTTACCGTAGGTCATTTACTGACAGTAGAATAACATGAACTCTAAACACTAAAGGTCACCTTTAGCTAGAGACCGTCTCTAAGCTATTTTAACGTTGACACAAGAATAGCACCCTATATTTTTACGAAATGTCAAACATATTACTTGTTCATTTATATCCATAGATGATATGATTATATATCATTCATTTGCTTGCGATCGAAACACCACTATTGTGTTTCGCGAAACGAAACTTAGCAACGCAAATAACCGATGTTATACAATATACACCGTAACTAAGAAAAACTGAGCTATCTATTTTCCGATGAGTTGTATTGCCTATACAACATATCTTCTTCCACGAAAATGTTCAGTTAGTAAGGTAAAATACTTTGGTTAACTAAAACTACATTAATACCATGCCTTGACACAGAAGAAAGCAATGAAGAAATCACTAAAAATATATTATTTCACTTTAGTAACACAAAAACACCTACTAATTCATAGCTTAAACGAACTGCGTACTCCCATTTTGTCACGTTACGAAATAGTGGACTTAGGATCGCGCATTGTGACTACGAATTTGCTGAGAAATTTAAATGAGATATTTGAAATGGTTCGATTCCCCCATATAGTCAAATATGCCGGACTCCCCCTACACCATGAGAAGGCGAAATAGCTCTAAATTCGACCTCAAAAATTGGTAAATGATAATGAAATAGGAAACAGTGAATGTACAGATATTTTAAAATTATTAATTAGTAGTAAAGTGTTGTCTATCATTAAATAATAGATAGCTCATAAAAGTTACCGCTTCCTCTAGTTGTTTCACACTTTATACATCAACACTATCTCCAATCTCCATTAAACCTACAGATTTAAATCTGGCTATGAACCATATATTCCTCCTCTGAAAGCTTTACCGCCGTTCTTATCTACTAGTGTTTATAAACGTGCATAAAAGCTCTCCTCCCTCAACAATACTCCCACTCTATGCAATCCCCTGCAAATCCTAGATTGGCGTAGATTCCGCTAGGTGTAGTTGCAATATCAAGAGACTGCAGAATAGCTTCAGAGATATCTAGCTGGACTTTGATGTTGATTCTCACGGGAAATGTTATTTATATACGCGCTGTAAATGACGAAGATATAGATTGCGTTGCAGAATTGTAAATTATAATAGTGTACAAAGTTTAAATTAATTTGGAGAATGATATAACACACATAGGCGCCGACTTTGAAAAAATATGTCAGGCGCAATGACCGAACACAAAAATGAGATTATAGCTACATATACCTACCCTACAGGATGGTGAGCGGCATATTTATTTTAGACTTTTTTATACCTAATTTTGTATCTATTATTAGTTTGCTATGACATTTCTGCTTCTTTGTTTGAGGAAATATTATTAAAAGTATTACTTTTTTTATAATTTCGAACAATTGGATTAAAATAAAAGATTGTAAAATTAAATTAAAATATAAATATTATTTTCTTAATCCTTAAACTACCGTAGAATCTTTTTGTACCAAAAAGTGGCATTTTATTTCGCCCCTAACTTTGCAATTTAAACTATAGATCTAAAATTAATAGTAAATAAAATGGCTATTTTTCAATCACTCTGTAAGGGTGATACAAAGAGGTACAATATTTTGTCATACGTTTACTTGTTGTTATTATATGTATAGAAGAAAGCATGCGAAATAAAGAACGAAACATACTGCGTTCAGATTATTGGGTATGAGCAAACACGTGACCTACTCATCTACCCGACTATGTAACTATATTAATCAATTAGTAACAAAAAAATTAAGATGAATTACATTAATATAAATATGATATAAAATGTTTTATTGGATATAAATTTTTCGGGTGCAAATCTATACTTTTGCACCCGACAAATTATTTTGTCGGGTGCACTTGATCCCACGCACCCTACAAGTCGGCGCCTATGATAACACATGTAGATTGTAATAACATAAATCAGGAAAATGGTTTGTTATTTCTATGGACGTAACGTACAGTAGTGGATGAATAGATGTGAGGATTTATTTAATTTATTTTCAATGCGCTAAACTAAATCTTAAACATATCCTGACAAACTGTAGCTTCGATCGTATTGGACACGACGTGAAACTAGTTTCGTTTCAACTAACAAATGATTAAGTAGTTGCTGGAGCTGATAACTGTCATTCAGTAAAAATAACTAACCTAAAATAGTAGTTTGTACAACAAGAGTGGATATATCTATATCGCATAAGGATTATGTTTCATCCGAAGGCGATATAGATATTCCACTCGAGTTGTACAGCATACTTTTTCTACGAACATCAAAATACAAATTTATAGAAATTTGGAATTTTATTGAACATTATTAATTTTAATGCCATTTTATATTGTTGTTTTCCTAAATTTTCTTAATAACATTTGTTATTAATAGTAATTTACATAACAAGGCCTGAAAGTGATACTTTCACTTTCTCAGAGATAAAATGAATTTTATTCACGAAGAAAAGCTTGATATGTACGAAGTTAATATTTTGTCTTCTTCATAGTACTCTTATTATAATCAGATTTAAATTAAATCAGTATAATTTTCATTTGCATTTTTTCAATATTTTGTAATATTAGAGTATTAAATATGGGTATCGTTGAATTTAGAAAAAATATTGAATCGAATAAGCAAGTAAAAAATAGGTTGCCATTTAAAATAAGAAAATTGGATCCCGCATTTTGAGAACTAGTGGTCAAAAAAATATTCTTGTTTTGCTCAGAAATCTTATAAAATAGAAAAGGTTTGCTAATTTAACCGACCTCGTAGCTCATATACTTCTCAAGATAGCAATAGTGTATCAGTTAAAATGAACACCCTGTACAGTCTCGAATAATTCTCTTGGAAGTTTTTGGTTTACATGCTGTAAATGAAATAAGTACATTAAATTTAACCAGTAATATAACTCGTCGAGAGCAACAATATTTCTTAATAACTTTTTCTTGAAATCGCATATTTTTTAGCATTTTTCAACGCCGTAAATTGACGAGTCGTTCCACGTATTTGTCTAATAATTTAATGCAGTAGCAGTAGCTGTTTTGTTTTCGCAATTGACAGTATTGTCAGTTCATGCAATTAAATTTTGATATTAGTAATAAACTTGTTTATAAGGTAAAATTCTGGCAAAATGCTTATGTTTACGAATAGCGGATACACAGACACTGTAATTACCTAGATGAAGTTCTCAATGCCAACGAATTTACACGAAAATCATTCTCTTCCTAATATTCGCACATTTATGTTGTATAACGTACAATATCTTCAATATTTGCACAGTATGAGGTGCCACATATGACAATTTAGAATATTTTAAAAGAGCAACAGTTACATCTATACCATGTGCAAAAATTTCATTGTTTCCAGTACTTCAATTTTGCGAATGGATTGTATTGTTCATTGATAGGGCTGGATTTATTAGATAAAGATAAAGTATATTTAATAATGCACAATACACTTATCTGGACCTGGACACAAAAATCTTCACACTGTAAAGGCCTGTGTCCACGATGCTAGAAATCGGTCCGAGTTCTCGATCACATTTTTTGATCATAAACATTGAACTTGTATGACTACAGATGTCAGGTTGGTCGAATTTATGAAGTTAGTTTCAACCATTTCTACCAATACTAAAAGCTAATAAAAA
Organism: Harpalus rubripes; assembly: GCA_963082715.1. Taxonomy (NCBI): domain Eukaryota; kingdom Metazoa; phylum Arthropoda; class Insecta; order Coleoptera; family Carabidae; genus Harpalus; species Harpalus rubripes. The sequence goes on from OY720459.1 coordinate 44,703,647, forward strand.
TAAAAATTATTCCGGCAGTAAGTAAATTAAATTTTTACAACGAATATATTAATTTATTTATAAGTAATTATTTATAATCAATATCAAAAATGAGTAGAATTATGTAATATTTTATAACCTTATAATTTTCAAGCTTATCAAACATCAAACGTCAAGATTTTAAATTGGTAACAGTTAAATGAAATTAGCAACTTGTACGAAAAAATAGGACAGAACGCATTTTTCCATTCTAGTTTTCTATTCGATTTTTGCGTCCGAGTTGGTAGTGTCCACGATCCGAGATATCGAATTGCGAACTATATCCGAAAACTCGGATCGATTTCTAGGATCGTGGACACAGGCCTTAAGAAAGAAACACAATTTTCCACAAAAAGTATTATTAATTGTTTGGGCGGGAATAAATTGACAAATTATTGGTCCTCATATAATCCCAACTCGTTTCAATGGACAAGAGTATATACTTATATTTTTTGAATAACGTATTTAAACTATTATGATTTGCTGTGTTAACACGCGAAAACTCATCTCATAACCTCATAACTATGCTTTTCCTCTATTCACACAAGTTTAGAAACCTGTTTTAATACACAATTTTATAATTTTATTATCCATTTTTTTTTTAAATTGTACTGTTACAAATTTATTAATAATAAATGTTTTCCGTTGATTGTTTATTAATTACTATGTCCGCAAGAATGTAACTACCACCCGACAATTTTTGTGCTGTGTACATCGAATTTAGATTTAGATAGCAGAGATGTTCGCAATATGCGGGTAACAAAATTTTTAACAAATTTTTAAAGAATTTTAACTTAAAATTAGAAGATTTAGAGAAAAAAATATTAAAAAATATTGTTGCTCTCCACGAGTTACATTATTGGTTAAATTTAATGTACTTATTTGTGTATGTACTTGTATTCACAGCGTCTTCTACAAGTTGTTTTGAAACAAATTTTATACAATCAGCCCGTTTCTTATCATTTTAGAAGTATTAGCCACAATTAAAATAGTAACGTAAACGGTGACGTAATGCGTTTGTGACCCCAATACAATTTTAATTGAAATAGAACTTATATAAACCAACTGATTCATTTATAAACAAGTGAAAACTATACAATTGGCAGGGGCGCGCCGTCACAAGGTGCGATGTGTGCGCCGAACACGGGCGACACTTGGTTAGAGGCGACACGGCGAGCAAAATTGTAATAAGACTTAAGTTTTTTAATTTAATATGCCCGTTTTTCGAGGCTCACATTGGGATCTCGTAAACTACAAAAGATACGAAGTCGATTAAATTAAGGTAAAGTTGCCCCATAAGTAGACTATTTTAAAGATGTTTTTGTTTTTCCCGAAAAATGTATATACAAATGGTTACTGTACAAAACTCCAAATGGCTTGATTTAGTACCTCGTTTAGTACTAGAAATGTAGAAGAGATGTGTCTTAACATTCGGGACCGTTGTTAAAAATTCAAATCCCGGCATGAACGCGGGACCGTTGTTGAATAGCTTACTAAGGTTGCTTTTATATTACTCTAAAGAGAACAACAATAACCTCACCTAACGCATAATACTTGACCCGTGTTTTCCAAGCCTGAGTTTGGGCGGTAGGTTGGGTAATGTTGGGGTATATTTAGAGAAATTGCGAAAATCAAGTCAATTTGAGATCTTAATTTTTTGAACACGGTCCCGCGTTCGGTACTCTTGTCACTTCCTTTTATATTCACAAATAACTTCCAAATATGGAATTTTATGGAATTTTGGTTTGCACGTCTTTAAGGACCCTTTTTTATTTGTCTTCAAACGACGATGCTCAGATTTTTTATTACTATTAGATTTCAAGTAATGGGGTCCAATTTATAATTTCCATAGTCGCAAAATTATACCTTTGAAAGAGAGTTTATTTTAGCTTTCCAAGGATGTATTTGTTTCAAGCAGAAAATGCGAGAATTCTTAATTTTAGGGTAAAAACAATTATTGTAGTTTATTTAAAACATATTGTAACTATGAAAAAGTACACAGGCTGCTCAAGTTAACGTGTTCACATAATTGTTGCCACATTAGAAGACCATTTTAGTGGTGTCGTTATTTGAGAAAAAATCCGTAGGTCAGGTGCAAAATTTAAAAACAGTATAAAGGCACCACGTCACCAGTAGAAGGTTAATATAATACGCTCACATTAGAGACATAACATGGAACAGGAACAGGAATTGTAAGCCTTAACTTCAGAAGCAACAGTACTCGTTTCAGTTTCATCCGATTCATTCTGGCGCAGATGATTTTCCTTGCGAGAACTTCTCACTGAATGAACTTTTGATTACTTACGTAATCAGGGCGACATCAGAGAAACTTTCATGCTATCGTAACTACTTTATAGAGAACAATGATTAGTTTGGAGCGTCCATTATTATCACTTATTACAATAACGAATGAATTTTAGTCTCTCCAAGCAATTAGCTTATAGACGGTGTGCACAAACGTAGTCAGCTCCGACAGGTTATATTTCATGTCAATTTCTGTTTTATAAAGTGTTTCTAATAAAATGCGAATGATAGGATTTAAAATATTATGTGATGTAGTGGCGGATGTAATAATTCTTAAAATTACCGATTAATATATATATATATATATATATATATATATATATATATATATATATATATATATATATATATATATATATAAAATATATCATCACGGCATATTACCCATTGCTGGGTGTGCCAATCTGCTTTGTTCGCAGAAGTATCAAAATTTATAAATTTCCTAGAATATTACATAAAGATTAAAGAATAGATACTCAACAAAATAACTTTTCAACAGATATCTTCTAATAACATGAAAATTTTTCTTAAGGTGGCTTTAGACGATCAAATAAATTGAACTTTTATTGGACAAATATTTACAACATATTTTTTGATCAGATGGTTATGCTTTACACGTTCAAATTATATGAACATTATTTGCTTATAAGTGGACTACATAATTACACTTTATTTTGGTTTGACATTTCATCTGCGCGTTGTCGTTTGATTTGTCTCTCTAATCTCAGTTTTAATATTACGCGTTCATATTTCTTTACTGCAAATACTATGAAATTTAGTCAAAACGAAAACAAATATGACGTTTATGAAAAAATATTTATGCCATCATTACAAAATACAGTGCATTAAATCTAGGATGAAATAATTCCTCGAAGTAACTAAAATTTGAAGTAAATGACCTTGATATTAAGAACATGCCCTAAGCAGTTTTTTTTGGACCTTGGCTGCCTCTGACTCAGTGCTGTTGGTGTGTGCCGGCAGCTCGTGAGGGAGTGCAGAAGGTGCCTTTAACGGCTACGGATACCGCCGTAGCCGGATGTTTCTGCACAGTGGGGTTTACCACTGTTTGCTGTAATCGCGATGGTCGATGAGTGTTGATGTGTGTCAACACGGCCCCGTTTCCAAAATCGCGATTGTTGATGAGTGTTGTCGAGTAACAACACTGTTACCGTTTGCTTGTTTCAACTTTGGTGTATGCCATTGTTGATCGTTCGTGCCGCGGTCCCGTAACTTTTGTGTGTGCCATTGTTGCCCATTCATTGTTGACCGTTTATTTTTATGAACGAATCCTGCAAGTATCGCTGCTTCATTTGTATTAGCCGATTGTATGCTAGCGATTGTTACTTTCATTTGTTTCGTTATTATCATCGTTTTTAATATATTTTAATAAAATATTAAAATTCATTATATGATTTTACAGTCAAAAACCAAACTCTGTCTTCACTAAGCTACCCGAGCCCTTTTGGCGTTCAAGCCACTCTTTTCAGCGACGCTATAAGAGCGTTCTTCACTGGATTTACCACCTCTCCTGTGCTGTGTTATCGACCGTTCGATTGGCGCCCGAGAAACCCGTTTTGACAGCAAGGAGAACTACAGAGAACGTCGAGTAAAGTTGACAGCCACGCCTTTTTTTGGCCATTACAATATTTAAATAATATTATAAAATTGAATATATAACTACATGGTAAAATGGGTTATAGAAATCATTTATCATTTATGAGAAAAAATATATTTTCTTTTTACCTTTTAGTTTAAGTTCATTTTTCGAACTATAATTACCATTATGTCCATAAATATAACGTTTGGGATTATATTTTTCTTTTATATTAGATTTTTAAAAGTTTATGTATTATAAAAAAGTAATATTTTTTCCTAATATTTGAAATTACGTGTATGTTCATTTATAAAGAATGAACAAATTTTATATACCTACAATAAAACTCTACTTGGAATGTATTGCGCAGAAATGCAAGCCAAAGTGAATTAAATTTTTACTGTCCCCAATAGCAAAGTATAATGCAACGTAACATTTGCAATTTTAAATCCACAATTCTAATTAAAACAAATGTTTTACTTTACAATATATACATATAAACCGATGGTTTTCTTTCTAAAATTGTGTAATTGCAATTCAAATAAAAAGTTAAAACTGATTGATTATTCATAGGATCGTAGGTATCATTTAACTACCTACATACCTTACATAACGGCCACCCTTTAATTTCCTTACGGAAATTGCAATTATTTCGTACCTACTTTCCATAGTAGCCATAAAGGAAAGCTTTTTGCATAAATTAACATAATCAAATCTGCTTATCGTACTGTAACGTGAGAGTAGCTACGACATTTGGTCCGCGAGCCCCCGACTACCGCGTGCGAATTGACGCCTGTGAATAGAAGCACTCTAGTAGGTAAGGATATTGGAACCTACAACACAATACATTAAACTATTTGAAATAGTTTTTGGAAACATATGGCGAAGCGATAAACTACTGGAATGCGTCAGCTTCATTTTTTGCGAAAAGAGAAAGCATGACGTGGGATTTTTTCATCTTTGTTTTATACATTGAGTTAAAAAATTATTTTCATTGGCAAAAAATCTCAAATAGTTAAGGTCTTTAGTGCACTATCGATACTGTTATTTTTATTTCTACTTCCATTTTCTCTTGTATTGGAGACAAAACGATTGGGAGCATTATTTATTACACACACCTACAAAAATATCTTATAAAAATATGCGTAGATATACTTATTTTGAAATAAATTTCTATAATTTGAAGTCAAAATTTGATTACCTGAAGAAAGAAATATTCAAGAGTGGAGTCCATTCGGATTTACAACTAATTATGTTAATTTTTTGACAATGATAGGTGGGGTAATTATAATTTTGTTTTATTTTTTATATAATTTTATAGAGAATGTAAGGCTGATATGCTAGTGCGCAAAGGAGGGAAAACCCCCGTGTTGCTATCGCTCTCGGCCTGTTTGTTGCTATAGGGCGCTAGCAGACACGTGACTCGAGCGTCCTTGACGTGCATGGAATCAGCTGATTTGTGTGCGCATGTCATTTTGACTATAACTTTGTCACTTTGACAAGACCAATGTTTTGACTTATTTTGATTTTGAACTGCTAAAATGTTATTATTATACAATTTTCAGGCAGTAAAACACATGAAATTAAAAATAATTTCTCAACAGTTTAAAATTTAAATAAGTCAAAACATTGGTCTTGTCAAAGTGACATTGTTCTTGTCAAAATGATAAGCGCAGACAAATCAACTGATTCCAAGTACTTCAAGGTCGCTCGAGTCACGTGTTTGCTCGCGCCCTATAGGAATCTCGCATCATGGCGTATTCCAGTAATATTATATTGATTTTAGTGATCTGTATACATGTTTCTATAGTTTTAACAGCCCGTAAACTTTCTTTGCCACTAGAGACATAGCTCTGTAATAACACGTTTACGATTCAATATAACGTAAATGTTTTTTCTATATATACCACGGTGTAGTTTCTATAGGTGAGAGCACGAGATGTGTTAACATAGCTAAGTAACTGGGAAAGAAAATAGCGCTAACGCAACCCGTTACCATTTGACAGGTGTTTACAGTTGATGTGCTGCAGTATGCCGGTTGTGGTTACAGTTTAAAATGAGTTCACGTTTAAATAGAAGATGTTTTGCTAAATATAGTCTTTTAAAGGTGCGAAAATGTGCGATTTTGCGGCAGCTAGCTAAACTATAACCATAGAAACAGGATTCCTCCTTGGAAACAGCTACTAAGAAGAATAAAATTCTGATTGAAAGATGTCAGTGTCAAATGTATTTGACATAATATTTTTGTTTTATAATTTTACTGGAAATATAGAAACCTTCTGTATGGAATTTGTACAAAATACATGCATAGAATTGACAAAAATAAAAGGTAATGTATTGAAAATATAGAATATTATGAATAATTTAATATTTAAAATATTTTGTGTAAAAACCTGGTCGCAACAAAACCTGACACTTAGCGGCAGACTGTATGAACTAGCCCAGTTCGTAATGCACTGGAATACTTCGCGCACTCACCTGATACAGGCTGTCTCACAACTCGCGCCCCAGAGCGAATGAGGAAATACGAGACTGCACTCGGATGTGTAATTTCAAAGAAAAAAAAAAATCCAGCTTAAAAGATATTCGAGAAAAGACGTGTTCAAATTGACCAATCAGAGATCTACACCTTTAACGTGTGTTTGCCGTAATTTTACGTTACTAGGGTTTTATACAAATCAAATCTTCTTTAAAATGTGTGGGCGACTGTAGTTTTCGAAAAATATCAGTGTCAAATTAAATTTGACAAGGTGAATAAAAAAAGGCAAATTCTTACCATGTATTCAGCCGCTGATTAATAATATTTTCGTTTAACACATTTTACACAGCTACTACAACACGTTGCACTGTACGATATAAATGATGATCTCGGATGACACCTTCGCTAATCTAAATTTGTTGACAGTGAAAAGTCAACTCTAAAGTGTCAAAATTACAGTAAGTCAAACAAATTTTGTAACTCAATAGTAGTATTTTTAAAACCTAGCAACCAGTTTTATTTTGTAATAATATCATCACACCTCAAGATATCCTTCCGGGATTGGTGGATTAAAAAGTCTTGTAACTACGTTATGCAAGCAGCCGCGAATTATTTTCTTCTATTTGTTGGCAAACTATTGTCGTCGGCAAGTGTCAGTTTCGTCTGGGGCGCGAGTTGTGAGACACCCTGTATATACCTAACTGTAAACAACTATCTATCTTCATAGCAACGAGTCCGGTAGGTACGTTTTTACGGCCTAGGCCGGTAGTACATAGCAACGATCTTGACGATGTCGGTAGGTATTTCAAAATTGATTATTAAAAAATTTGGACTTTGTAAAATAAATTTTTAAAAAAATGTGTTTAATAAATTTTATCTTAATAGCGGATCACAGTAAACGACGCTTTTGATAATAATTATTCCAAATATTTTGCCTACCGGGCTCGATCCGTGATGTACTAGCTTACCTGTAAATGCATAACTACCGGCCTAATGACATAAATAGCTATAATTTTGATATGAACGCCATATTGGAAAGTTGCAACATTGAAAAGAAAATTTTTTAGCTTGTGATTATTCATTTGTTTCAATCAGTGAAAATATAACAAATATAAAATTTAATTTAATAACTTTTTACTTTTGTGAATTCAACTTCCATTAACATGATTACATGTCTACAACATAAAAATACGAGACAAAAATCATGAAGAAACGATGCTCAATAACAGCAATAAGATAAAACCGACACAAGACAAAAATTGTTGTGTAACGTGTAACCATAAATTCACGGCTTTTCCCACAAGAGTTAAATAAGATAAGAAAAAGGAAAAAAGAAAAAAGAAAGATAGGTATAATCGGCTCTTGATATCCACAAGGGACTGATCCTTGGAGCTATTACTGATACAAAAATCTTTGGTTGTGAACACCAACACCCTAATATAAAATACTTACGCACATTCTTCCATATTCTTAAATCATGTCTAGATTTCAAAAAATACGCAACACAATAGGGAAGTTTAGTCATGTTGAAATGTAATGATTTTACACATTACTGCAATACTATACATGCAATATTACTATTAATGTAATAAAGTAATAAAATATAACGTATTTTTTTGTACAAACGATATTAAATTTATCGTTAGCTAAATCGCCCACAATATGATGTATGCAGCATCTTTGGTTCGCCGTAGTTGTCCGCTACAGGCGTTAGTTCTGAATGAAAACATAAACGTATGTCTTCTATATTTGATATTGAGACGGCAAATTCATTGTCAAATCGCAGAAAGCAAATTATTTGAATTTAAATATGTAAATGTGTAACCAAGAAAATACGATAAACACAGAAATTAAATTGTCAAGTGACAAATGTAAACATATACAGGTGGCCGTGTTTTGTTTCTGTCTCTTTCTATGAAGCACGTTTTGGACACGTATGTCGAGACCTAATTCGCACATAGTTGATGTTATGTAAGCCGTAATGGTGAGGAAAAAATATTGCAAAAGTTTAACATTTTTTTCTCCGGTATTTTTTAAATGTTACAAAATATAAAAGTAAAAACGCTTGAGATTTAAAATATTTTAACATGTGAAAAAATCTAAAATTCTAAAACACCCCCATCACTGCGTTTACATGCAGTTTTTAAAACCGCTTTCAAAACGTTTTTAGTTTTGAAAGCGCCATGTATGACTCATCACTCAATAAGTTCGAAGGATGACTAATAGAACAACAAGTTTTAGGCAAAATTCTACTTTAATCATCAACATAGCCTCCTTCAAGAGTGATAAATTCATTCCAACTCTTCTCTAACATTTCAATGCCGTTTTTATAGAACGATTTATATTTGGCCTCAAAATACCCTTCAGTTTCGGCAATTACTTCTTCATTGGAGCTAAATCTCTTTCCCTGGACCATTCTTTTTTGGTCTGCAAACAGGTAATAGTCGCTGGGAGCCAGATCCGGAGAATACGGTCGATGGGGAAGCAATTCAAAATGCAATTCGTGCAATTTTTCCAATGTTGCGATCGACTTGTGACACGGTGCATTTTTTGTTCTTCTTTTGGCGTCGTATTTTCGCAATTTCTTCCTTCAAAGTCACCAATAATGCCATATAATATTCTGTATTAATGGTTCTTCCTTTCTCTAGATAATCGATGAATAAAATACTGTGCGCATCCCAAAATACGGAGGCCAAAACCTTACCACCTAACATTTTCGTTTTTAGTTGCTTTGGACGGTTTTCATCCTTTGCTGTCCACTCAGCTGACTGCCGATTTGACTCTGGAGTGAAGTGATGGATCCATGTTCCATCCATTGACACATAACGCATGAAAAAATTCTTCTTATTGCGCTGAAATAGCTCTAAACAGCGCTCTGAATCTTCAACGCGTTGTTGATTTTGATCGTCTGTGAGAAAACGCGGTACCCATTTCTCATGTTCAAATGTTCATGCAAAATGGTGAATACACTGCCTTCTGATGTCTTTAAGGTGTCAACTACCTCACGCAACTTCAATTTACGATCGGCCAAAACCATCTGGTGGACTTTTTTATGTTTTCTGGAACAACTGCCGAATTTGGGTGACCAGAGCGTTCAGAAGCATCGGTGGTTGTATGGCCGCGTTTAAAACCAGCAAACCACTTTTCTACCATTTGTCTCGATGAAGTCCGAATAACACTTGTCAAGTTATTGCTTTGCTTGAACGGCATTTTTACCTACGAAATTCAGATTTTTTCCATTGTATTAAAAATTACAAAAGTAGAGTCACTAAAACCACTGTAACTTGTGAACTAAACGTCATATTGTCATACGTATCGTTTGAAGGTTGGTACTTCCTGAAAATCATATGGATATGTCGTCAATAATGACAGTATCTATATGTCGTCCGCAGTGATGTCGTCCTACGAACTTATTGAGTGACGGATTACAGTATCAAAACGGCTTTTATGGCATTTTAAAAACTAGAAATATTTTTAAAACAGTTTTAAAAACTGCATGTCTACTAAGTGTGTGAAGTAAATTCAAGAACATAGAGCGAAAATTCTTGAAATATGCCATTTATCATTTAATTATTCCGACTGTCATTTTAAACAGTTATTTATTTGTGGTTTGAAATTTATTTGCAAATTGTATAATGATTCAGATGTAAATTTTTTAGTCTACAACTTTTACTTGAAGATTTTTTCCCAAAAATTGATATGGAAGCAGGAAATTATGAAAGTATAATTTTACATGTTAAAGTACTATTTTTAGGAGTTCCAGTAACTGGTGACCATTCTGTATAAAATTAGGAAAGTGTCTTCAGTCTCGACCGCAGGACGATGTTCAAAAAATTAAAGTCCCGAATAAGCGTGGTTTACGCAATTTCTTTAAATACATTTGAACATTACGTAACCTAATACACAAAATTCATGCTTCGAAAACTAAAAGAAATATACCAAGCTAAGTAAGTTGTTAAACAACGGTCCCCGCTTCATCGTGATTTAATTGGTCCACCTTGCCTTTTTGGTCGCCGTCGAGACTCTAGCCACGTTCTAAAATGGGGGCATTTACCATAAACAACTTTAGTGTTTGTAATAGTAAAATTCATTAGTTTACATCTAAATAATGTAAGAAAATACTTAAAATTTAATCAAATAAATTTCTTAATATATTTTATTAATTTCCGAAAACTGTTATTTTTGCCCTCTATAAATGTCCTTGAAAGCTATTACGTCACAATCACAGACATCAGAAAGAGACGGAAAATAGAGAGACATGATTAATTTTGACGCTTGGAAGACACATGTTTAGTAATTCAGATGTGGCAGAGAGGTTAGTTTATTTATTGTGACGAAAGAGATTTGTTTTATAATGTCTGCAATACGTAATTGTTTTGTACATGGTTGTTTTAATAATTCTGAGGATACGCCTACGAAAATATTTTTGTACGTTCCAAGTTAACATACAATCAGTAAAATGTGGTGTGTTTGAGGCAGTGTACGGTCCATGTGATGATAATGAAATTACTAAATCCAAAACATTCTATTGTTGTGAAGATCATATCGATGTAGGTATATTTATAAAATAATAATTATAAACATTTACAGCAAACTTTCTGTACATTCTCCGGCTGGAATCCGATGCTGAAAATTGGACATTTTAAATTGATTGGCGGTCCATTTAGACACACTTTTAACTCAAGCAATCATAAACAATGATACCATACCATGTGGTTGACAATGACAGCAGCTGTTATTATCTGAAACATCTTGTTAAGAGTATACAGGTTCGGGTTTGGTCGGATAATTCCGTCATTAGTGTCATTCCGTGAATTCTACGTCATTAGAAACGAATTCAAGTAATACATATAATTTTTAAAAATTAATTTCTCATTACAAATAATTTTTAAATCGGACAAAGACCAAGTACTATATATGAAGTCGAACTTTCAGAAAAAAATAATAAATAATCTGGTGTGGCCAATGCAATACCTCCCGCCATTAACCGCCCGAGTCACAAAAATGCTAATCCTTATTTTTGGATTAGCGAATTTTACTCTAATTTTGGCAGTTTATTTCTTAAAATATAGGCTAACCTTATCCAAGTAACTACATTTTTTGATAATAGTATGTAGATTAAATTTTAAATACCGGAATAGAATATAGAATTCACTAATCCAATAATGAGAATTAGCTTAAACTTTTTTGCGAATGTTAATTTTTATTAATCTAAATACCTACCTATACATTTACTTATGCTGAAAACTGTTTTGATTTCCATTCCTATTGTTCTATTTAGTTTTTTCTTTTTAAAACGTTACTATTATTAATTTGAAATTATTCATTCTTTGACAGTGACATTTATCTGTCAGTTACATACATTTGAATAAGTGCGTAAGGAGTTTTGTTTGTTTTATGTTCTAGAATTTAAATTATAGATAATTTTATAAATTTATCCATAATATATGTAGAAAAAGTATTAATGCAAATCTGTAGAAAATTAAATAATCTTTAATTTTTATAATAACGTTAATCTCGAAAAAATAACATTTGAAGGCATTTTTCGAAGAAAAGTTAGTTTGAGCTTCCAGTAAAGTGTCATTTCCTGTTATCCGATTTACACCAAAATCTAATGGGCTCTTTCCATAATAGAACAAGTTTGAAATACAAGGTTTCAAAATTTTCTGAATAATAGTATTTGAGTTAGAGTGGAAGATCCACACACACACATACACACACATCATCGTGAAAATGTTAAAATTGGGTTCTAGGGACTTTAAAACGTGGTCATTTACCTAAATCTCGATATGCGATTTTTAGCACGATCCCTATATCTCCCTTACCAAGGGTAGCGGGAGGTAAAAATATGGTAAATGACTCCATTAAATAAAAATCCTCACCGCGTTGTTGACTCTATAAGAAAAGGTCCGTTGTCTGTCGTTTAACAATTTCATGCTAATGTCGTGGTACCCTTCTTTGAAAAAAAAGTAAAAGAAACTTGAAAATTTACATATCTTTCCTGTCTCCTGTTACAGTTGCAGTCATGGTCGAAGCCTTGGGACAACGCGTTATACTATCCCCTTCCCGTCATGTGAACTTTGAAGTAAGGAGCGTCTCAAGAGGAAAGATGTTTGTGAGGATAAATGGTCTCTAAGAAAAATATATCCAACTAACGTTATCTTGAGTTTTGAGTTATTATTGTTTTCAAACATTTATTACTGTCGAGTACGGATTTAAAAGAAAATGTTTCTAGATTGTGGATGGTGATACTCAGGAATAGGTTACATAGATTAGAATCAAATCACATACACTTACAATTAGGTAATCCAACATGACATCATAAGTGAAGGGCAGGTGTGATTTTAACCTCACTTTTGAATATTTTTAAAAATTATTTATGTATCTTATTAATATGATAGAAATCGAGGAATTTTGATACAAATTATTCATAAAATTAAACCATAATTTATTCCATGGCTCCATCATTGAGTAATGCAATTTATTTCTGACAGCTACCCTCCATTAAATCCATTTGTTATGGATTGCTCTATAAATAGTTTTCAATACTGAAAATATTTCTATCTAAATGACAACATTGAAATGTCAAATGTGATATTTGTAACAATGAATAGACAGTTGCTTGGGTATGGATATGAAATTATATCCGTTCAGTTAACTAGTATTGCCTACATATCCATTCTACAGATTGTAACGAAATGATACAGTTTTCAAGTGGAAGTAGAAAAACCTATTCATCAAGCCGGAATTACGAGAATTTTTGCGTGCGTTATGGTGCTGCTATGCTCTATTCACGGTGTAGTATCTATAGGTGAGTGCACGACGTATTCCAATGCATTACGAAGAATGGCTAACTAACTGGGCTAGTTCATACAGTGTGCCGCTAGATGTCAGGTTTTGTTGCGACCCGGTTTTTACACAAAATATTTAAAATATTAAATTATTCATATATACGCATAATATTCTATATTTTCAATCATTACCTTTTATCTTTTGTTAGTTCTATGTATGTATTTTGTACAAATTCCATACAGAATGGTTTCCATATTTCCAGTAAAATTATAAAACAAAAAACAACATATGTCAAACTCACTTGACATTGACACCTTTTAATCAGAAATTTATCTTAGTACCTGTTTCTGTGGTTATAATGTAGCTGGCTACCGCAAAATTGTACATTTTGGCACCTTAAAAAGACTATATTTCTCTTTATTTGACCCATACCCTGTTGTGCATCTTGTAGCAAAACTTTTTCTGTCAAATGGTAACGGGTCGCGTTAGCACCATTTTGTTTCCCAGTTACTTAGCCATGTCAACGCATCTCGTGCTCTCACCTATAGATACTACACCGTGGCTCTATTCCATTTAAGCCATTCAGTAGATAGCACTGGCAACAGCGCAAATCTGAAGTAGCCGAAATTACATTGGGTAAACTTGTCTCTTGTCTCTAATTTCAGCCAATCAGAGATGTCAAAACTATTCCCTATGCTCCGCAATACTGAATGGCTTAAATAGAACAAGGTATAGATTGAATATTGTGCTCGGTCATAAGGTAAGTAAGTACTTCGATTTGAATTTATTGGGTAAATATTTTAAACACATATGGTATCACGAGCTTGGTTCTAACACCTGTGTCAACTAGAATTATTTCAACGATTTGCATTGAGAGCCATATTCAATAAATTTGTCTTAAATTGTTTATCCTACATACAAGTCAAGAAACAAATCATATTAAACAATTTTAAATAATAACGCCAAATTTATTGAACATGATTGTCAGTACATTTTCGGCTCAATCAGTACATTCGCAACACTGATTTTTTTTAACTACCCAGGGTGCCTATTCTGTAACTTTTCACTTAAGTTGATGTGCTGTTAGATGACGTCAAATACTTTCCTTGAAGTGACATCGTAGTTAAGGGAAAACTAGTAACTTGAAAGCGTGCAGGTTTGTGACATTGATGAAGGTGGGTTGGTATTATTTTCAAATATGACATTTGATGTTATAACTTTTTATATTGGCATATGAAATCCACGTATGTATAATTGTTTGCATTATAATTTGTTTTGTTACCTTCCGTCACCTTTAGGTAAGGAAGGTATTGTTTTTGGTCAAAAAATTCGGTGGATAGTTTTCAGTGAATAAGGACATTGTAGAGTCCGTAGAATACGGTTTTACGATGTGTGTGCGTGCGTGCGTACGCGCTCGCATGTGTGTGTGTGTGTGTGTGTGTGTGTGTTCGTATGTGTGTGTGTGTGTGTGTTTTCGTGTGTGTGTGTGTGTGTGTGTGTTCGTGTGTGTGTGTGTGTGTGTGTGTGTGTGTGTGTGTGTGTGTGTGTGTGTGTGTTCGTGTGTGTCTGTTCGTGTGCGTGTGTGTTCGTGTATGTGTGTGTGTTCGTGTGTGTGTGTTCGTGTGTGTGTGTGTGTGTTCGTGTGTGTGTATGTTCGTATGTATGTGTGTTTGTGTGTGCGTGCGTGCGTGTGCGTGTGTATGTGCGTGTGTGTTTGTGTGTGTTTGTGTGTTTGTGTGTGGGTGTGGTAACTCTAATACTACAATTCCAAAAATGATAATTCTTTCGTACTCTTCTTCATTACATCCATATGAAGAGCTGATTAGATTTTGGTTATAATTTGTCAACCGGAAGTACCCTTATTTGAAGATTTTAACAGGCTTCTTGTTCTTCAAAAATACTAGATTTAATATGTTGATGAAATTTTCTTAGATTCATTCTTGTAATCAATAGATTATAATCAAAATAGTTTGTTGTAATCAACAATTTTACAACAGATTTCAGAATTGTATGTAAATCATAAAGCATTTGATTCTTCGCGAAATGGTAGTAGGTATTTAATATTGGATTCATTGTGGGATTCATTCTTGTAATCAATATTTTTGAGTTATAATCATTATATTCTTTGTTGTTATCAATATTTCCTCAGTTATTATTTCAATATAACAATGTTAGAATAATAACGAACTGATTGATACGATAATTATTTTACTTATAACAAGAGCTCTAATGCGAACACATTAAAAAATATATTGTTCACTTTTATCACGTTAATTTGTAAGTTTTATAGTAATTTTGTCTTTGCGAATAAGAGCATCCTATAAAAATTTACTATTATTTACTTTACTGTCTTGAAACGGGGCCCCTTAAAGTCAGGCGCCTTTGTGCAGGGCACAACCTGCCCACCCGCACGGAGTGGCCCTGGGTTCATCTTAATTTACCTATAA
The DNA here is from genome assembly GCA_963082715.1 of Harpalus rubripes. Lineage (NCBI taxonomy): Eukaryota > Metazoa > Arthropoda > Insecta > Coleoptera > Carabidae > Harpalus > Harpalus rubripes. The sequence goes on from OY720459.1 coordinate 44,719,281, forward strand.
GATACTACGAATTGGATATAATCGTCATAAAATATAAACCATAAAAAGTAAATGAAACAGAGAAACTTTGCTTTTAATAAACATGATTTAGGGTACATTTTGTAATTACTATGCATTATTTTGTTTTTACAAATATTAGAATATTTCTGTATGTACTGTATTATAGTTTATATAAATACACTGTCCCATTCTTACATATTTTGTATTCATTTAAAAAAAAAATAATTTAATTTTATATTTTATAAGTATAAAAATTGAACTACAGCTCTCTGAAAGGGTATTGCGGAATCGGATCAAACGGTCGCGGTATCCTAGCATTGAATATTGAATGCTTACTCCAGTTTGGAAGGAGAACGAAGTGTCATGTGCATGTGCACTTTGATGTTGCAAAGCGTCTCTAGAGACACGATATTTTGTCTGGCTAGCTGAGGTCAAGCAAAGGAAATGTCTGTATTGATACTCACAGCATAGCAAATCACAACGCTTCGAATGATGGTGAATTTAGTGGAATAGATTTCAAACGTGCGATTTTCTCTAAGCAAAATAAAAATACAAATTGGTTAACTTTGCATAACGGTAGTTATTGGGACCCGCAGAAAGCAAGTGGCATCAGCGGGATTTTAGGGAAATGAATTAATGGCGGCCAGTAGGACATGTCACATATACAGGGTGTTCAATTTAAGTGTTTCACTATTGCTATCTCGAGAACCGTAATATTCAAAGTCGGTTAAATTACCAAACAATTTTATATATTGTAAGACTATTAAAATAAGTATTATAAAAAAAAATTTCAACCAGTGGTTCTCAAAATACAGAATTCAACTTTTTAATTTTAAATGAGAACCTACTTTTATATTCGCCTATTCGATTCAGCATTTTTTTCTGAATACAACGATATAAATGTTTATACCCTCACATAACGAAAAAAACGAGAAAAATGCAAAAGAAAAATTATTATTTTCATATTTATTTCTACATGTAATCAGAGTGCCATTACGAAAACAATTGAATATTTTGTTTTCATCATTGTTTGTGCGATTTAGATGCTTTAATAATTATTTGTGTATCAAGAGCGTAAAGTGAATCTTTATTGCTCGTGCTCGTAAATGGAAGCGCGAGCGCAGCGAGCGCTACAATCGAGCTAGAGCAATAAAGATACTTTACGCTAGAGATGCACACATAATTTTTTCTACGACTTTACTAACGAAGTAAAAAAATAATAATACCTATTTAGTAAGTTCAATTCAATCTCAACCAATTTCCTGTTTTGTGTTGCTGTAACCATGACGATATGATTAAATAAATAATTCTGATGCCAACAATCATTGTTTTATGAAAAGTTTTCACACATACATCAAAAATGTGCTCAAAAATCTCCGAAAATAGTGAAGATAGTGATTTTTCTTGCACTCCTCCAGATATATTCGAAACGGCGCAAAATGCTTTCTTGAGTTTATTACCTGCAAAATCAAAAGCATTATACGATAAGAATTATAACCTCTTCATTGAATGGTGTAAGTTAAAAAAAATCAAGAACTACAGTGAAAATGTTTTACTAGCTTACTTTTTGGAAAAATCTAATGTAATGAAATCGTCTTCTCTTTGTTCCATTTTTTCCATGCTAAAATCAACACTAGCAGTTAAGAACGATATTGATATCAGCAAATTCAATGGGTCCATTTTAATTGTGAAGATTCCAGACTCAAAAACTAATGTGCAGCGAATATTTATTGTTGATGATCATAATCTTTTGTCAATGTACAGAAGATATGATGCTCTTCGACCCTCTAACATATCATCTCGGTGATTATTCATAAATTATAAGCATGGCAAATATACCGCACAAGTTGTTGGAATGAACACTATAGGAAAAATTTCATTTAACATTGCACAATATCTGAATTTACCTGATTCGAAATCATTTACAGACCATTGTTTCCGCAAATCCTCTGCTACGTTACTAGCTAATTCCGGAGCTGACAGCTGTTGGAGGTTATGTTGATGAAAGTTTGAAAAATAAAATTGATACAGCGCATAAAATTTTAACAAACAAGGAGAATCAAACTTCTGCCACTGCCACACTAACTGAATATTCTAGTGAGAATGTCACAGTCACAGAATCTAATTTATCCTAGTCAGCTGTTTCAAGCTCTCGAATAAATATACAAAACTGTCAAAACTGCACATTCAATTTTAACATTGTCGGTCAATGATTAAATCCACTAAGTTTGTTAATTATGAAATATATTTATAGTTGTAATTAAATGTACATTCACCAACAGAATAAAGTTGTGCCATGCTGATTTATACATAATTCCAGCCTTCTGAACATATTACTTCTTAATTTTCTTAAATTTCGGAATGTGGGAAATAATATTTTCGATTGCATTTTTTAAATGTTGAATATCTGGATAGATAGTTTTGTAGACTTCATCTTTAACATAACCCCATAAAAAAAGTCCAGGGGATTAAGGTCTGGTGATCTTGCGGGCCACGGAATAGGACCATAAGTACCAATCCAACGATTTGGAAACAGTTCGTTTAGGTAATCCCTAACTTGACGCGAATTGTGAGCTGGTGCACCATCTTGCTGGAAATAAATGTTTCCCAACTCAGCTACTGGTATATCTTCCAAAATAATACCCAGCATATTTTGAATTAAATTCAGGTATCTGTTACCACTCAATGTATCTTCGTACATGTGTACGTAAATATTATCACTGAAAATGGCACACCAAACATTTATATTAAATTTTCGCTGGAAACTTCTCTCTCGTACAGCAACAGGATTTTCTCGGCTCCAGTAATATGTGTTTTTTCTATTTGACATACCATTATTAGAAAAATTGGCTTCGTCAGTCTAAATAATTGATTTTAAGATATCTGGATCCTCATTTATCAATAAATTACAAAATTCTAATCTTCGCTCACGATCACCAGGATGTAAATGGTGAATTTTAATCATTTTGAATGGCCTGTATTTATGTTTCTTTAAAATCCTATGGATCGTGTCCACACTTAAATTACAATCAGCGGCAGCCACTCTAACTGAAGCTGTTGGATTAGCTTAAAAAAAAATATGCTAACATATTTATCTTAGCTTCTTGATCTTGTACGCTAATTCGCTTCGATACGAATGTATCCGTATTAGCGCGCCGTGCTAATTCTAATTTTTTAAAATACTGACGACAAGGAACTCGCCGCCCAGGATAACGTTTCCTATACATATTCTTTGCAGCAACAGTATTTTTCAGAGATAATATGAAAACTTCGTACATATCAATTTTTTCTTCCTGCGTAAAATTTATTTTAACACAAAAGAAAACAAGAAAATTCATAATCGAACTACTTTGACATGTGATACAAAACTAAATATTCAATTGTTTTTGTCATGGCACTCTGATTACATGTAGAAATAAATATGAAAATAATAATTTTTCTTTTGCATTTTTCTCGTTTTTTTTTCATTATGTACGGGTATAAACATTTTATATCGTTGTATTCAGAAGAAAATACTTCGTATCTCTTATGGTTCTCGAGATAGCAATAGTGAAACACTTAAAATGAATACCCTGTATGTCAAGAACCATAATTTGGTTTAACAAAAAAATATGTTCTTTACGGATTTTTTTTTTTAAATAAACTCAACCTAAAATCTGAATGTTTTCATTGTTGGCCACGAACTTTTCAAATGACTCTCGTATGACTCCGATTTTGCTTTTTAGATAAATTTATTTTATTGTTAATTTCTCTTCTTAAATAATTCAACCCTAACATAACTAATTCATGACTAATTAGTTCTCACATTCATCGAATTATTTTTAATTTTCCGCCACGGTGTTATAGACTCACATGTTGGTTCATATTTAAAAAAAATTCACCACTGAATTCATATTAACAGTAGAAAATAAAAATAATATTGTTTTCATGCCATATTCCTCTAAAAACAATTTTTCTCTATGAAAATTTTTTAAAAGTAAAAACTTTTACACGTGTTGCACATGCTAACCGCATTAGAATAAAAAAACCTGCGCTCTAAATTCAGAATTTTTGCCCCACATAACCCGTATTTGAACTCAACCCTGTGTGAAGCAGGAGATGAACAAGCCAAACCACATGACGCAAATAATGTGACACACGACAGTGTAATTTTACTGCTTTTGTTATCCGAGATCAATGCCACGGAAACTGTGTTTCGCTGGTCTTGAATGTTTTACGATTGGTCTGTCTAGATCTAGAGATTGTATGTTTGCTGTAAGTCATATTTTTTATATCTTATCTATCTTCGTACAAATAAGGAAAGTATTTGTGAGTTTTAGTGATTAAGTTTGTTTTAAAGGGGGTGTAAACCAAAAATAAAAATTGTAGAATGAAAAATTCTGAGAACAAATTTTCAAACCGCGTATTTCTATTGTTAAAGACAGGAAGAATTATATAAAGCCGCGTACAGACCAAAATCAGCTTTCACGAACTGTTCGAGAGTTCAACGTCCACACCACTGTTTTCGAATCGAGACTCGAGTTCGTCATTTAGTTTGAAGGCAGTTCGTCAGAAGTTAAAGCTACGCGTCCTGCATTTTCATTATTTTAAAATATTTAGAAACAATGTCCACGTCGTCAAACGAGGAAGAAAATATTGTTGCTTGTGCAAGTTTCTTAATTATAACAGCATTGCGCTAAAATGACAAAAAGTTTCCGTTCTACTTCATCCGGTGGCATATTTAGAGCCGCACTAATTTCTTAAAGCGAGTCTTTCTTCATATTCCGCTTTTTGTAATGAGGATTTTTTGGATTCTATAAATTTGGATACACTTCATATTGTTCGATTAAAATTAATAATTTTCTCTTCACTCCACTCCATTGTTAAAAGAGCTAACCACACTTTTAAGATCGATTATCATCCATGAACGTCCACACTAGAACTGCTGTTTGCTAATACTTTCTTTGCTTTGAAGTTACCGCTCATGTAGCGAACTTTGGCCAAACTCGAACCCGAACACGAACTGCTCGTGATCTCTGGTACACACCGACTTCTGCAGAGGTTCGCGAGCTATTCGCGAACTTGGTCTGTACGCGGCTTAAGAGTTTTAAACAACGCGTCCGTCGCTTGTGACGTCATACCGACAGCAGCCGGCCGAACCAGCAATGGCAGCGTATTGGCAGTAATACAAAATATGCGTATGCGTCTTAACAATAGTAATCTCCTTGCATTATTTATACTACGTGTGTTCTACCTTTAACCCTACTGTGGTAATGTGAAGTCTGTGAGACTCCAGAGATTTTAATTGTTCGTTTATTTCGGTAATTAATTTGAATATGTTCGTGTTTGTTTCTCTACCTTCCTAACTTTGTAGTATACTCCAGAATGCGCATGTACTATTTATTCCATATAAAAAATATGAATTTCGATAAAAAGAGAAAAGATTAAAAGTTTTTTCAACGAAATAGATACAGGAGTGTTCAAATAAGTATGTGTTTAAAACATGCAAATATGATTTATTAACGTTGTGTTAATAAACATTATTATATGTTAATTTAATTACTTTTATGTAGGTACATGCATATACTCCAAAGAAATATAGTTTATTTTTATGTTTATTTTGTATGGATTATGTAGTTTATAAAAATGTGTGAATTTAAACTTAATACTTTCTAAAATGTAACAAACAACCAAATTTCATATTCAACTTTAATGTATGTTAAATGGTGTAATGTTTAATATAAATACTATATGTAAGATTCACTTTTCGACTGGGCGCCACTGGTTTAGAAGCGCTAGCTTAAGGCATAAACACTTGAACATGTCTCAACCCTTGGCGACCGCCCGTCCTATAGTTCGGGTATAACCACAGTGCCGTGCGGGTGTGAAAGTGTCCATAAGAAAAGATTAGCTGCTTGCAGTAATTATAGGTGAGTGGTAGAACTCGCTGTCATTCTAATTATTATACAGGTATAGTTTGGTGTGGATCACCAAATGCTTGATTGATATGTTATACACTGCTTGTGTATTTGATATGCATGGTATATGTGAAGTATACATTTGTATTATTTGTTTGTGGCCGCAAACGTAGTAGTTTCCTAATTATCCGAAGAGTTGTTTGGGACAACTCTGGGTCCATGGAGCTATATGCTTCGAGGTGTGATAAACACCACATGAGAGGCTGAGATCCACGAGAACGTCTGGGACGTTAAGGATAAACCTGGGGTTTATCATTATAGGTCTGGGACCTATACACGTGTGATCGTAAGCTAAACTCTCATTATGGGTCTGGGACCCATTGACATCTGGGAGGTCGAGTTCTGGGAACTCAATATGTCTGGGACATATGTGAGAGGCTGAGATACACGAGAACGTCTGGGGCGTTAAGGATAAATTTGGGGTTTATCATGATAGGTCTGGGACCTACACACGTGTGATCGTAAGCTAAACTCTCATTATGGGTCTGGGACCCATTGACCTCTGGGAGGTCAGAGCTCTGGCAGCTCAACATGTCTGGGACATGCGTGTGTGGCTACGGTACCGCTAGTGGCTCAGAAATGATTATTCACGAGAGCCGTATTCCAGCAATTCGTCAATGCACTGGGTGTATACTTTTGCGGATAGGGGTACCGGAAACCACAAGGTGTTAGGCCGCATTTAATATGCGGGGCACCTGCCCAAGTCTGGGACTTGGGAGCAACCTTATTACTGCCCCCCCCCCTCCTGTCTATCTTATTAGATGATAATGCACGCCTGTGATAATTGTTGTAAATTGGAATGACGATGTGTATTTTATCTCACTTAGGGGAACGCGACGTAGAGGGCCAGTTCGTCGCTGACGCGTGTAGAAGAGGACACCGATAACAGGTCAAAAAGGAAAGTGAATTGTATATATTAGATTAATGCATGTATTATCGCCCATATATTCTAGTTAAGTAATAAATGAAAAAGATTAACAAAATTAATAAAAAACAATAGCTTTTATATATTTTTAAAAAATCTTTCAGATACTAATATTAAAGGAGAATATATTAACGGAGTCTATCAGACTTTGCGTTCCAGCTAAAATAATTGACTTGATATATATATATATATATATATATATATATATATATATATATATATATATATATATATTCAAATATTATGCACGCACGCACGCACGCTCGAACGCAGGCACACACACACACACACACACACACGCACACGCACGCACGCACGCGCGTACACACATACATACACACACAAACACACATACACATACACACACGTGCGCGCGCACACACACACACACGCACGCACGCACGCACATTATCGTAAAAATAGTAAAAATGTGTTGTGGGGAAACTAATTCGTGCTTATTTACTGAAAACTCACCATCGAATTTTTGGATCAATAACATTACCACCCTTACCTAGGGTAAGACGGGAGGTAAAAATAGAATGAGAATATATTCTTGATTAGTTTATGTATATTATCTTTATTAAGAATTAATAAATTTTGAATTCAATAGAAACGTACAAACTTATACATCAACCTGATATATTCAATTGTTACTACGAAATAGCAAATCAAATATTTGCTTTAACTTTAAACATTACATTTAATTAATAGAATACCATTTCTACAATGTTGATATTCAAATCTGCTACTTTTCCATCGCATACAAACTTTATTGATAACTAAATATTTTTATTATTACACGCATATTCAAATAAAATTTTGATTACATTTGCATTGAAATATCCTATAATCCTGATGTCTCAGCTTTATGTGTCATACATTGTAATTTGTTTCCATTTTATATAAGACTAGAACTTTGAACGAGAATTACGGGTAGTCAGGAACAAAACATACATTACAGGAAGATGACTTGAGCCGCGAACCCTATTAACGCTAAATAACACTTTAATCAGGGGTTATTATGGCTTGTTGCTGGCATATTCAACGGAATTATGTTCCTGGTTTTACTCAAATATGATAAAATGATAATGAGAAGTAAGATACAAGATGTGTAATTAAATAGTAATCCAATTAAGATTGATGAACATAACATTAAACAACATAATAAGTTTATAAACATATTCTTATATGAAGTTATTTCCTTTTAGTGGGATAGAATTGAAGCATATTATTTTAAATACAGTTACTGTTTGACTTATTAAAATATCTTCTAGAATTCATATTACGAGTAGATATTAAATAATTTAACTACCCTTTAAAACTTTAACTTCAAACAACAAGGTTTATTTTATCTAACAGTGTTTTAGTATATTACAGGATTTATTCTAAGCTTTTTTCCCACTGCACATTTTTTACCTCTCGCTAAGATTCATACTACAAATCGCATATCCAGATTTTAGTGAATAAGCACGTTTTAAGGTCCCTAGAATCCGATTATAACATTTTTACGATGATGTCCGTGTGTGTATGTGTGTGTATGTGTGTGTGTATGTGTGTGTGTATATGTGTGTGTGTGCGTGTATGGGTGTGCGTGTGTGTGTGTGTTTGGGCACGCGCGCGGTGATGTGTGTGTGTGTGTGTGCGCGCGGTGATGTGTATGTGTGTGTGTGTGAGAGCGTGTGGATGTATGTATGTATGTGTGTGTGTGTGTGTGTGTGTGTCTGTGTGTCTGTGTGTGTGTGTGTGTGTGTGTCTGTGTGTGTGTGTGTGTGTGTGTGTGTGTGTGTGTGTGTGTGTGTGTGTGTGTGTGTGTGTGTGTCTGTGTGTCTGTGTGTGTGTGTGTGTGTGTGTGTGTGTGTCTGTGTGTGTGTGTCTGTGTGTGTGTGTGTGTGTGTGTGTGTGTGTGTGTATGTTGGATCCACGATTTCTCAAATACCTACTAAAAGACTAAAGGCATTTTTGACTACGGATTCCTCAATCTAACAATAATGGGAACGGTTGATTAAGTTTTGGTAACAATTGGACAACCGGAAGAAGTAGTTACAAGAAAAAAAATCATCTAAATATTATTTATCGAAAATTTATGTACATACCTCGGTAAATATTAAAGAACGTTAAATAAATTCTTTATTCGATAAATATAAATTCATTATTATATCTTCTATAGATTTAATAATAATAATAATAATAATAATAATAATAATAACCCATTTTATTTGGCAAAGTTCAGCTACAGCTGGTCTTACACTTAACCTTATAACAAATTTTATATATATTGTAACCAACTTAATATAGGATAGCATTATAATAATAATAATAACAATAACAACAATAATAATAACAATTATAACAACATTACAGTGTAACAGTGGTAAAGTTGATATAGCTAATGTAATATGAAAATCAATATTAATGAGCATGACTTAAAAACAAAAAAGTAAAAGTGAAACAGATGTATGTAAATTTAACAATAATCATAATCCATCTATTCGTCAAATAATATGCAATATGTTTGCAAATAACATTTTTCTTAGTTTAGATGAGAAAATAGAGGTGTTAGCAATTTTTAAATTATCTGGCAATTGATTATACATATATACTAGGTCCTACACAAGAGAAGGATCGTTTGAATAGTTCTGTTCGATATTTAGGTTTATGTAATTTTGAATTTGTTCTTAGATTCCGACAGTGCTGCGTACCTCGAAATATTAATTTCTGGTGCAAGTATGATGGAATTTTAGTGACAATGGTTTTGTGTAAAAGACATGCATAATGAAAACTTCTCTTTTCACTCATATTTATCCAACCAGCATTTCTTATGTGTGCTGATGATACAGTGTCACGTCTTCTAAAACCAAATATGAAGCGAATGCAAGAGTTTTGCACTTTCTGTATTCTTTTAATATCCTGAATCTTAAGGCAAGGCCCGTAAATTGTGTCACAATAATTGAATACAGAAAGTACAAGACTGTTTACTAAAATTATTTTATATTTTCTCGAAAGAACAAAGCGGTTCATATAGAGATTTTTCAGCGCTAAGTATGCTTTTTTAATTAGCAAAGTAACATATTCTGTGAAACGTAGTTCTGTATCCATTATTAGACCTAAATTCTTTGAAGAATGTTTAATAGGTAGTTCAACATTATTTAATATCACTTTAACCATATTATTATTTATGAGAAACTGTCTTACAGTCTTATTTCCAAAAAGCATGACGCAACATTTTTGTTCATTGAGGGTTAGACAATTATCGCAAGCATACTGAGCAATGTACTGTAGATCATCATTAATATTATCTAACGATTTTTTGAAGTCACATGGTTTGAATGGTAAATAAAGTTGCGTGTCATCAGCATATAAATGTATATTACTATGCTTGACAATTTTGGGGAGATCAAAAGTATATAAGGAGAATAATAAGGGACCACATACCGACCCTTGAGGGACACCTTTTGATATATTAGCCAAACCTGATTTCATATTATTGTATGATACTCTTTGTTTTCTATTATTTAGATAATTAGTAAAGAAGTTGATGCTAATATCATCGAAGCCAATATGCTTTAACTTTGCTATCAACATCTCATGATTTACGGTGTCAAAAGCCTTGCTGGAATCAAGAAGAACAAGATAGACCATATTATTATTATCAATATGTCTCATAATATCATCAGTAACATTAAGTAATGCAGTCGTAGTGCTATAACCCTTTCTGAAACCAGACTGAATACTAGGTAGTAGATTGTAACAGTTTAAGTAATTATAAATTTGATTAAAGACTATTTTCTCTAGTATTTTTGACATAGTTGGAAGAATACTAATAGGTCTGATATCATTAAGGTTATTGGGAGATTTGCATTTGGGTAAAGGTATTATATCAGCAATTTTCCATATATCTGGCACTACACCAAATAATAAGCATGTGTTTATGATATGTGTTATCTGGGGAAGTATAATAACAAAAATATATTTTAACATCTTTAAATTTATATTATCTACACCAGTAGAATTAGAATTGATAGTATCGAATACTTTTTGAATTTCTGGTTCTTTTACTAGTGTAAAAGAAAAGATAGAGTTACTAATTTTATGAGAGTTATAGTAATTTAGTAAATCAGAGTTGCATTTTAACGTATTGGTGCTATTAAAAAATGAATTTAATTTATGTACATCGCATAGTTCTGAAGGTAAAGGCGGGACAGATTTATTATTAATATTAAACTCTTTTAAAGTGTTCCACATGTTAGATTTACCAGATCTTATTTTGAATTCTACATAGGCTTTTTTCTCTCGTCTAATAGCACTAGTGACTTCATTTCTTAGGTGCTTGTAATAATTCCATTTGGCAATCGATTTTGTTCTTCTGAAATCAGCAAAAGCATTATTTCTAAATTTAATCATAGTTTTAATAACATCAGTTATCCAAGGCTTCGGTGGTCTCCGAACAGTTATAGTTTTTAGTGGTGCTAATATATCGAAAATCCTTATTATTTTATTATTTAGAAACTCAACTTTATCATTTATATTCTCCACATGATACATATAATTCCAATTTACATTGTTGAAATAGGATCTTAAATCGTTCATATTAATATTCTTTAAATCTCTATAAGTGATTGTAGTGGGTACGGGAACATCATTGTGCAGATCAATTGCACACGAGATTAGTCTGTGATCAGAAAAATTATGCATGTCCATTACATTTACATCTGAACAAATGGAAATATCTGAAGTTATTAGTACGTCCAGTAAAGTTTCAGAATAGGGAGTAATGCGTGTGGGTTCAGTGATTAATTGTGATGAATTAAATTGAGAATACATATTAGTAAAACGTATGGACGCACTAGATGAGGTATTAAGCATATTGATATTCACATCTCCTGTGCAAAACACAAAATTAACTGTAGGAAAGATATTACTAAATGTAGTTTCTAAACTGTCAATAAATTGATTGATACTTCCAGATGGAGGCCTGTAAAATACGCCAACAGCAAATTTAATTTTATCAATACAAAAAAACATCCAGTATTGTTCAATATGATTGGTGATAGTTTTGATATGTTCATTATATGAAATAATGTATTTAACCAAGGCTGTTTTTATATAAAATGCGACTCCACCACCTCTACTATCTCTGTCACTGCGAAAAAGTTCATAATTATTAATCAAAAATTTATCATCAGAATAATCTGCTTTAAGCCATGTTTCACTAAGTGTAAATATGTCAAATTGTTTACATTCTAAGAAATCTTTAAAATCAGAATAACAATTACAGAGAGAACGTATGTTAAAATGCGCCAAAGTTATCATAAAAATAGTGTTATGAAAAGAACAAAAGTAATTAAAATTGAAAATATATAACAAAGAATTAATATATTACAAGTAATTAAGTTGTACAAGAACAATGATCAAAATATACATTCAAGAGCATAGCAAACAAATAAATGCAGTTTATTTTATCAATTTAAATTCATGAGAAACTCGAAATAAATACAGAAGATAAAATATACGTGAGTACGTTTTATACATCAATAAGCAAATACAAAATAATACAGGTTTTAAGAAGAAAAAAAAAACCTTGACACAGTGATAGAGTCATTAACCCATCACCTGTCTTTTTTTTACAAAAAGCAAAAGATAAGTAACAAGTTCGAACATCAAAAATGTATGATTTGCAGATTTTTAAAATGGAACTTTGGATAGCTGATCTGTATTACAGATTTTATATATTTTATTTTGTGTTTTAACATTGATAACACCATCCACAGTCCATGTATTTTTAATTCCAAAGCGTTTTGCACATTCCTTTAGTAGTGCGACCCTGACCCGCGTAAGATCTTCACGTACACTCACACCAGTACTTTTAAGTCTAGTTTTATTGGAAAAAATTTTCGAGCGAGTACCGTAGGACACAAATTTTATTATTAGGGGCCTGCACTTATCTTTTTCCTTCATTCCCAGTCTATGGCACCTGTCGATGTCCTCAGGACCGATGGAGATGTTCATCTTCTTCTTAAATAGGTCGATTAAGGTACTGCCAGGATCTTCATTTGGTGATTCTTGCATACCGAACACACGAAGACAGTTTCGTCTACTATATTGTTCTAGTTTATCATTTGCTTCACGTAACTCACTTATTAACTTGTCTTTAGCACACAGTTCATTTTTAACAGTGTTTAATTCTTCCTTGACACTTTTTAATTCTATGGTAAAAAGTTCAAATTTAGTTTCAAGGATCTGTTCAATTCGCAGCGAAACGGCATTCACTATCTTATTTAGATGATCTTCATTTAGGACCTCGTCTTTAGTATCCTTATTTCGCGGCATTATAAAAATTGTTAAAGAACTGTTTACTTGTTAGATAGCACAAATTTGTTCGCACGCACAGGTACGTCTACACTGTACAGATGCTCATGAACGAATGTTTAGAGATAAAGAAATGCATATAAAATAATTATTTGATGTAAAAAATCTCAGATCAAACTACTTCAAGAAATTCAAATGTTTGTAATTGACACATAAATGTCACTGTCAAAAATAATTGTATGCCATTGTCAAAAATATTTGTACATCATTATGAAGATTATGAAAATAAAAAAAGTCAACAACGCAAAAGAATATACGTAAAAAAGAATATAAAAGGAATTTGCGAAAAAATGACGAATATAAAGAAAAAGAAAAGAAAATTTCAGGATATTGAATATAAAGAAAATGTATGTATTGTAGATAATTTATATTAAAATATCCCATAGATTTTGCAAATATATGTGAGAATTATTTTGTAGTGAGACATGAATATATGTATTTGTATTTAAAAATATTTTTCGTTTTATGCGTACAACCAGGTAAAATATCTGGCGAGAGGTTATGTGCTGGCCACATCAGACTTATATTATGTATCTAAGACCGACTCATGTTGTGTATATGAGCAATAATATAAGGCATTAACTTTAAATTAATATTTTTTGTATTAATTTTTTTCTTGAGCACCACACGGTAAAATTAAAAGTTGCCGGGCCTGGACACGGCTCGAGTCCGTCACAGTACAAGCCCGGCCCGGCTCGAAAACCGATGATAATCACCCGGCCAGTCGGGTAGCTTGTGGCCCACACGAGCCGAATCGGGCCTTGTATAGTGCTCTAGTAATTTTGTCTAATTAACCGACTTTGAACCTCTGATAGTTGTCGAGACCCACATGTTAGACTTGTTATCCTGAAAATCTGCACATCTCTTAAAATATGTACTGCAACTACATTAATTTTACTTTTTTAGACGACCATTGTGATAAGTATGACATATCAATATAGTATCCTAACAGTGAAACTTGAACTTCATAGTTATTTCATTAAACAGATACATAATTTTATTAAATAAACACATAGACTACGTTTATCTCGATAATTCAAGCGGCTTCAAGTATATTATGACTTGAAAAATCCTATTGGTTTATCTCAGCGGATTGAAAATAGGATTGAGTTATTTTCAATCTTCTTTAAATTCGTATCGACTAAAAAAAGATAGTTAAATACTCGATTATGCAAGCAGACAGGGAGAGGTATATGATCTAATTTCATCCTGGATATATAACCCCAAAATCTAAAAATTGTTATGTTGTTATTTGTCTTCTCTTTCAAAAACATTAAAAAAACATTTATTTCTTCATCACTCCAAATATTTCGCTTTTCAACAATTGTATACTAAGTTTTATGTCGTGACTTTTAAAATGCAAACAACCACCAACTGATATGAATTTAGTAACACTGCAACATATTGCGAATGTGCGCATGAGTAGTTACATTATTTGAAGTTTCACTGTTTATTTCGACAGAAGTCAAGCCGCTCCGTAAGTCCGAGCCTGTTACTTTATAGGCTTGACTTGACATTTTCAAGCGGCTTCAAATATTAATGTCGATCGTTTATTTCGAAGATTGAAAGGGGATTTACTAAATTCAAGCGGCTACAAACGTCGAGATAAACGTAGTCATAGATAATTGTTCAGTTTTGTAAATAAAGTAACATTTATTTATGCTCGTCTAAAAAATGTGTATGAAATTCAAATATCTTAGCTCGTGTGTATTGAATAGGCCTCCGCTACGCATCGTGCGTCAATTTACAGTCGCACGATATTTGGAATTTTTCATAACTTGTTACGTAAATAACTATAACATGCTATAACAGCTTCTGAAGTTATAATAAATACATGCCTTTAAAACATTAAACAAATTATATTACAACGTGTAATGAGGAAGTTTGTAATTTAAAGACAATATTAATATTGTAATGTGTAAGAATTAATTTTAGGATTTTTTCGTGACGGAAGAAATAACGAAGTTGCTTGGGCGGGCTAATTTAATCAATTTTGTTATAATAACTACATGACTTTAAAACATCATACAAATTATATTACAACGTGTAATGAGGGAGTTTGCAATTTAAAGACAATATTAATGTTGTAATATGTAAGAATTACTTTAAGAAAGTTTTCGTGACGAAAGTAATAACGAAGAAGTTGCTTGGGCGGGCAAATTTAATCAATTTTGTTACGGTTAGTATGTGCCATGCATTTTATTTTATTTAATTTATAAATGACGTTCCGTTCCACGAAACTTAAAACTGAACAGATGGAAAAGAAATTTAAGACGGAATGAACAAAGTAAAAAAAGGATATTAGATTGAATTTGTAATTCTCAAGTGGGTGTTTAAAATTACGCTGAAATAAATTGATATAATTTGTCTTCCGACAATATTTTATATCGCAGGCAACTGTTCAAAAAACTAAATGATCAGTGGCGCACCCAGGGGAAGGGCGATGGAGGCGATCGTGCCGCCCTCGCCCCCGAACCCACATTCTCAACATTTGTACTGTTCCGTGCTACCAATTGCACCACGTGATGAAAAAAATGCACTAGAACTTCTAGGGAGGAGACAGCCATTTTCATGTATAAATCATGCTATAGGCGATGTGCACATTTTGAACGTCAGCGCCTCTAACGGCTACTTTGGCGTCTTTGGGTACCTAATAAATTTTGACATTTGACATTTCGAGAAAGTGATACAATTTTATTTTGAGTTTTTGCTGTTGTATATGAATATTATACGTCATAGTATATTCAAATGAATAAAGAAATTATTTAAAAAGTTATATGTGAATCAAAAAAGTCAAAATACCAGCGAAGGTACTGTGACAGAAAATATAAATTTTCTCATAATATATGTGATTTCTGTAAACCATTTTATCATACTTAGTTTTATATTATAATTTATAATATTAGTTAAATATTATAAGATGCAGAATACATGGAAATTGCGATTAAAGAGTTGGAAAACTTGGATGATTGGAAAGAAGAAAATTTTTGCATTTCACGATATCAATGGATGATGTTAGCATATTTCTTTTATATTCGCAATAATTGACGAATATTCTTCATTGAAAATATACCAGGCTCTAAGTGGAATCAGTTGCACAAGCTCGGAATGGAGAATACACGAAAAATACGAACCATGTGAATTTTTACTTTTAACATTAACATTACATGTACAAAATATATAATATAGACTAATTATTTCAAAAATAGACCTTCTATATGATACAACTACAAGTATTATACAATTTTAAGATAATTTTCTGCTTCTTTTATTATATTTAGTTCAAATTTTAAATTAAGAAACACATTTTTATATAATTCATTGTTTCAATTATACGACCATTGTTTGAATTTTATTCATACGATAAGTATCTTTTACAATGAGAAAATATGTAAACCTAAAAGAATTTTTGATGTAATTAGAAGATATCTTTTGAAAAGTTATTTTCTTACGCATATATTCCTCATATATTATAATATTCTAAGAAATTTATAAAATTTGATACTTCAATCGGTATGCGTACAACCAGGTAAAATATCTGGCGAGAGGTTATGTGCTGGCCACATCAGATTTTTATTTATTCATTGTTTGCATTTATTATTGGGTATTTGTAATAACAATGTTACAGGTGAAAGTTTAACAAAACATAACTCATTATGCAAAAGTTTTACAATGTGTACATATTTATAAAGTAGAGAATAATCACCATAAGTTTGAATATATTCCAAATCCTTCATTCAAATTGAATTCTAATTAATGCGTTATAACTACTTCCAATCAATATTGATAATTCCTGATACGTGTGAATGAGTAATATTAATTATGCGTATGAACTTTGCAGCCCAATGTTCGATCAGATATTTGGTCTCTAGAGTGATATAGTCAGAGAATTGTCAGGTCCATTTATTGGCAGGTTTAGATAGAGATAGATGATTCGTTTAGTTCCACTAACTGACCGTTGAGTAGATTTGTCTAAACTACGGTGTTTAATTTGTTCTATTTGCACTACACGGAATGTACGTTTAACTAATGGCCTGCATATTCGATGTCAGTCAATATTCGTATTGACTAATTTATTTTGCATTAGCTTTGTGTAAGTGTAATTAACGGATATATTGTAATTTACATGTGTTTTGATGTTAGTATTTATCCATATGCTCTGTATATATTGCTGTTACCATTCTTTTCTTTTGTACACGTTCTAAGAATGTTGTGACTAAAAATTCAGTATCATGTATAAAAATACTTTTTAGCTAAAGTTTTTGAGAAAAATGCATGTAAAGTTTTATTTTAATTTGATTAAAATATGGCTAAAATAAGAGTGGCATGAATAGAAAAATTGAATACGTGTTAATTTTTACCTCCCGCTATCCTTGGTAAGGGAGGTATAGGGATCGTGCTAAAAATCGCATATCGAGATTTTGGTAAATGACCACGTTTTAAGGTCCCGAGAATCCAATTTTAACATTTTCACGATGATGTCTGTATGTATGTGGGTGTGTGAGTGTGTGCGTGTGTGTGTATGTGTGTGTCACTGTCAAAGAACTAATCATTTTAAATTAATAGTAAATAGAACCATAGTTATATGGAATGGATTTTAATACACTTTCTAGAATAACTAAATATGTAAGTATGTATATTTTAATTAATGAAAATTAAATAGCGGGAGGTGTTGTATTGGCCACATCAGATTTTTTAGCTCTGTAATAATGTAAAACTGAGAATGTTGTCACAGTCATCACTATTTGATCTATTATGGAGCTAGTTCTTCATTGTGTTTAATATACCTAGTGTTAAATTACAAAATATTCCAGAAAGATTAAAGAACAACCAAGTATGTATTCGAATTTCTGTTAATTTTGACATTTTAATTGATACTAGTGACATTAACAAATTAAAAATCAAGATCGACTCAATACAGCAAAAAATAGGTGTACGCGATTTTTTTGCAAGCCAGTGTACAGTTTCTAACTACAGAAATATAAATACTACGAACTTCTTCAAAATTAAACGAACTTTTATTTAAAATAATAACAAATCAAGGGTGGGATTCTATAACTTCGGTTGCTATCATTTGAACTTGATTCTATAACAGTAATCGTTATTTGTGGTTGGTGTTAATTTATCAATGGGGACTTATAAATTTGACGTCATCCGCGGCGGATCGGCGGCGGACCTCCCTCCACAATTTAGAAAAGAACAACAAATATTTAGAAAAAGCGAGGTGATATACCACGGCCGACTCAATTGCATGCTCTCCCCTTCAGCACTTCGCCTCGTTGATCTTACAATTTGTTTGTTATTTAGTCAGCAAAGTTTGATTATGTTATTTTGTGTAGTTTCTGTTATTAATTATCTCTTGTACTAAAGTGTAGTGTTCTTTGGAATTTGAAATATCTCTAGAAAAAACACGCTCACAAATAAATAATGAATTTAACACAAATGATGTACCGGGGGCACGATTTGTGTTTAAAAACATTGAAATCATTCAGTCTTACAGTTGAAAAGATGGTTAGAATGCCGGGGTTTGAAGAAAAGTGGAAATAAACATGAATTAATTGCAAGGTATGAACTGAGTAGATCATTTACTTAAATAATTATATAAAAATGTTTACGTTTCCTTTCAAAGAACTGTTGTTGTGATCACGTGCTGGATCACATGATAAATGTCAAACTGTAGTGCTAAATCTTGCTCACTACATAACTACTTATTAAATACATTTTTACTCACTAGATGGCGCCCAAAAAGTTTGAATTGTATAAGTCCCCATTGGAAAATAACGTAAGCAACTGTTATCTGCAGTAGCTATTGCCTTACATAATACCGATTACGATTTGTAATTGATATTTAACAAGAGCAATGGTTATTTGTAGTTGTTACGAGTTATGGAATCCCACCCCAGAGTGGAGGACCCCACTGTTTCTTTTTAAATAAAAATATTTACATGCATACATCATCATCATACTGTAAGCGTACCTACTGCAACATTGCATCAAAATGCTCTTTAGAAAATATTATCCATGTTGTGTCCAGGAACATGGAAATTTTATTCGATGTCAGACGACTGCGTTTGACATCCATACTAGGATTACTTTAAAGGAAGCGAGACTCTCTTAAAAGTATGCGCTATTGAGAATATGCCAATGCCACAAGGATATAAAAGAGGACAAGCGCCAGCTTCTGTGCACTAGTTGTCAAGATTTTAAAAATGTTTTTACATAAAATATTTAAACAAGCTTTCCGTCTTACAATAAAGTTTCTGTTCTATTAATATTTTATAATTAATAATTTAGTACAAGATTCTGCAAAATATGATTTTTCTTATAACCTACGAATATAGCGTAAATATTTTATAATTAATAATTTAGTTCAATATCTGCAAAATATTGTTTTCTTATTACCTACGAGTTGATATTGACGCCACCAATTTCTGCTACAAGAACTACAAAAAATTTTCTAGCATAGTAAATAGTAGATGAATGTGGTAATTTTTAAATGATATTAAATCAAAGAAATTGTGAAAAGAATGCTAGCCGGCGGGATTTGAACCCACATTCTCAACATTTGTACTGTTGCGTGCTACCAATTGCACCACGTCTGAGGTGTAAATCCACCGGTTTATACATTCTTTTCGTTAGTTAAATTCATTGGCTTGTATGAGATCCGCATCACATGTAGGTGTGGGGTATTCTAACCACTACATTTAAACACCTGTGAACTGTCAGATACATTCGCACAAGTTTGTCAGGAGTGTATTGCAAACAGTAAATATACTATTATTCACGAAAGATGTCTATTCTAGGTCATTTGTTCGAATAAAGAATACACATCACTTTACAGCAGTAGCTTAGCAACATTTTGTATTAGAAAGAGAAAGATTATCTGACCTATGTCTATTTAATTTGTGGTGTGACAAATATACGTAAATAGGGGCATTACTTTCTAACACACTATAAATAATAATGACGTATGTCGTAGAATTACGAATACCTAATTATCTACTAGACTGCCCTCTGTGCTAATATTTATCCAGTGGCGTTGACGTTTAAATTAAATTATTATTCCTTGGGTTATAGTTGTCTGTTTTTGAATTTTGCAAAAACATAAATGAAGAACATAAATCTTTCAGAAAGACATTATTTAGAACGAAACATAATTTGCAAATAAATTACTTTTAATATTTTAGTTAAAATGTGTGCATAAATATTTCATGTTGCACGCCTATGCATATGAGATGCAATGAAGTTATCTGTAAGTAATATTATATCAGACGGTTCACAAATGATCTTGAATAGTCATCTTTCGTGAATAATAGTTTAATAGAGGAATGTGGTATTTTTTAAATGATATTAAATTGTGAAAAGAATGCTAGTCGGCGGGATTTGAACCCACATTCTCAACATTTGCACTGTTGCGTGCTACCAATTGCACCACGGCTGGGCTGTAAATCCACCGGCTGTGTTTATTATAAGATAAAATAATGTAGAACATAAACAAAATAAATAAATGAAATCCCTGCCCAACTGTGACCATCGGTGCTTGGCGGCAGAGGCACGATTCGCGTGAAGCGGCAATAGCTGCAGTGGCGGCGCTAAGGGGGGACCAGGGTGGGCACGTGCCCACCCTAAAAAGTCTTGTGCCCACCCAAGTACCCACCCACTACCAACATACAAATAATTTTTCTATCTATACAATTTGTAAATAAATTTTTATTTTTAATTCTGAACATTATTTGTAATTCATTTTGTTCTAAAATTAATAGGGCAGAAAATACATCCATATGAAAATTTCACAATTGTATTTATGTGATTTGGCAATTTATTTTTGTACATGAAAGCGAGAAATAAACATGCAGCTTCACATCCCTTGAAAAATGTAACTTTCAATTAAAAAACATTTGACCTTGAATGAAAAAAAATATTACATGCGGCTCCTTTTTCTGCTAACCTTTGCATGATCTATTGTAAACCCCCCCCCCTCCCCATGGTGCCCACCCTTTTTTGATTGTGCCCACCTCACATTTACATCCTGGCGCCGCCACTGCAATAGCAGGTAAGTGATAAATAAATTTAACTGAAATATTTTAATCTCTCGCGAAGTTTTAACAATGATCGTGAGATAGACGGAATCAAGGTACGTCTAAGTGACGATTCACTAAGACCAACTTTTCAGCGGCGGTACTTCCAGGAAAGCCACAAGGTGAACTCTCACTGGGTTCGTTGTTCTGCGTTCAGTAGAGCCAATAGTTGAACTCTCAACCAAGTCGAACTCAAACTCATTCTACGGCTCTGAAACCACGCTTTTATAATGTGGGAATACGTGAATCCGGATAAACCGGTTTTACCAATAGTATGAGAAAATCGGAAAACTGGTACGTATCTCTTGCAAATTTTGCTTGTATTACAAAACTGTTCTTACATTGCAGCTTGTACTCTTTTATTAAACAATGCACCACTAATTGGACTTATGATATATTCGACGCAATAGTGGAATCAACAATAACTGGATCGGCATCGGCTTTACGAGGTATACCAGGCCTAAAGGGGCTCTATCGTCACAGTATGAACTGGAAATTTCTACCCTGTTGCCAATGAGGTGTTGCACGGTTTTTTTTTCTTTGCTTTAATCAAAAGAATAAGAAAGAATATTTAGCCCCTATTTTTTATTTTTTTCGTATTATTCCTTATTCATGAGAAAATTGTGTTTGAAATTATAATGTTTGAATTTCCGCTTCCCCTTTCGCCTGATGACGTCAGAATAAACCTAACCAATGAGGGTGTGGCTTACATTTGCCTCCGACGGAATTTAAACGAGTGACAGTCATGACAGCTGTCAACTACTACTGATTTTTGTATTTGGAAATAATGAAACATGGTTGTAAAAAAATGTTTTGTGCAGTGTGCCCAAATAGAACTGATAATAGGGAAACATAAAACATAGTGCCTCAAAACGAAGAAAGAAGAATGAAATGGTTGTCGCAAATAAAGATAAAAACATAAAATCAAAACTTCTTTGTTGTAAAGATCATTTTGATGTAAATATAAATATTTTTATAATTAAATAAGAACTATTGAATACATTTATTTTTTTAGCTGGAAAATGATGCACTCAGGCTACGGTTTCTTATACCGGCTAATCTTTGCACTATTGGACCATAAGAGAGATTGATAAATCTAGGATAAAATATTATTAGACGGTATTGCTTAAGACCCCTACTGACGATAATGTCAATCTCCAACTGAAGAGGATCTATTCCAAACAATGTGTCGCTATGGAATATGTTTTATATATGTTTTAATAATATTGTATTCTGTACGTTCCTGACACGAAATAAATCCAAAAGTCAAAATAGAAAATAAAGTGTGTGTGTCATAAAGTGTCAGGTGTCAACTAAAATGGAAAAAAGAGAGAAGGGGGAAATTACTCAGAAATAGACAAAGCAAACATGTAGGGGGGGAAAAGGATTAAATTTATAATGAATTTAATTTAATTAATGTTGACATGTGTCAAATTTATTTTACACAATAAAATTTACTTCCTCGAACGTCGGTGGAGTAATTTATTCTGTAGATTTACTTAGCTAGTATATTTATTCTTGTTTTGACGAAAATCTCTGGAATAAACTACTTTACTTCAGGAGTAAATTTTACTTTGCTAGTGCTTTACTTATCCATCTTTTATAATACTGGGCATGAAACTATGAAATATAACGCTATAATATAATAATAAATAACTAAGAACTACGCTAAAGAACCAAAAATCATGCTGCACTATAAGTTAGACCTTATGTCACACAGTTGTCATTAAAGCAATCATTGACGTTGATGTATGATACATTTGTTTTTTTATCATCTTTCCAGTTTTGTCATTGGCTAATATATGTCTGATGCCACAGACGGTGTTATTTGGCTCCAATTCAAAAAGTATATTTTTAAACTGCTACTGTGCATAATATATACAGAAATTTGAACAGAAAATCATATTTAATCACACTGTAGATCGAACTTATTCGAATTTCAGAAGAAAAAAGATATGTTAATTTTTTTTGCAACACCTCATTGAAACGGGCAATGTTGACAATGCTAAGTTATGAAGAAGCGGCAACAACGCTGGGCAAGGGACAGAGGGCGGAAAGAGGAGAAAGTTGAGTATCAGTTCCTACTCATTTGACGGCGAGCAACGGAGAATAATGAAATAGAAACGGTAGTGTAACTGCGGTAACGAATGTCATAAAACATTTGAATCGGCTACGGAAACCCATATGTAAAATGTAGAAACCATGTAGTAGCCTATGGATAGTACTTTTTCCAAGCGCTAGATCGTGCCAGGTACAATATGGTCGACGCGATAAAATTAAGAAATTACATATTTCGAATTGATCTCTAGGAAGCCGCGGAATTTCAATTTGTATGACAAATGTTTTAGTCATTTATGTCAAATTTATATCTAACTTAAAAGCACCTTAAAGTAAAGAAAGCGATTAAATTAATATTAAATGATTTCTTATACGACTATTGTTAATTTCTGTTCAGTGGGCCACTTTTACAATCATTAGATAAATCTCGTATAACAACGCTATACCAGGTATAAAATTGGAAATTGTATTTTACAAACCTCGGATAAACCTCAGATAGAATAAACACCAGTATTTCTAATCCCATGGAATCAGTCATATAAACCTTTGATAATTTTATCCCTGGTTCTTATGGATACCACGTAAACACAAACGATGTTTTGTTATTTTTACGTTTGACAGATGTCAATCAAGTATTTCATCATCACTGTCAGAATCAAAAATAATATTTATATTATCTAACATCGTGAAAAATGTAAATTAGAAGGCAGAAATAATAACAATATTGAAGAAAAATAGTCTAACAAGAAGATAATTTTATTGTGCCAATACCAACCTAAAGTGACTTAACGATATTCCTGGTATATATATTATCTGACAGATAAAAATGCATTGTAAAAGACAATCTTGTTTAACGAAGGTATAATTGCTAGGATAAAGTTATACCTCCAATAGCTATACCATAGTTTATCCATCAATTGTAAAAGTGGGCCTGTAGATAAAAATGCTTATTGTATTTTAATAAAAATTATATAAAAGAATTTAAATATTTTTTTTAGGTATTTTACGGCTGTGCACTACACTACTAACATTCATACCTGAGAGAGATTCAAACCCGGAACCTGTGCTTTGCGATTACGTTACTGCTACGCTATTTTGCTCGGCTGTCAACATTATTCTTTACTCTATATTATTCTGATCTATAAACATTACAAAAATGTATGCATTTATGTCGTGTGCTCCAGATATGCTGCTATCCGGTGGATTGGGCTACGTCGATGATATGATTATTACCAATCATTGCAATCATTATGTAACAAAAATTTGATGAAATCAGAAAATAGACTTTTTTCCGTTAATTGTGGTCATATTTCATTGAAACGATTTTTTACTTCATAAACTTAGTATATTACAAAGCATTGCGGGTCGCTGATCCTCCTTGATATTGCCTATATACACACCAGATTGCCTACTTCACAATTAGTTTTTTTTCCGAGCGCCAGATGGCGATACGTGCAAAATCATTCTGTCATACATTATTATTAATGTGATATTGGCACAGGCGTTGATAGTTTGTGCTTCATTGAGGGTCTAGTTATTTGTATTATATTATGCATTTTGCTATTGCAAAGACGGCGTTTCTAAGATTGCCGACAATTATTGTAACATATTGCTTTTAGACAATAAAAACAGGTATATTTCCTGTCGATTTGAACCATATGCTTACGTTTGTTGATGTGGTCACCAACTGGTGGAATTATACATTATGTACTTTATTTATAATATCACAGGTATTGAGTGTAAATAATTTTTTTAACTGTCACAATTTAGATGCTACAATTATTACTTATTTTATACGAGTAATATAAAGCCCTCCCTTTAATGTGACGTTATACATATCGCTTTCTACGAGGGTTTCTATATAGTATCTAATACACAAACATTGACTGACCTTGTGCTTGTATCTGCGCCTGCAGGATGCTGACGCCTGGAACGACGATGGCGGGCAGCGTCCTCGAACGCAGCAACGGCGGTTTGGGGGGCGCCTTTCCCGTGCGCACCAAGTTTGTGTCCAGCCCGGCACATGATGCGCGACCGTCTGCACTACTGCAAATAAAATACAAATTACTAACATAATAAAATTTTACGTGTAAAGAATGTCTCAATTAAAGTGTCGGATTTAATTTTTAAATAAAACAAATCTTTTTTTCTTTGATTGATGTTACACGCACGCACGCACGCGCGTACGCGCGCGCACAAACACACACACACAGGCCGCGCCGTGCGGGTGGGCAGGTTGTGCCCCGCACAAAGGCGCCTGACTTTAAGGGACGCTGTTTCAAGACAGTAAAGTAAATAATGGTAAATTTTTATAAAATGCTTTTATTCGTAAAGACAAAATTACAATAAAACTTACAAATTAACGGGATAGAATTGAACAATATATTTTTTAATTTGTATGCAATCGTATCAATCGGTTCATTATTCTAGCATTATTATATTGAAATAATAACTATGAAAATGTTGATTACAACAATAAATATATTGATTATAACTCAGGAATATTGATTACAAGAATGAATCCCATAATGAATCCAGTATTTAAATACCTATTAGCATTTTGCAAGGAATCAAATGCATATACAATTCTGAAATCTGTTGTAAAATTGTTGATTACAACAAACGATTTTGATTATAACCTATTGATTACAAGAATGAATCAAGGAAAATTTCATCATAAATCTAGCATTTTTTGAAGAACAAAAAGTATAGTTTAAACTTTAATTTGCAAATTTTACATCATGAGGGGAAGGGGCGCTAAAATGTAACATTGCACAAAGGCGCCTAATATCCACGGAGCGGCCCTGCACACACACATCGTAAAAATAGTAAAAACGTGTTGTGGGGACCTTACTTCGTGCTTATTTACTGAAAACTCACCATCGAATTTCTGGCACGATTACATTACCTCCCTTACCTACGGTATGACGAGAGGTAAAAAAGGAGAAACTCGGTATAAATCTTATACTGTAATGATATTCTAAACTGTATCTTAATATGCATAACATTACACTAAACTACGTCTTTACTTAAATGATTCAAATACAAATACCCATCCACTCTCTATACTTCTTACACTCATCCATCTCGGCTTGTAACATTTTCCAATAAGGATTGAATTAATCTTATCCAGCATAGCATGTTGTATACATTATAGCGTTTACCATTTCCGCCATGTGATGCATGTCTTTACGCCGGCAGCTAGTTACAAGGAGCGTGTAAGAAGAGATTTATTGTTTATGTGGAAAGTTATAGTTAATCGTTAAGCGCGCACTTTGCTGCTAACGGCGTCAAGCACATCAACCGTGACCGTGACCGTCATAATTTCCAACATGAAAATTTCTTTACTCGGCGCTTTATATAAACACATTAGCATTTATATAATCAGGAAAACATTTCACAAGTCAAATTTCTCTAAAAATGGCAATCCAAAGTGATGACGTCATTTTGTTAATTTATAATAATAATAATAATAATAATAATAATAATAATAATAATAATAATAATTCTTTGTTGTATTTAAAGTTTACATAACTTATTACAATCGATAATATAGATTTTGTTAATTTATATGAGCCAGGTAATGAAGCCGATTGATCTAGTCGATGAAGTTGACATCTATAGTAAAAATGGACCTTTTCAATTTAAAGAGATACAAGATATGCGCAATGGGGATCTGCGCATAGTAAGAACAACTGAGATCTATGGCGCTTGTTTCTAAAAAATTTAGACGTAAAATATGAGAATATCTCAGGTAACTTTAAAAAAATCTTATCGAAATAAGTTGCAAAAGCTTTTATTAAAGTTAATGGCCCGTATTCCGAGCGCACTTTTATAATAAAAGCGCTTTTATGGAGCACACTCCTCATAAGGATATAATGTAGAAGCGCGCTCCATAAAAGCACCGTTATTATAAAAGTGCGCTCGGAATACGAGCCAAAATGTCTAACGATGCAAATTTT
This sequence comes from Harpalus rubripes, assembly GCA_963082715.1. Taxonomy (NCBI): domain Eukaryota; kingdom Metazoa; phylum Arthropoda; class Insecta; order Coleoptera; family Carabidae; genus Harpalus; species Harpalus rubripes. The sequence continues at coordinate 44,746,627 of OY720459.1, forward strand.
CAGTGCGAATACACGTATTTTAATAACTGCAATATTTTTGACATTTCGTTTGACAGCCCAACTGGCAGTTGTTCGCACCATTTTCTTACTATTTGCAGCGATAGAAAGAGATAGCCGTTAAATTGAAAAGGTCCATTATGGACTCTTGAGCAAGAATTTTATTAAACTTATCAAATAAATTGAAATACAATTGATTACAACAATGAATATATAAGAAAACATCTTTCAGTGCACAACGCAGAAATAATTTTGAATAATAATAAAAAATCTGATGTGGCCAGCACATTACCTTCCGTTAGTTCCACGGATCACCTCAACTACAGATAGGACACACAATGTATTTTTTGAAATACAAAATAGTGACATCTACAGATTGTTTCCATGAACTAACGCACACTGTGATGGCTTAGTCGGCTTGGTAGTTTGTGACACAGGAGACATGCCATTTAAGGCTGCCGTCAGATTGCAGTATATCTGAGTTCTATCATATCTCGAGAAGTAGAAGTTCAATTTTATTGAAATAAAAAAAATCATAATTGGGATGATTGTACGCAGGGACTATCGTCGAGTTTTTTTTGAAAATTTTCAATTTTAAAATAAAAAAGGGTTGCTACACCTATAAATAACAAGAAAATTCAAAATATAAGCACGACAGTCCCTAGAAACTTATATCTAATACATACGTAAAGATTGACTTTTGTAAGTTTTACCAATTTTCCGGAGTAGCGGAATTACGATTTTTCCATAAGAGCCTGTATAAAGCAATTTCATAATAGTTTTGCTATTATCTCATAGATGGCCATGGGAAATATCAGACTTTTTTCCACCAACCACCAAATTTGAATGTTGTAGATAGCATAGAGTACTAAACGACTTTTCAAATAGATCAATAAATTATCCATCAAATTATAATATGACGAATAATTAATCGATTTAAAAAGATGCTGGTATTTTATTTTTTTGTGTAATAATTTATTATGTAAAAATAAAATTTTTATCACATACCCCATTATTTCAAGAAGAATGATTTCAGCATTAGAAAAAATAATGTTACAATATAAAAATAAGCCATGTAATGAACAAATACAAACAAATTTAATAACATAGGTAAAAAATAGTTTTGTGTAGTCAATCACATTGATATTTTAGATATAAGAAAGGAATGGGGTCTCCTGGCCGCATGCCTGAGTATGTCGTCGCGAATCTGGCAAACCGGGTTCGATTCCGATTTTATTTCTCTTGTTACAGTGTAATTATAAACGTAAAATATAATTTGCCTTCAACTAGACTAATGGATATTACACGGCTTTTTGTTTCACTGTTTATTTATTTTGAATAATTAATTAACAATTTTCTGAAAGGTTATCGGGTGAATTGTGTAAGAGGTTGTGTAATTTATAATTTTTGTAATAATGTTATTAGGGGTAAATTGTGAATGTTCCCATTACCTGACCTACCTTCACAATTCACCCCTTACAAACATTCTAGGAAAAGCTGTAAATTAGACAACCTCCCTTCACAATTCACCCAATAACATTTCAGAAAATTGTTTATTCAAGAAATTATTCAAACCCCTAAGATGGCCTGTGTATATATATACTAGCTAGTCGTAGTTTCAAAAAATAGTTGCGAGCGGGCCCCCGAACTTGTGATTAGCTTTTAATATTTTCTCATCATCATTGCATTAAGTTGTTTTGTTCTTTACGACAAAAGAAGAAAGATATGTGCTATTTTGTAATATATGTCAATGACAATAGTAAACTATATGTAGAAAAAAATTATCGCGACATAAATTTGTGGGAAGTAGAAATGTTACCAAAGTTAAAGAAATATTACGAGGATTGTATTATGCCAGAAATTGTGCATAGACGAGTACCAAAAGGATTAAAATGTTTGGACCCTCCATATATAAAAAAAGATTTTGAGAGAATATAGATAAAAGATGTAGTTTTTTTAAAATTATATATTATTATGTAACTTGAAAGTAGAATATATTAGAAATATACTGTAATATTCTATAATCCTCTTTTTCCTTTACAGTTAGTAATCTTACACAAATAAATTAATGTATTGTATTTTTTAAATAGGCACAACCTCTCCGTAGCGATTCACACTGAAATGTTTTTTTTTTATTTTATTCCATGTTTATTTTTTAATGTGTCTACACTCTACACTAAGTAGGTATATATCTACAGTGCATTTTTATTTCAAATGAAATTATATATTCATGAATTCAACAATTTTTTTTAATAACACAATACAAATAGTAAATTTTGTTTGAGAATATTTTTGACGGTGCAATTCAGGAGCTATGTGTTTTATTATTTCGATATGCTCTGCGACGATTTCTTATCTCAAGCGCTACTGCTTGAACAGAATTTGGAAGTTAGTTTCGATGTTATTGAAACCTTTGCAAGTAGCGAGCGTCGATGCTACCGCCGCACAGCGGAATAGTTTGTCAAGCCCAATTGTACGGCAGCCTTAAAGATAAATTAAAATTTTGAATTTTTAAATTAAAAGACATAATAAGAAAAAATATAAGTGTATACATATATTTTAAATAATCACAATACAATAACTATAAATTCATTTCTAAATAAATTTCAAATTACTTGTCAGAGACATACACTTCTATTTTAATATTTGTTTATATGTAAGATAAAAGGATATTGGAAATGGTACGACATTTCATCATTAAATATAAAAGTAAACGTCTATTTGCTTCTTTGCACTGCACTTTATATCAAACAGCACAACGAATGTTCATCAACTTATTGAATTTCAATTCATATTACGTCAAAAAATAAACACAGTTAATACAGTTTAAAACTGGAGAAATCACGAAATAAATCACTATTGGCACTATATCTAAAACTATAAACTATTACAAATTGAATTACCAAATAATTAAGGATGTTAAAGCGTACTTTCAATGGCATGTCTGATGACATGTGACTTTACAATTCAAAATATTGCAAAATGTTTTTAACTCAAAGGTGACTTAATCCATTTTCTTCAAATTTAAGCACTGTCGCGCGTCTACAGTTTGCTTCCTGGAACTATGATAGTGTTTTGGCACATTCATTTAGCTGTCCGGTGCCTGGTCAGTTCCATATATTTTGTACAAATTCCATACAAAAAGTTTCGTGTACAAGATTCCATATTTTAAGTACAATTTACAAATTTAATTTCTTTATAATTTTTTACCTCTATATCTATGGAATATAAAGTATAAAATGTAATCAAATCGTATAGAGAATAAAATATTATTTCATATTTAACATTAAATATGGAAAAATGATATTTAACAGTGTTTTTCAAGAAAAACTGTTAAAATCTTAAAATGAGAGTACTTCCGGTTGACCAATTATAACCAAAATCTTATCATCTCTTCACATGGATGTCAAGAAAAGAATATGAAATAATTATATTTTTTTAAATTGTAGAATTTGAGTAATCGGATCCGAAAAATGGTCACACGCACACGCACAAGCACACGCGCACACACACGCACGCACGCACCCACGTACGCAGGCACCCATCCTCACGCGCACCCGCACACGCACACGCGCACACGCACACACACACACACAATTGATTACGAAAATGTAAATCGCAGGTACGTCAATTATTGTAGAATATGTAAAACTGTCAATGTTTCGCATTGATTTTTGATGGATCACTAATTTTTTTAGCGACGAAATAGATCCGCATTTCATTCATTTTTGATATTTATTGTCACATGTGACATCCAAAGCAGTACACACTCTCTAAAATGTAATAATATTCTGATATAAGCGCATAGGAAATGTAGAACTGAGCTGTCGTGTGTCATGTGATAACCTCAAAATATAATACTCACATCTTCTGCAGACGATAATACAATAATAATTAGGGGAACATGAACATTTATATGTTGCTCTTAGAAAATGTTGTCTTCTTCAAAACTTATAAGATAACTATGTTTGCTCTAACACCTACTAATAAGATATTAAAAAAAATTGATTTGCATTATTTCTCCAAGATGGTGGTGCTTCCGTAAGTGCACCAAGGTCTAAACTTGGATTTTTAATTAGCACCTGTAAATATACATATTCAAAATATATCAAAAAATTAAAAATACTTGACCTTTTCCATGAGAAAGCCTTATTTTTATACCTCCTTAAAATAAGTATATTCCATTTTTATGAAAAGCCCTTACGTGCTGAGCAAAAATATATTGTTGACCTCTACAATGTAAAATGTAAGAAAATAATATATAATTGTTACTATAGTAATTGCATTATTGACAACACTTTATTGCGTATCCATAGAAATTATTTTATATTCATTGCGATTTTTTCACGATGAATGCAAAGATAGCGCTCAAGGGTCTATTTGGCGTAGGAGCAATTGTTCTGACTCCACCACTAGTGTTTTGGTTGGCGGAGAAGGCTGGCTATAAATCGCCAACCCTATCCACCAAAAACAAAACACCTGTGAACATACCGGACTCCATCAAATGGTGGGGAGGTATGGAGTAGTCGGTAGTCTCTCAGTATTATTCTTTGCTTACACGCTAGCCAGTGTCTACTGTACGCTACTTCACCTCTCGGGCAGGATCATTTCTGTTCCGGGATGTAAAAGTACAAAGGATGCAATGGCAGACATGGGGTGTAGTAGCTAGTTCGCCTCCTTGCGGTGCACCCTGGGTTACGCTAAATGAACTAGCAAATCAGCCAGACTTGCCTCTGGTTGCATTTATTTGACCCTGTATTTCAAAATGTGTTAGAATTGTATATATTTGAAAATTAGATTTAGATCAAATTTAAAACTACGTTACATAGTTTGAAATGTAGCAATCTCAAATGAATAAAGTAATTATTAAAAAAATAATGAGAGTTTTTAATTATTCCTTTTTGATTCAGCTCATTTATTTATCATATTGTTCCGGTCTGAGAACTATATACAGTGTGCGCGTAAAATCTTAGGACTTCCCCTACAAATAAGATAAAAGCCGTTATATCATCAATATCACAATTTATTCTTCAATGCACATGTCTTCTATATCTACACAGCGTTCGGCGCGATCCTCCAGGAAGTATATTGGGGCCCTTATTGTTCTTAATTTATGTTAACGATTTAGTAAAAAACATAAATACAAAAACTATACAGTTTGCCGACGACACAACCTTCATTTCAAGTTGTAATGACACCAGTATGGTTACGAACAATTCCGATATAATTTTAAATCAAGCACTAAATTGGTTTACTGCAAATCACCTAGCTTTAAATATAGAAAAAACATGCATACTTGACTTTAAAAATACAAATCAGTCTAACGAATTTACAGTTAAATACTTCGGCTTACACATACAAAGAAGTTTAAACTGGAAAAGCCACGTTGATAACTTATGTAGCAAATTAGCGAAATGTTTATATGCTCGTAAAATATATTATATTGTGGGTCCCGCAGCAGCGAGAATCGCTTATTTTGCATTATTTCATTCAGTTATGTCGTATGGATTGATAATCTGGGCTCAATCCCCGCATGCTGACAGAATATTTATAATGCAAAAAGGCAATTCGAATTATTTCTGGTGTTAGTCCCAGAAAATGACTGCAGGGAATTATTCAGAAATAATAAGATTCACACACTTTATTCTCAATATAGACTAAACTGTTTGATATATATATATATATATATATATTAAGAAACATTTATCAAAATACAAATCGCATGCCGAGATTCACAAATACGAGACGAGAAATAAGTTAAACCTGGTTGTTCCAAGACTGACAAAGGAAAATTCCACAATTAACAATATAAACTTGAATCTCTTTAATAGACTTTCACAAGACTTAAAGGACTTAAATTTATACAAATTTAAATCTGTTATTTCTAAATAAACTAGTGGATAAAAGTTATTATAGCATTGAAAAATATCTGACAGATCCAGAGTTCTGATGCTTACTCTTGATTACATCCTTATGTCAATAACTTCTCTAGTGTATTATCTGACGAATGTTCGAATGTTTTGATATTTTATATGTGCCTGTATATTTATGACGTACCATACATGTAATTGTTGCAGAACTAAAGAAAGTTAATTTGAAAGATGTTATTGGATTATCAAGAGGATGTGAAGATGTGAGGCCGGAACTTATCCAAAAATCCTGGACTAAACTTCTTACACCCTTCTTGATGATGGTTGGACTGAAGACGATAATCTTCCACTATTACAGTGGAGGGACAGAATGGAGTTGGAGAGTATAGAAAAACAAATAAACGAGGTTGCTGCGCTAAAAAACCAAATTTCTGAAGATGTAACACGACAAGAAGCTTTTGAATGGGCTATCGGACATGAAGAATCATGGGACTCCACAAATGATATAGATATTTTCGAACGTATTCAGAATGAATCAAGCTCCAACAAAGAAGTTAAAGTGATACCAGGATAAGTAAAGCACAAAAAGGCAGTCAAAAGTTTTTAAACGTGTTTGAAGTGAGCTGAAGAAAATGATGATTCGGAACAACACATTCTTATTCTTTTGGAAATGAAAAAACGAGCTAAAAAGGCAGAAGAAGCGAATATTAAACAGAGCAAAATCACCGAATTTTTCACAGTTTCTTAGATTTACTATTGAGTGTAATATAGATTTATGTAATATGTCTATATGTACTTTATTTTGTTATTCATATGTAGTAAGTACAGATGTTTTTTAATTTTATATTTGAAAATAAAGCATTTTTTATTGTGAGAATATGGAAATTCTTAGAAAATTAAGAAAATGGATATTTTCTGTAATTTGTTCGACATACCGGCTTAACCTGTGCAATTATTAGTTTGGATTAAAAAGGTCCAACTGTATTTACAATTTCCCTAGACTCGTATTAATGGAAACATACAAATCTTCTGAAATTTTATGAAAATTCATTTTCTATTTAATGAAATATTGTTAAAATAAAAAAATGTATTGTAATTACATTTTCACGTTAATTTATGTGAAAAAAACTAGGATAATCCCATTAAAACTAAATTAAGTGATAAAGGCAAATGCATAATAAGTGATGTGATGTGTGAACTGCATATTGGTATTCTTGAAACGAAATCGTGTGGTCGTAGGTGAATATTCCGTGCGCAATTACATCGCATGGGTATGAATAACTTTAAAGTATCATTCGCACACGAAACTGTGTCTGTCACTGTTACTTGTGTTTGGTGTATCAGTACTTGATTGTAGACAGTAGATGATACAAATCAAATTATGTTTTTATATAAATCCGGGTACGTTTTATGATCTTATAATGACGCCAATTATAAATCTAGAATCTCTATACACTTGAGTATCGTTATAATATTCTACAAATGTGTGCTCGTGCATTCATAGAACGATGCAATGGATTGTTAACAAGGAATTTTAGGTGCCTCTTAACGAGCTTTGCATTCCAAATCTGAAATGGTTAGCAAAATTAAAGTATTATTATTACATAACACTTGCATATTAATATTGCCATATTATGTACGTACATACTGTAAACTAAGAAAAATAATACCTACTATATCAAATATATCATGTATATATAATAAATTTTGAATATTAAAATTACAACACTTATGGCTTATGACAGCGTCGTTGACAGCTACTGCTGACAGCTTTGGTTGACAGTGACAGTTAAAAAACAATTATATGATGAAGCATTCACGTGGTACAAATGTTTCGTTTGGATTGGCTGCTACAAACTACGTTCGCTTTGTTTCGAGAATCGTATGCGTAGGCTTCGGCCGAGTTTCGTTTGGTATTCAAGAATACCACTCATACGTATAGGGCGCGAGCAGACACGTGACTCGAGCGACCTTGACGTGCTTGCAATCAGCTGATTTGTGTGCGCATGTCAATTTGACAAGATCAATGCCATGTTGACAGTACCAATGTTTTGACTTATTTTGATTTTGAACTGCTTTAATGTTATTATTTTACAATTTTTAGGCAGTAAATCATACGAAATTAAAAATAATAACATTTTAGCGGTTAAAAAACAAAATAAATCAAAACATTGGTCTTGTCAACGTGACATTGTTCTTGTCAAAATGACATGCGCACACAAATCAGCTGATTCCAAGCACGTCAAAGTCGCTCGAGTCACGTGTTTGCTCGCGCCCTATAGTACTGTTTGTGCACGAAACTAACCACACGAATATTGTCGATTTCAAGAATCAGGCCCCAAGAGCGTAACTAACTGAAATTCGTTTTTATTACATTTGCGTATATTTCAAGATGTTCTTTCAGGAATGATTCGATATAGTAAATACAATGCACGCAATGTGCAATTTTTAGTTCGGATTAAAGAGGTCCAACTGTACTTGTTATGACCAGTGACAACTATATTAGACCTTATTTAGTACTAAAATTTGGAGCGTAAAATTTTTCTCAAAACTTATGTTACATACATTAAGTGTTACAAAAATAGGTCGTGCACACGATTAATGCACTAAGACACAATGAAAATATACATATGTTGTGTATAAATAAATAAGTGACATCTATATAAATATTGTGTTTTTATGTGCTATACAAATATTTTATTAGTTTCGATCCATTTAAATAGATAATTAATTATGAGATATAAGTTTCTGAGAAAAGCATTTTAATTAAATAAGTTTTTTATTCACTTTAAAGTTTTAATTAACAAATCCGATGTCTTTGAAAATAAATAACAAGCACTTTATTTGAATGAAAAGAAACAGAATGTATAGTTTGAATAAAACTTTATTTTATGTTATTGTTAAATAAAACAAAACTTCTTTAATAAAGTAAAATTACCCAACCACCAACTCTTTTACATTTCTATTGACAAAAACACTAATTTAACTTTAAAATTTTCGTACTAGAGTACCGAATTAAATATACAAATTTAATTGTAACCTTGCGAAACACAATACTAATTTGCATTTTTGAACCACAAGTAAATGTCGTTATTTAATTTCTTTTGAATGTTCTTTTATCATAAATTACCTCTCTCGCAAAATGTTTATCGAAGTGTGCTCCGGACCAGCGATTACGAAACAAAGTTAATTTATAACAAGTTGACAAAAGCGCAAAATGAAGGCAGGCTGCGGGAAAATTACGGCGCGTGGAATAAAAGAAGAAATGGGTAATCAGCATTTAGGGGAAATTTATACTTTTGCGCTTTATTACTTTGGCAGTAAATTTAATTAAAGCATTAAAGGCATACGTTAAATGTACCATACCAAATAACTAAGAATTTAATACACACAAGGGTGTCTTTAATCTAATTTTGGACATGTAAAAGTAAAATGAAAGGGGGTTTATATATCTGACTGTATTAATATCCAGAACACACTACGGAAATTAATAAACATTAACAACAAATACGAATTTTACGTTAGAATTGTTTTTAGTCCAGGAAATTTAAGATTTTACCTCAAAAAATTGCAACAAAATGTTTTTTACGGAATCCCAATGCCGCCAATTGGGAAAAATAGGCTGTATGAAATAAGTCTTAACTTGCAGTGTGAAATGCTGACGTCACAACATGGCTGTTTTTTGCAACTTTTTAAAAATGTCATACTTTAAAACGATTTTATACAACAAAAATGTAAATAAAAAATCTGATGTGGACACCACACGACTTCCTTGTACACAAGACCAATATGAAGTATAGACCCAAGTATAAAATTGCATGTATTTGACGGAATTTGACATTAGCATCTATTTTTTATTTTTTTGTTATTTTTTGTCCTAATCCATAGCAAGCTTCATTACAAAAATCAAAAAGTGTATAGGTAAGTTTTAAATATACATATCTCGCTTATACAAAGGGCTAATTTAATAATACTTGATGTGCTAGACACAGAATTTAATTCTCTAAAATTTTTATTTGAAGCATTTATTTCTAAAATCAAAATGAAACCATTTTATTGAAGAAAAACTGTTAACAACTTCAGGTAATATGTCACTTCCGGTTAGCCTGTTTTAACCAAAATCTACTATGTTATTCCAATTGACATAAAAGTCTTATATACCAAATTTGAAAAGTGTTAGATTATATTTTAAAATAGTTTTTCATTAAAATCTATTATAGGCTTCAAATAAAGTACCATTTCTAGAAATTATGTAATGACCAAAAAGGTAGGTGCACAACTAGATGTTATAGCAGTCCTAAATACAAAATTTCAACTTTCTACGGCTTACCGTTTTTGAGTTATGCGAGATACATACGCACGTACGTTCGTACGTACGTACGTACAGACGTCACGACGAAATTAGTCAAAATGGATTCAGGGATGGTCAAAATGGATATTTCCGTTGAAATCTCAAAACCGAAATTTTTCGCGATTACAATACTTCCTTTACTTCGTACAAGGAAGTAAAAATCTGATGTGGCCAGCACATAACCTCTCGCCAGATATTTTACCTGGTTATACGCATAACACGAAAAATATTTTTAAATACAAATACATATATTCATGTCGCACTACAAAATAATTCTCACATATATTTGCAAAATCTATGGGATAATTTAATATAAATTATGTACATTACACACATTTTCTTTAGATTCAATATCCTGAAATTTTCTTGTCCTACTTTCCTTTTCTTTTCTTTATATTCGTCATTTTTTCGCAAATTCCTTATATATTCTTTTTACGTATATTCTATTGCGTTGACTTTTTTTTATTTTCATAATCTTCATAATAATGTACAAATATTTTTAACAGTGGCATACAAATATTTTTGACAGTGTCATTTGTATGTCAATTACAAACATTTGAATGTCTTGCCTTGTAGTAGAATCTGAGAATTTTTACATCAAATTATTTTATTTGCATTTCTTTATCTCTAAATCTATAGAAGATATAATAATGAATTTATATGTATCGAATAAAGAATTTAACGTTCTTTAATATAAGTATTTACATAAATTTTCGATAAATAATATTTAGATGATTTTTTTGTTGTAACTACTACTTCCGGTTGTCCAATTGTTACCAAAAATGTCTTAAATCTTATAGTATTTGAGAAATCGTGGATCCAACTTCCACACACACATCCACACACACATACGAACATCATCGTAAAAATGTAATAATCGGTGCTTATTCACTAAAAACTGGATATGCGATTTTTAGCATGAATCCAATACCTCTCTTAGCAAGAGGTAAAAATAATTTACAGATACAGGGCTCTATTCTGTAACTCGGTGGTTAATTTTTAACCACTGGTTAAAATTTTTATCCAATAGATACTGATTTGACAACTAAAAATCCCTCTTTTTGTTATATGTCAACATACTTGATTGGTTAAAAAATTTAACCAATGGTTAAAAATTAACCACTGAGCTACAGAATAGACCCCACAGATCGATAAATTAGACTATGCTTTTTTTGATTTAAACAAAAAAAACCGCCAATTTTTTTGCATGACCTAATTAGTACCTTTGTCTTTTTGGGGGTCTCAATAAAGAGAATAAAATTTAATCCCGCTTGCCACCAATTATTTCCACAATAACTACCTTGCCGACTGGCCTACCATTGTAACATAATAATATTAATCAGTTTTTTCAAATGCGTTATAAATTGTGGTCATTATCATAAGATTTAGTGTGTGGTAGAGTGGTAAATGTAAATTATTTGGCAATTTAATAGCTAAATTTCCTCATTAAATATGTATGAGTAACATACGAATAAAACTTTTCCTGAATCCCTCGTGGTTCTACATCAGGACGAATCGGTCACAGAGTGGTCCTTGAGACCTTGACCTACAACTTCAAGGACTGCCGTATCACAGATGATTTGATGCGACTTTGAGAAGCGTCTTGAAAAATGAAAATGAAGGTGACATTTGTATAAATTTTTTTCACTTCTATGTTCATATTTTGAAACTAATTTCGGTCATATTCATCAATAATATAATCAACTTTCGAAGTTTTTCAAAAAGAGAAAGTTTACCAAAATAAATTTTTCAATCCCATGTGTGAAGTAATATTGGAGCACAGTACGTGAAGTCTGACTTAAATAGTGAGACGTAACATGCAATAAATTTCTTATGGAGTTTAATTTACGCATTATGCCAATTAAGGCCATCGCGCACTTGAGCGACCGAAGCGGATTTTGATAGCGAAGACAAAATATTTTCGAATTTTGAATACTTTTATTGAATCAATGTGAGAAAAAGTATAGAATGCAACACATGTGTGAAGTCTTGTTTACAAACGTGTTTGATATAGTTAATAACAGAAGATCCTCATTTTGGATCTCTCACTACTTAACCCTCAATACGCTTGTACCGTTCCTTTTTGAGCGACGACAGCGCCGACTATTGGAAGCAATAAGCATCTTTGAGCTGATCACTGTCAAAGCCCGGAACATGTCAGTTACAATTACTTGTTGTTTTGACGACGTAAACTTGAATATTTTTCGAAATAAAAAAGTAAAGGTAGAAAATTAGTGGAAAGCTAATAAGTTCCTAAAGTGAAGAAAATTATTGAAAATAATTCGCGAAAATTAAGGTGGTGTTTTAAGAGAAACTTCAGAAGCTCTTGGCAATAGAGCACATTAAAATATTTTTATAATGTTGAAATTAAGGTAAAATAATGTAGATATTATTAATCTAATTAATAATTAATTTTAAAATATGTTAGGTGAAGAAAAAAGCAATAATTACATTGATTGAAAAGAAGGAAACTTCAGTCCAATTTTGTCAAATTTGAGATAAGACCAATACCTAATTTAGGCCAAAGAAACTACTGGATTTACCAAGGGCCTGTAATTCCCAAAAGACAAACTTTTTAATTTGAAATCTACGAAATAACTGTTAAAAAAGATGTTTCGCAATAAAGAAAATTTGATTTCAATAATGAAAATGGCTAATACAAAAAAATTATTATAACACTTGTATGTTTTTATAGAACTATAGTTTCATTGGGGCAAATGCACACATCTAATTTGTATCATATGGCTGGAGATAATAGTGAATATGTGTCTCTCTGATAAAGAAAACGGCTAACCACACAGAAAAATTATTACAATAATTGTATCGTTACTCTATGTTTTTAGTATAATCGGGACATATGAACATGTGTGTATATCAAAGATGTATCCTTTGTTGATAATTTACTGAATATCTGTCCATCTGATTAGAGTCCCTCAGTTTTCTTTAAAAAAAAAAACTTTGATTTGATTACAATAAAGCAATACTTATATAATTACAACAAAGGAACTTTGATTACAGTAATGAAAATGGCTAATCACGAATGTTTCTTTAATTCTAATACAATTTAGTTTATGATGTATTCACAGCTACATTATCTTGTAATATTGTAAGTCCAAGTTTTTTGATTAAATTAAACCATGGATACGAGTGAACTATAATTTCAAGTTTAGTTACAAATTATTTCTTTACTTGTTAAAATATTTAAGTGATAGAAGAACTGTTTCTTATATTGAAATTACTTATTAATATATTATTCATCTGATCAAATTTGAGAATTCTGGGTTTTTACTTTCAAAATTTGATAAATTTTGAGCGCAGCATAATCACCTTTCTTTTATCTTAATTATTTCTATTGAACCCAGTAATAATTATCGATGATAAAATCTTTTAAAGTGATAATAACATGTAAATCCTATTGAATACACATACTTCTGTCAGCTCAAATATTGCATTTTCGGCCGGTTGGCGTCGCCTCGAGCGTTACGGTACAAGCGTATAGGCTACTTGCGTGGTACTGAAAATCTGATATCTAACACTAAATACCTAAAGTAAAGTTGAAAACGTATGTAAAAATATAAATTTTATTTAAAAAAATATTTGTTTTTTAATAAATTAAGAAAGAAGATTTTCTTTGACGTCATTATTTTGAACTGGAGAAAGGGATGCATATTTAAGAATGTAACATGTAGATGGCAAGCGAGTGCGAGTTTTAATTTGATTTTGACATTAGTTCATTTTTCTGTCACTCTCTCCTTTATTATTTACAATGTGCGTGGTTTCTGTTATTTTTATTACGTATCAGTGGCGGCTTGTCAGGGTAGGCAGGTGAGGCAGTGCCGCACCAGAAAAGAAATAAAGCTGTAAATAATGTAAAGTAGTATGTAAATTAAATTTCAACTTATTCCATTCATGCTTGTCTTTATAAATATCAAAAGAACAATTTAAGCCACCACCATAACTAATCTGTAATACAGTTCACCTAATTTACACGCTTTGAAGTGCTTCTCGAAATGAGTAGTTTAATTCTTAATATTGCCTAATGTTTTTGATACGGCTTTGATTCACACGTGCGCTAGACAGCGCTGTTCAAACCTGTGCTTCAAATACAAAATGCAATGAGAGGATAAAAGGTAGTTACTTTACTTTCCACACGGCCTTATAGAGGCCGAGACCGTACGTGAATACAATCAAACGCGGCATGCTGACAAATTTTGTAAATAAGTTCACGACATCTACTGTACATGTTGCAAGCCAGATTAAATAATATTAACAACATAAACATAACATAACCTGTCTAGCATTTTTATTATAATTGGCCCTGGTTTACGACTTTGATACGTATGGCAGTAAGTATTTAATTCATTTATTTTTCTCGTACTTTTTATAGTTTACCTACGTAGGGTTTTTGTATTTTGAATTTTAGTTTAAAACAAAACAAGTGTAATGGCTTCGACTGGGACTTTAAAAGATAAGAACTTCGAATTAAATGATAATAATATAAGGAATATTTCTGAAGATATTACTTTTTTTAATTAACAAAAATCCATTTCATCGACTGTCTTATGAAGATAAACTGTTTGTCAAAGAATTAAAACAAACAGACCATCTCCGCTTTGTTCTGATCTTAGTACATCATTAATAAATATTGGAGGAGACAAGGACAAGATGCAACTAACACCTGCTATGATAAATATAACTGGCTTGTCGGCAGTAAAGTACTTAATAAATTATTTTGTTGGCCGTGCATACTTTTTACTAGTGCTACTAACATACGTAAAGATCACATTGCTTCAACTTGTAAATTAGTACTTTTAAGGAAGCAAAATATTTCTACCGCAATTGATAGTGCAAGAAAAATTGAAATTCAAAATTTTAATTCGAAGGTGGAAGAAATGTTTTGTGGTCTGGCAATTTATTTTTGCAAATGAAAAAGGAAAACATGCAGCTACACATCCCTTAAAAAATATAACTTTCAATTATAAGGCATTTGACCTTGAGTGAAAAAAAATTTCGCCTGCGGCGCATTTTCTCTCTAGATGTCATGCCTCACCAAAGTTTTGATGCACGAGCCGCCACTGTTACGTATTTCGATTTGATAAGCAGGATTTTGAAGGATTTGAACTTAGCTTATACTCGAACAAGATTAAAATGACAAACGAAAATATTAACCTCCAAACTACAATTCAAACGTCAAACAGATGATCTGTCATGTCTAAATTACCCGCACATGCCGTTGCTATTGAACGTACCGATGTTATTGCTTTACGGCCACTCATTGGTTCGGCGTAATTCTACGTCTTACATGGCGGGAATTTAAATATTAAAATTTCATTAATTTTTTTCTGGTCAATTAATGAAAAATTTTCCAAAATAAAAAATATGGGTAGCAAGTTTTTATCGCCTCTTCAAAAATGTTAAATAAAAAAATGGCACGCAAGTAGCCCATTGGTGACATGGTGCAAACTTTTGCATATTTCGAGTGAGTTTCACTCGCTTCACTATAAGCTCCAATCACAGTTTGACATACAAGATTGTAAAAAGAAAACTGTGATTTTTATTCTTATATTTAATTATAAGTTAGTAAAAGTAACAAAATACATTGAAAATGAAATTTAGTGAAGAACAGGAATGAACGCTACCGCAAATTGCAGAACAAGATACTAAGGCAAGTCTGGATTTACACCAGGAAAAATCAAGAAATCAGGTTTTTTATTGTAAATTATGGTCGTAGGTAAAATTTTGTATGTAACTTGTGAGTAAATTTGGTTTTATGATCTTCATAACCGAACTTTACACACTGTCACAAAAATAACTATAATGTTTGGAGTTCTATACGAAGAATGTTTTAATTATTTTGTTGATACAGTTCCGCGGGACACATTTCGTCAATGTACGAATAGCTTTCAATTTAACTTTGGCCACAACACTAAAAGGACTGAGGAAATTCTACACTTTAATGCGAAACTGCAGCTACGAGTATGTTACTGTAGACGAAATTATACACTGCTGGTGTGTTGTAGAAGATTTTGTTTAATTAAAGTAAAACTGGCCTCTGTGCTGGTTTACATAATAAAATAAAGTAGTCATACTTTTCTCTTTCTCTGTACAACAAACTCTTCTCGTCACCTGGGCCACACAGCCACAGAAGTTTATATTTTTCAAACTTTTATTTTTTCTTTCAAGTTGATGAAATTCACCGCAAACCGGAAATAAGTTTTGTTAAAATGTTGAATGAATACTTTCCAGAAACTGCAAAAGTATATTATAATTCTAGCGAAACAAAAAAAAGTCAGGAGGTCAGAGGGTCGAAGGAGAAAAATGTTCAATTTCAACTTACATTGAAATAGCTGCATGTTACTACACTATAATCGATTCAAAGTGCTGTGAATTCTAATTTTATCTTATTTTGTAAATCTATTACATTTGTGTAGTTTCATTGCCATAGTGTCTGTTAATATATGAAACTTCTGAACAATTATAGATAAATTGTGTATTCTATAAATATATGTGTTCTAATTACAATAAAATTAACAATGTTTGTGACATATTTAATTGTACAAAAACCAATTTGCGTAATGTATGTTATCATGAACTTGAGAGAAGGTACAGCGTAAATGCATTTATACGTATTGAATGTTTTTGTTTATTTCTTAAGGCATTGTTATTTTCTTTACCTGTTTTTGGACTGTTGTCTGCAAGGTTTAAAGTTAAATAAATAAATATACGAGGGTGAAATGAAATATTCGTAGTCTAACGCAGACAAGGCAGCATCAGGCGTATAATATTTTTTGTGAGGTAATGTTAAATTTTTTAATTTAATACGCTGTGTGCTTTGCTTTAAACATAGAACAATGATCAGATACCTACACAAAAATACTTAAGGTTGAAGCAAATTCATGAGGATAGAGGAAATACTTTTAGCGGATTTAGCTCCATCAGACTTCCATCTACGAGGGTCGTTTGATAAGTCTGGTAAATTTCCAAGAGTTGGCACCACAATGAACTTTGTAGTACATAACCTAGAAGTGTCACCCTTCAAACCTCTAGATACGTAGTTTTTTCCATAAGCAACGCTTAGATTAATTTTGGTAATCGTTTGAAGTGAGTAAGTCAACAGTTTCTAAAAAATGGATAAAAATGAGTTTAGAGCAGTGATAAAACATTTTCATCTGAAGCAGTGGACAGCCGTGCAGATCAAAACTGAGTTAGACGAAGTTTATGGGGACTCCTTCGTTGAAAACTGTTTATTTTTGGATAAATGAATTTAAACGTGGCCGAACCTCAACTCAAGATGAAACGAGCACTGGACGCCCAATTGAAGTCACCACATCAGATATGTTAAAAAAATCCATCATATGGTTATGGAAGACCGCCGATTAAAAGTGCGTGAGATTGCTGAAGCCGTAGGCATCTCTACTGAATGAGTGCATAACATACTCAATGAAAAAGTGGAGGTCAAGAAGGTGTGTGCGAGATGGGTGCCGCGATTATTGACTCCCGACCAAAAACTCTATCGAAAAGACATTTCAGCGCAGTGTCTTGCGATGTTTAATCGGAACCCGCAAGAATTTTTGCGCCGATTCGTGACCATGGACGAAACCTGGATCCACCACTATACACCCGAGACAAAGAGACAGTCGAAGCAATGGATACTGCCTGGTGAAAGTGCGCCAAAGAAGGCGAAGACAGTTTTGTCGGCTGGAAAGGTTATGGCCACAGTCTTTTGGGATGTTCAAGGAATTATCCTCATCGATTATTTGGAAAAGGGTAAAACCATCACAGGAGCGTACTATGTAACGTTATTGTACCGTTTCAATGCCGAGCTAAAAAATAAACGGCCAGGACAACGCGCCAGCTCACACTTCCGCAATCGCAATGGCAAAAATCCACAAATCGGGCAACGAATTAGTTCCGCATCCACTTTACTCACCAGATTTGGCTCCGTGCGACTTCTTTTTGTTCCCCAATTTGAAAACATGGCTCGGTGGGAAGAAATTCTCATCTAATGAAGAAGTCATCGATGCCGTGGATGTATATATTGCAGACCTTGAGAAATCGTACTTTTGTGACGGGATGAAAAAACGGGAATCTCGTTGGACCAAGTGTGTAGCCCTTGAAGGAGACTATGTTGAGAAATAAGGATGAAAAAACAAAAGAATTTATAGCTCTTTTACCGGATTTATCAAACGAACCTCGTATTTCCATAACTCTGAGAGGGTATAGATTTCCGTCCACTAAAGAAGTTGTTGCAGCCGTAATGTAGTATATTTCAGACCAGGACAGAGCATTTTAGAAGAGTAGAGTATTTATTTTACTATCTTACAATTTTAAATTGTTTACAGCTTGTCAGTAAAAATATAAATATAAATTATGTCCAGTTCTCGTCATCAATGTCTATCCAAGCAGCTGTTTCGTGTCGCTGACGTGCCATTTGACGGGTTTCCCGTTAAGTTGTTTGAGGTAAGATTTCTTATGTGTAGAATGGAGTTTTATATATACACGAACCGTTTTGTCAGTTTGAAATATATTTGAAGCACCACTTGAAATAGAAAATACGTGTATCATAAGCTGTGATTTTGAAAACGTCGACATATCTTTCTTATACGCGGTAAATTCTCGCCAGTGTGAGGACTGTCAGACTATCACTACTAGTCGCTGTGTACTTTTAGTCGACGACCATTTGGAAAATATGTCCCGTTGCTTTGGGAGAGCCGTTAGTTAATATGTAATTTGTGTATTCTATTTACTTACATGTTTTTTGAACTTTGACGTACACTTTGTCAAGGTCAGTATAAAGATTTCCTTCGTGCGCTTTGTATAAAGTTGTCTACTAATTATTTATCATAGGTCTCATAAATATTATATAATTATACATATTACATGCAATAGCGTATATATTACAAAGATATTTTATTTTATTTTTTATTATTATTATCAAAGGCACACAGATATGTATTGACCCATAACATATTTTGAATTAAAGTATTTTGTTCCTGTTATAATTATTGAACTAAATTTTTTATTTGATAAAAACACAAAATATCTAAACTTTAATACCATGTTGTGTGCTTGAGAAATATGTAATCAGATTTTCAATCAAATTCAACTGTACTTATGTCATTCGACGAACCGATGGTATCCATATTTGTCGCCTTACCTGTTCCCAAGGATAATAACGGAAGGTGTAAAAGTGAATCTTATCCCCATTATATTGAGATTTGCACTCTACAACACAATAAGTTTGATGGCTTTTTATCACGGTTTTCGTTGCCCATCGCCTGTTTACGAACTGTCATCCCAGCCACGACCCAGCCCTAGTGTTAAAAAAAAAATCCGCGAATGGCGCGACGATACGTACTTGGTTAGTGTATAGTAGTTAAAAAAATTCTTAAAATTTAAACTACAACAAAAGCAAAAATTATTGTCAAACCTTGATCTATAGTGAACACGAATTAAACACCCATATTTAATAAAACTAAAGACCAAGCAATATTTGTCTTTAGTAGGTGGCTATATATACCTGTTATATCGTCATTTGTTATTTGTTGTAGACGCAGAATAATCAACACAAATATTAAAGGCAGAGGGTTCATATTTTTTTAAATACATTTTTCCGGTGTATTTATTGATTTTGTAGTTTAATTCATTAATATTTAGAGTTACTCCGTATCTGATACACCTAATCACAAAACTGAACAATGCTTACATATGCATGTAACCTTCATCACGTATCTGTCACTAATTACAAGATCCGAAGTTTCGAAGTACAACAGGCAATTGGCATTCGATATACATAATGATCTCTGTGGTCGACAGACCAAACGCGAGTTAATAGAATATGCGCCAATGGAACAGTAGTTACAGCTAATAAACCCAATAATTACGAATATCAGCAGTTCAGTTGCCTTGTTATCTTGGATAGCTAAACTCAAATAAGGTCAGGAGTCAAGTAAGAGGAGAACAATTTATATAAAGTAGTTAAGTAGTTATATGTTAATACCACACAATACATACAATTAAAAAGAATGTGACAAATTTCTCGACTGTGATGTGGGTAAGGTGTTAAAAGTTACTCGAAATCTCAATCAAATAGCATTTATTCTTAAAACACCGATGTTTCGGTGCACACTTGTACCTTCTTCCGGGTTTATAACATGTAAGACACAAAATAATACATACAAAATAACATAGACTACGTTTATCTCGACTTTTGAAGCCGCTTGAGTTTAGTAAATCCTTTTTCAATCTTCGAAATAAACGATCGAGATTAATATTTGAAGCCGCTTGAAAATATCAAATCAAGCCTATAAAATAACAGGCTTGGACTTACGAAGCGGCTTGACTTCTGTCGAAATAAACAGTGAAGCTTCAAAAAATGTAACTACGCACGCGCACATCCGCAATATGTTGCAGTGTTACTAAATTCATATCATTTATTGGTTGTTTGCATTTTACCTCATTTTATAAAAGTCGCGACATAAAACTTAGTAAAATTGTCGTAAAGCGAAATATTTGGAGTAATGAAGAAATACATGTGTTTGAAAAAGAAAATAAATAACAACATGACAATTTTTATATTTTGGGGTTATATATCCAGGATGAAATTAGATCATATACCTCTCCCTGTCTGTCTGCATATTCGAGTATTTAAGTACCTTTTTTAAGTCGATACGAATTTAAAGAAGATTGAAAATAACTCAATCTTATTTTCAATCCGCTGAGATAAAACAATGGGATTTATTAAGTCATAATATACTTGAAGCCGTTTGAATTATCGAGATAAAGGTAGTCATAGACAGTATCACATTTATTTTTATTTAACAGAATTACTCCAAACGTATGTTTCTTGAATGCTGCATATCAGGGACGATTGCAACAACATAAATGCAAAAACTGATATACAAGGACTTAACAGCGTATATTTTGGTGTATTGGAGAAGTTCAAAAAGGAAAAAAGCAAACTTCAGACCAAATTAATTTTCAATATTTTCTATGCATTTTATTTCATTTCATACAACAGGACTAGACAATCATTGGTGGACAGACGACCAATAAGTTTCCGTATCTAGGATGTCACCGAAGAATCCTTGACAAGATAATTCCGGCTTGTTTGCTCTTTGAAATTTTTGTACAATGTGCAAAAACTGAATTTTTAAAGGTTAAGGTTTAAGTAAGTCATTCATAATGTAAGGTTAAATTACCTGAAAATTAGTTTTGATATGCACAGACATCTATGTAAATGCTTCAAAAACAAGATTAAAATATCGGTAGAGCAGTACCTACTTAACAACAAACCTGTGCGCCGTGAAACTGTCATTCGCTTGTCATTATTAGTTATATTTCAGCAATTAAGTTATAACAGTCTCCATGTTCTTCTCGCATTTGTTTAAAAAGCCGAATTCTCGAAGTGGATAATAAATAAAGTTGGTTGTATATATCTAATCATTTCAGATTCGTTCTCATTGGTGAAGTTTGTGACGTTAAACTAAATCATAAACCTAAAGTTTTGACCTTGCAATGTTTAGTTTTATGATTTGGATTTACAGACCCTAAATTCTGAAGTGTTAATGGAGTCATTACATAATTTGCGGTCAAAGTCTTTAAGTGTAAAGTATAAACCATAAATCTAAACCTAATTTTCATTTGTGAATGTACCTTAAATGTAGGAATGTATTCCGTAACAATTTGTAAGATCTTACTATAAGTGTGATAATTTCTGTTATTTTGTATGTATTATTTTGTCTATTACATGTTATAGACCCTAAAGAACGTATAAGTGTGTTATTATTGCTAATTGCTAAGTAACTATTTATACTGCGAATTTTGATGAATAACAAAATTGACACAATATATGTTAAATGATAACACTTGGTTAACTTTTCTTCACAAATTTATTAAATTAAATTAGAGATGTATACATTTCGATTGCCAAGCACTGATTAAAGATAGATTCAAAATTGAACTTGAACACATATGTCACATAGCCAAAACCAACGGTTACCAAAAGTCCATGGTCTTGAAATTATTCAATAGACATAAACAATTCATAAAAAATAACACAGCCCTCAATAAAGAATCAAAGAAAACCATTCATTACAGTTTCATTTTTCTACAACAGAGCCACCACAAATTCTCTAACCTCTTCAAAAAATTCAATATTAATTTAGCTTTCAGAAATAAATATAACCTTAAAAATTTATTATACGAACATCATAAAAAAGATCAAGAACTTGACCATTCTGGCATCTACTCAATTGAATGTGAACAATGTAAATACGTGTATATAGGCGAACTACAAAGAAAATCTCGACTAGATTTAAAGAACACAAATATCACCTAAAGAACAAACACATCTTTAATTCTGCAATAGCCCTACATCATCATAATATCGGACATAATTTCAATGAAACCAATGTAAAATGTTTAAAGAAATGTAATAGACCAAAGTTAAACATGATAGAGGCCATAGAAATGACAAATATTCACAACATTTGTTAAACACAGATCTGGCACCGTTAGGAAACCCATTACTCAAATTTGTAAAACCTATTGGTTAATGCTAATTATGTCAAACTCATTGTTATTAGTGGAAACTTTTTGTAAAATCCCCACCATAATACTCACCTTCCTCATCCTATAAATACCTGTACCTTCGTTATGTATTTGCATGTACTGACGATGATTGTTTGGCAATCGAAATGTATACATCTATAATTTAATTTAATAAATTTGTGAAGAAAAGTTAACCAAGTGTTATTATTTATTCAAACAACTTCACGTAACTCAACAGATAGAAATAAAATACAATATAGGTTATAAATGCAGGTTTGCCATTACATCATAATTATACAATTCAATAATAATATTCACACGG
Source organism: Harpalus rubripes (assembly GCA_963082715.1). Taxonomy (NCBI): domain Eukaryota; kingdom Metazoa; phylum Arthropoda; class Insecta; order Coleoptera; family Carabidae; genus Harpalus; species Harpalus rubripes. Next base: position 44,769,719 of record OY720459.1, read on the forward strand.
TATAAGTTATATTATATACCGTCAGTTGATTTGTATGAATATTTTCGAAATAACAGCTAATTGCGTCAGTGGAGTAGAGGAGAAGTGATGCAAGATGAAAGTTAATAATATTCGTCACGATGTTATATGCAAAGATTAGTTTTCGTTAATAGAGATAGTTTGATGAAAAATTAAAACAAAAGTACCTAGCCCAACTTGTTCTAACAATCTATCAATTAAAATAAAAATAATATAAAAGAAAAAGTTCTAAAAGAAAATATGCACGACAAAATTGAAAATCAATAGAAAATAATAAATATGGTAAGAGATTAGATCTGATATTTATGAAAAATGTTTGATTAATGGGAACGGAAAAGGCTAATAAATATAATGAATGAAAATGGGATCGTAATAATGCTATTAGTAGTGAATGAGATGAAATTACTTAGGTGGAGAATGTTAGCCAACGAGAAATAAGAGGATAACTGGTGCTGGAACCTTGCCAAACCATTTTATGGGATATAGTGGAATTTCTATTATGTATGTATAAATTCATAGGTGGAAGGATAGTTTTGTACATTCACACTAGTTCTAGCACATTTAAATATGTTCTGAAACATGAATTAATGATTTGATATAAATTACAAGAGGCGATAATAATAGACCCATTTAAATTTACAGATTAAATTTGTTCAAAATAGTTCTATTTTATCCTAGTTCGGCAAGATATTTTTATTACACAAAAGGACAAGATATGTTTGATGAACACGTATTTTAACACACCGTCTATGGGGTTAGAAAAGGCAGAGAACTAATGCTGACCAGGCATTTATTGTTTTCAGACGTTCATGAATTAACATTCACGATTTTCTCCCGAAAGAATATATTTTAAAATGCGTAATACTCGCGACATAAATCGTTCTCTCCCTGTTCTGTAACCATAATTTGATGGTATTCGTAGATCTACACAACGTGGCATAAATACTTAAATTTCATCATTTTTGTGAGATCCATTGTTTTTTTTCGAGATCCTCCATACCGTGTTTTACTGTATTAAACTCGAAATTGGGAGAACAGCTCTTATATCAACCGCTTTCTCATATAAGCGTAACACAGGTCCCGGCCCACTCGAGAATGGCCGTGGAAAGCTCCCCCCCCCCCTTGGAAAAATACGTACTAGTTTAATTATTTTATATTTTAATATATATATATATATATATATATATATATATATATATATATATATATATATCACGGCTTATTACCCATTGCTGGGTGTGCCAATCTACTTTGTATCCAGATATCGGTAATGATGAAATATTTGCGGGCGCTTACCAAGCGTCATCTCACGAGCACTCATTGCTGGCGTGGAGAGTGCACCACAGCGAGTAATTTTGTGCCATTTAAAATTCAAAATATTTGGCGTCGGTCGGGATCGAACCCGGTTGCTCAGATTCGAGACCTGACACTCAGGCACGCTGCCACGAGTCTCCATTATATTTTAATTATTGATATAATTTTGTGATTTATATTGGTGTGGTCAGGGATGGACAGGGACACCGGGAAATCAAGAAATTCACAAAAAGCCGCGACTTATAGCACAGGCCTTAGTATCTATTTTTTATTTGACAAGTAATAAATGCTTCTAAAATATGAATAAAAAAGTGGAGGATGTCGCATACTCCTGATTTTTGCAACAAAGACATAGATAACATGCTGTTAATAAATCTCAATACTTTTACATCCAGTTATACACCGATTTAGAGAAAAACTACCAATTTGCGGCCAGTAGAGGCTGGTTCCAAAGGTTTCAGCAATAATTCGGAATAATATGTTCTTTAAAAATAACGGTTGAAAACTTTCCAGTGATGAAACAGCTTTGGAACGATTCCGAATCGAATTACAATTGATAATAAAAGATCTTGGTTTAGGTAACAATAAAATTTATAATTCGGACGAATTCGAATTATTTTGGCGTTTTCTCCCTGACAAGACTTTGGTTCATGCTGACGAGAAAGCAGCATCTGGATAAAGCTAGCTAGATTAGATTACCTTTATACTTTATACAAACGGCAATCATAAGTTTAAAATTATCGTTATTGATAAATCCCGCAGTCCTAGAGCATTTAAGAACACAGATCTGTCTGTACGCTATTACGGTTAAAAAAAGCGTGTGGATCATTAAAAAAATTTCAAAGATTGGTTTTATAAAGAGTTTGTGCCGAGTGTAAGATGAGAACTAAGACAGAATAAATTAGAAGAAAAAGCTATTCTTATTGTAGATAAAGCTTCTGATCATAAAATAGTTCAGGAACTTTCAATTGATAATAACCATATTACTAGCTTATTCTATTATTACCAAATATCACACATTTAGCCAAAATATGGATCAAAATATAAAACAAAACTTGAAAATCTGTAAATAAATGTTTTAAAAGTCCTAACACAAGGAAATAATGACATTATTTAATATCTAAAAGAATATTTCGTCAAAAGTTATTTATTAAAAATTAAATTTAATGTCTCCATAATTTGAAAGAATTTAACTACAGATAACTTATACATTACAATTTTTTTCACAAAGGGGAGACCGGTAAGTTTCTTATTTTCCCAGGCCAGTCCAAAGAGCCAGTCCGTCCCTGGGTGTAGTGCAGGGATTGGCGTGTAGACAACTTCACATCGACAATGTAATAGTCTACGTGTCGATAATGACGTAGACATATTCAGAAGCATAGACAATGTAGAGAATATAGACAATATTTTTTAAAATTTATTTACTGTAAAATATTACATTAATTTTAAAAAAGCTTGAGGAATGCAATTCGTGTGACATTTAATGTGAAATGAAACTTGAAAACGTAACCACGAAAATTTCCTTAAAATAAAAACAAAATCTCTAAATCCCTAAAATTGTGCAAATATCTCTAGTTTTGGTGTAAATTGATTAAAGAAATTTTGGTGAGTGTGAAAAATTTTGATCAGGCATTATGCTTTTTTCAACATTAAAATAAGCGTTTTGTACTGTGCATTCTCACCACATTATTCTTAAATTCACTGTATTTACTCACTAACTAAAGTATTAGGCGATGCCCGGTAGTTTTCACGTAGAAAATATCAAAACAATCCACAGTATTATATATATTCCGGAAATTTTGAAAAGGTTTTTAAGATATTCAAAAATTGTCTAAAATGTTCATAAAAGTTTCAGGAGGTTTTTCATAAAGTTCCAGAGAGTCCTAGAATGTTCCTGAATGTTCTGCAATGTTCCAGATAGTTCAGAATTTTTAGAATATCCTTTTCCAAAAAGTTCTTGAACGTTCTATTTCTGGAAGGTCCAGAAAGTTCTAGGTAACTATTTAAAACTGAGCTTAGTTTTTTAATTGCTGGAAATTTATAGAATATTCTACAATTTTTCGGAACATTTCAGAATTTAATGAAAGGTTCAACAAGACACATTCTTTAATGCGTACATGCGACAAAATGAGATTTCCTATGTACTTTGCATTCCGAACACAAAGGGCCTGCTCCCCCCCCCCTTAGTTACGCCCATGCCTTCTCATTAAAGATCACAACTGTATCACTCGTATAAAACAACAATATAATTTTAATTCATTATATTTCATCTTTTAGTACTACAAAGACAAACCACTATACTTGCAATTAAACTCTGTCAAACTATCCCCAATCTTTCCCTTTAAACTTTAAACAATATTCCTACTGCTTCCATTGCATCATCACGTTTCTGTTTCTAATTGCTCAACTACGAAACTACCACTACGAGCCCTGTAGTTGAACACGTATCCTTACTATGTGTTATAATGATCTGTACAGGGTCCCGAGTGTTTAACGATGGTACACCGACCGTACTGCACGGACCGGGGTAGGATCGACTAATTGTACATCGATTGGATAACGAGAGGAGTCGAAATGTAGGAGTTGGAAGCAAGAGAATAATGGATAGTGGGGTTTAATTTAGAGTTGAATTGAATGAGGAGAGAGGTATAGATTAAAATAGTTATTAAAGAGTGAATATCATAATTGTCATTTCATGTAGGAGAAGGTAGCCCAACCCTTCCATTTTTAAATACAAAATCGTAGTTTCAAAATTTAAGGAATTTGGTATCAGTTGGTGACAATAATGTTGTAAATCAAACTCTAACCTTATTTTAACAACAACTGGTCCCTATTCTGTAACTCGGTGGTTAATTTTGAACCACTGGTTAAAAATTTTATCCAATAGATATTAATTTGACAACTAAAATTTCCTTTTTTACCTTCCGTCACCTTTAGGTAAGGAAGGTCTTTGGTCAAAAAATTCGGTGGTGAGTTTTTGATGAATAAGCACGTTTTAGGGTCCCTAGAATACGATTTTACTATTTTTACGATTATGTCTGTATGTATGTGTGTGTGTGTGTGTGTGCGTGCGTGCGTGCGTGCGTGCGTGCGTGCGTGCGTGTGTGCGTGCGTGTGTGTGTGTGTGTGTGTGTGTGTGTGTGTGTGTGTGTGACAAAATTTTCTAATGCGATAACTAATACTATAATTCCAAAAATTATAATTCTTTCGCATTCCTCTTCGTTACATTCATGTGAAGAGCTGATTAGATTTTGGTTATGATTGGTCAACCGGAAGTACCCTCATTTGAATATTTTAACAGTTTTTCTTAAAAAACGATGTTAAATATCATTTTTTCACATTTAATGTTATTATAAATGTTAAAGCATATTTTCTATACGATTTGAATGCATTTTATACTTCATATGAGATGGATATAGAGTTAAAAAATTATAAAGAAATTAAATATCATATATATTAGTCAGCTATGTTATAACTCTGGAAACAGCTGCTATATTAAGAAAATTCTGATTGAAACGTGTCAATGTCAAGTGCAGTTGACAGTATGTAGGTGTTATAATTTTACTACTGGAAATATAGGATATTTTGCTTTCTGTATGGAATTTGTATAAAATACATACAACTGCCTTAAGTTAATGTACAACAAATAGAATCTTTTGCAAGGAACTTTCTGTATGACATTTATACAAAATACATACAACTGACGGAAAGTAATGTGCTGGCCAGATTAGCTTTTTTTGTTATATGTCAACATGCTTGATTGGTTAAAAAAATAACCAGTGGTTAAAAATTAACCACTGAGTTATAGAATAGGCCCCACTATCTATTAAATTTTCTATTTCTTTCTAGCTTTATTACTATGTTTCTTCTTGTTCTTACTTTTAAATTCAAAATTAGGTATATAAAAATAAAATTCTTAACTATCGTTTGTGTTCGTTTCTTTAGCAAGATTTGACATTTGATACAGATATGTGTTAAGACTGTGACAATGATCACTAGATTTGGATTTAATTTTCGTGTTTAGCATTGTAGTCTTGTGGTTAACGAGTTATTTTTTTTGCTAAAGTTTATAAATTCAAACCGAGGTTCAAATCCCACCAGTAAAAATTTTGTTTACATTTTTATTATTTTGTATTGGTTGAAATTACACATACAATGTAATTATTTGGTTATATTTTCTACGTTTACACACAAATTACACAACTGTCAGTATATTTGTAGGTTAGTAACACCAAGTAATACTAACCGTCAGAAACGTTATGCTATGTCCGCATGCGCGATAATGAAACTGAATTTTAAGTGTTTACAAGAGTAGTATTGAAACTAGTTGTCAAGTCAAACCCATGAATTTTAGTTTTGGTTTGAGATAACTCAAAACCGTTTTGACACTGTATACATGGGGTTTTCAAAACTAAAAACTTTTTGAAAACGGTTTGAAAACTGCATGTAAACTCAGTAATTGTATGTCGTTTGTTGTAAAATATATTGTTGTATGTTAGTTTAAAATTTTACTAATGTTCATAAATTCGTTGTTTACCTAGGTACCGCGCGATCGAGTGGCTTGCATACTCGACCAGCGCGCTGGGGATCGTGGGTTTGATCCCACATGAGTTTGAATTTTTTATATTTTTATTTAAAATAGCAAGTATTTGCAGGATGATTATAATCTTGTTTAAACTTATTTTCGTATTTTTAACGGTTTTTCGGGGTATAAATACGGGTCCAAGCGATAGTTTTATTCAGAGAGAGTGTGCTCTCTCAAGAGAGCGTTAGCTCTTCATCGAGTCTTGTAGAGAGAGTGTGTGTTCTCTCGGGGAGACGGTGTGTGTCGTCTTCCGCGAACCTGGTGAGTGCCGGGCGAACAAATGTAGGACCTTGGCTGCCTCTAACTCAGTGCTGTTGGTGTGTGCCGGCAGCTCGTGAGACAGTGCAGAAGGTATGCCTACGGATACCACCGTAGTCGGATGTTTCCGCACAGTGGGGTTTACCAATGTTTGCTATAATCGCGATTCAACACTGTTACCGTTTTGTTTTTCTCAACTTTGGTGTGTACCATTGTTCCCCGTTCATTGTTGACCGTTTCTTTGATTGAACGAATCCTGCAAGTATCTCGCTGGTTCATTTGTATTACCCGATTATATGCTAGAAATTGTTATTTTCGTGTGTCTTATGAAATAAATTGTGAAAAATTGTCAGCCATCGGGATTCGAACCCGAGACACCTATCTTGCCGGGATAGTGCTGTAACCAACTAAGGTATTGGCTGCTCTCCTCTCGACGGCTGAACAATCTTACCCTTTTAAAGTCATATAACTGCTGAGGACATTATTAATCGTCACATGATTTATTTCATATATACAAACTGTTAACTCATTTTTAATATTTCATTTGTCTTGTTTTATTCTCGTTTTAATATATTTTAATAAAATATTAAAATTCATTACATACGATTTCATTGTCAAAAACCGAACTCTGTTTCCACTAAGCTACCCGAGCCCTTTTGGTGTTCAAGCCACTCTTTTCAGCAACGTTATTTATTTATTTATTTATTTATTTATTTATACCACTCAACAGGACTTACGTCCCAATTACAGAGGGTAATATTACAAAATATGTAGTAACACCAAATATAGAATGCCAGTAGTAGCTGAGTAGTAACATAAAAAAAAAATACAGAATATAATATAATATAATAAAAAAATAATCATTCACATTTTTTTTTGAAGATAATTACTTATTTTATATTTGTAGACATTAAATTTATCATTAAAAATGTCTATATCTACACACTTAGATATGTTATTAAAATAAGTACATATGCGCCTTACAGGGCATTTTAGCTCATAATTTACTTTTGCTAATGCAACATGAAAAGATAGTTTCTGTCTAGGATTACATGTGCGGGGAACATGGAAATTTATATGGGATAAAAGATTGGAATCATTAATGTTATTATTAATTAGTTTGAAAAGAAATATGCATGACTGCAAAGTTCTGCGATTTTCTAATGTCATCATATTAAACTCAACAAGAGCGGTAGCATAGTGAAAATGATCATTTAGTTTAATATTCAATTTGAATTTATACCAACAGTATCTTAAAAATTTCTTTTGTATTCTCTCTATTGCTCTTATTGAGTTTTTATACAAAGGATTCCAAACTAAAAAACAATATTCAAGCTTAGCGCGAATGAAACAGTTGTACAGTGCTATTAACGTATGATGATTATAGAAATAACGTGAATTCCTAATAATAAATCCAAGTTTTTTATGTGTTGATCGTACACAGTCGTTCAAATGTGTATTTAAATTACATTTCGGATCAAATAATATTCCCAAATCTTTACAATTCGTGATCCTAGACAGACTACTATTATCCATCACGTAATTGTACACTATGGGTTGGTTTTTCATTGTGTAAGACATTATTTTACATTTATCAACGTTAAATGGCAATTTGTAGGTTAAAGACCAAGTTAAAATATTATTAATATCTTCTTGTAATAGCATGCAATCTTCAACTGAATTAACTAATTTATAAATTTTTATATCATCTGCATAAAGTAGACAGTTTGAGTAAGAAACATGGGTAGTTATATCATTGATGAATAGAATGAAGAGAAGTGGCCCAAGATTACTTCCTTGGGGGACACCGGATGTTGGAGTGAAGGAATCTGATTTGTAATTATTGTAAAAAACATATAAATTTCGATTTAATAAATATGAGGTAATAAAGGTTGATAATTCTTGTGAAAAATTGAAGTTTGTTATAAGTTTTTGAACGAGTTCATAATGATCAACTTTATCAAATGCCTTAGCGAAATTTGTATAAATGACATCAACTTGGGAATTACTACGCAGAGAGTTTATGGTAAATTCGCTAAAGGAGATGAGATTGGTCGTTGTGGATCTTCCTTGCATAAATCCGTGCTGTTTATCAGAAATATTATTACTCATTGCCGTATACATATATTTGAATAGTATTTTTTCAAATACTTTTGAAATATTAGATAAAATGGCAATAGGACGGTAATTTTTGATATTGTCTATATCACCTGATTTTAATATGGGTGTGATATAGGTAGTTTTTAGGATAGAAGGGAAAGTATTAGTGGAAATAGAAAGATTGAAGAGAATAGTGAAGGGCTTGATGAATAGTTCACGACATCCTTTAAGAATATAGGCAGGAAGGAAATCGGGACCGGGATTACGCGAAGGTTTTAATTTGTTAATTGATATGCGTATGTCATCTTCAGATATAAATTTAATAGTAATTGGTTCTGATAAGGAAGTGCATGGAATATGTGGACTTAGAGTAGCAGGGTATGAAACAGTATAGACAGAAGAAAAGTAGTCTGCAAAGCCTTGTACAATTGTTGCTGTGAAAGTGAAACATATATCGTTAATATACATTGTACCAGGGATACGAGTGTTCCTTTTCAGATCATTCATATGACTCCATATTCTCCTAGGATCTTTTGAAATATTGGACTCAACATTTGACATGTACAAGGAATATGCTAATTTTATATCTTTTTTTATTTTTACTCTTAATTGTTTGTATAAATTGAGATAATGTGAGTCATTTGTTTGTTTGAATAACTTATGATTTTTTTCTTTAAGACGTATGTTTTTGATAATATCTTTAGTAAACCATGGAGGGTATGGAGATATTTTCTTAACAGTTTTCGGAATACATTTGCCATAAATAGTGTACAAGATCTTATAAAATTCATCGAATGCTTCATTTATATCTGTAAAGGTTGACAATGTATCCCAATTGGTATTATTTAATAATTGGTACAATAGTCCGAAATTTGCAGCTCGAAAATTATATGTAGGTGTTAAGTTTAGCGAGGAATTTTGAAAATTAGTAGGAAATTCTAGAGTGATGTTAAGTGTGGGATGAAACTTATCCTCAGGAACAAATGGACAAGAATCGCGAACAACTACACACTTTAAATTGGAAATAACAACATCCAGAAGTCTATTATCTGAATTATGAATGTAATTACATTGTGAAGCAGAAAGGTAAGAGTGAAAATTTAAGAAAGATGAAATGATATTATTATTATAGGCATGAGTATAATAGTCTGATAATTTATTAATGTTTAGATCACCAACGATTATAAAATCATTATACAGTATTTCAGGGATGGATTCGATGCATTCGAATATGTAATTCAGTTGAATAATGGTAGTTGGAGGAGGAGAATAGAGTGCTACGATATATATGAATTTATTTATGGATATTTGAACTCGTACACAAACTATATCTGCAATTGATGAGGGGTCTAGATTTGTATTAATAATATTAGAATTAAATTTATTATGAACAGCGCATAATACACCGCCACCATGGTGTTTATCTGTTTTAGAAAAATCTCGGTCCCTTCTAAATACATTATAATTATGATTAAATATTTCAGAGTTGTATACTGATTCTGTTAACCATGTTTCACTAAGTATTATACAATCGAAATCGGATGCTGAAGAGTTGTTCTATATATCAGATAACTTGGTGTTTAACCCACGAACATTTTGGTAATACAAAAACATATGATTGTGTTCAACAATACAATTATAGACAAAATAAACAAGTAATAACAATTCTAGCAAAAGCAAGTGTATTGAACTTCGGGTCAACGAACTTCGAAGTGCAGGTGTAAATATGATTAATTATGAATGATAGTGAAAGAAACAAAATTTAGTATAAAAAGTAAAGTTCAAAAAATATAAAGAAACTAAACATATGGCATAATGCAGCTATAAGAAATATAGGATAAGAAGTAATTATATCGTTTTAAACTTTTAAGTTATTGAGATCACTGGTACGAGATATTTTTATGATTTTATTATCGGCACCCGATTTAACGAAAACATTTCCGTCCTGTGTCCACACACTTTTATATCCGAACTTTGTCGAAGCTTCATTTAAAAGTTGAACTTGAGTCTTTGTTAGATCTTCCTTAATGGTGATGTTTGTACCTTTTAACAGTTTACGAGATCTAATAACACTTTCGCGAGTCTTATATGACATAAACTTCACAATCACAGGTCGGGGTTTTTTGGAGTTAGTTAATTTTTTGCCTATACGGTGACAACGATCTATTTGTTCAGGTTTCACACGTTATAAGAGCGTCCTTCACCAGATTACCACTTCTCCTGTGCTGTGCTATCGGACGATCGATTGGCGCCTGAGGAACCCGTTTTGACAGCAAGGAGAACTGAAGAGAACGTCGAGTAAAATTGACAGCAAAACTTTTGGCCATTACAAAATGGCGTCCGAGTAGAGACTGTTAACTTTTGGCCATTACAAAATGGCGCCTGAGCAGGGACTGTTAATTTTTGGCCATTACAAGACAAACCTGTAGAAAATTTAATAATCTTTAATTTTTATAATAAGCTAAATCTCGAGAAAGTTGTAACATTGAGAAATGTTACGAAATATAGAGAGACGCAAAGAGATGAGTTTTAGTAAAGTCAGCAAAAATCACTTAGGAACTCTCTTGCCGATGTCTGGTGTGTCAGTACGCAATTATGCTGCTTCAAGTGAGGATGTACTCCCTTGTGTCGAGATCAAGTAAACAATTATTCGTACAAACTAAAGGAGCAATATTGTATGTTGTCATAATCGCCAAACAGTATTTAAATGTTAATACAAGTGTTTTGTGTTATTGTCAATATATAATTGTAATTGTATTTCAACATTATTTCAATATATTTATCCTTAAATTACACGACGTTGGTATTAATTAAAACAAACCCTAAATACCTAGTGAATTGAGACAGCGGTAGTGAACAAGGGTTCCTGTCAATCCAGCAGTAGTGGCGTATCTGGCACCAGGTAGGAAGATAACCATATAATCCATGAATTACCCACTCCATAATTGGGCCATATATACTTGCAAGTAGAATGGTGATTATAAACTTACGTTTAGCATAACGTGAATCACTTGAACAGGACGAACGGCAAACTTGTTACATTTTTACGCCGCTGTTAGAAACCTATTACAAACTTACATTTAAAGCTCCCTTGCCAAAGGGTATAGTGAAGTAGTGCAAATATAGGAGAAGGTTTTTGGCAAGTAAGCTATGTCGAAACCAAGTGTTTATGAATGGTACAAATGTTTTCTAGAGGGCCGTGAAGAAGTAGATGATGACAAGACAGCCGGGCGTCTTAGCTCATCAACCACCGATGAAAATGTGTAAAAAATGAAGATATAGTGCTAGTAACCGCCGAACACGCGAAAAGAATTGTGGATAAACAATTTTTGGATTTTGCATTACGCCATAACCAACCTGCTCACAATGTACTACTCATTTGCGATTTAGACCAAAAACAACACAAGCCCCTTGTGACTCTTTCTTCTTACCATAGAAAAAGGTAACATTGAAAGAACAACATTTTGCGACCATATAGAGTAGGTAAAAGTAAAATTGCTGAAAAAGCAGACTGCAGTCCACTTCACAACGTATAGATACAGGTCAATAATTGAAGTGAAAATGTAAATCACGTTAACTAAAATTAATTTCAACAGAAATTTTATTTATACTTGTATATACACACATTAGGAAATGAAGATGAACACAGGTATTCAATCTATTTAATTGAATATTCGTGAAGTTTATTTCCCTGAAATATTAACCTGCATCAGCATATCCATATCTACTTACTGAAATTAGTAGTATTACGATTTTCCAAATATGTAACAATTAAAATAAATACATAAGTTCATAAAATACATGAATACTTCAACTATAAAATATGCACGTTCAATTAAACTAATTTAATAACATTCATTAATTAACCAACATGTTTCAGTTTTCAGCGAAATTCCACAAAATATTTCGTGATGAGTATATCAGTGTAATTTAATTACACATAGAAATGAATCCACTGTTGCAAAATATAATTAATACTATAATAGGCAGACAAAAGTGTTTTGTTCAAAATTTGATAATGAGCCTGTTTTACATTTTTCAAAAAGTATTTTAAATGAAAGTTTATGCAATAATTTTCTTACTAATAAATATTTTTTTATTAATTTGTTGTTATTTTAGTAAACAATTAAATAAAAAGTTTGGCGCCAAAAATAGTCATGAAAAACAACCCCTCCACTCCTGTGTCGTCGAATCACATACAATACGTCATTCACAGCCATTAGAAAAACAGTTTTTCCATCACCTTCATTTATTTTTCTTATTTAGTTAACACACGTAGGCCTTAATTTGTCACATGTTAATAACAAACTTCTAATTTGACATTTGACGTTGACATTTTCCATTACACATGAGAAAGAAAGTAATAATGGCTAATACAGACTACACTCAAGCTAAGTCGAACAGTTTACTGAAAGTCGATAGCTGGATGGTGACTGAATTTATATCAAAAAATCTGGTGCGATCAACACAATACCTCCCGCCATTTCCAGCCCGAGTCACAAAAAAGATTAAGTTTTTTGGATTAGCGAATTTTACTCTAATTTTGGCAGTTTATTTTTTAAAATATAGTCTAATCTAATCCAAGTAACTACCTTTTTTAAACACCACAACAGGATTAAATCCCAATTACAGAGTGGGTTCACATTCACACACATCCAGGCCTTAGTGAGATTCGTACCCAGAGCCCCGAGGGCACTCATGACATGAGACGTTGCTCTAACCATTGAGCCACCGGAACTATAATAAAATGAAGATTAAATTTAAAATACCGGGATAGAATAGAATTCACTAATCCAAAAATGAGGACTAGCTTAAATATTTTTGCGAATCGTTAATTTTTATTAATCTAAATACATACCTACATATTTACTTATGCTGAAAACTGTATTGAATTCCTTTTCTATTGTTCTATTTACTTTTTCCTTTTTAAAACGTTACTAATCTTATTTTGAAATGATTAGTTCTTTGATAGTGACATTTATCTGTCAGTTACATACATTTGAATAACTGCGTTTTATTTGTTTAAAGCGTAGGATCTGGGATTTAAATTACAGAAAAGTTTATAAATTTATCTGTACAATATATAGAAAAAGTATTAATGCAAATCTATGGAAAATTTAATAATCTTTAATTTTTATAATAACATTAATCTCGAAAAAATAATATTTAAAGGTATTTTTCGAAGAAAAACTGTTTTCTATTAAAGTGCCATTTCCGGTTATCCAATTTTCACCATAATCTAATGGGCTCTTTCCAATACAGAAAGAGTTCGAAATATAAAATTTTCTGAATGATAGTATTTCAGTTAGAGTGGAGGATCCACACACACACACATACGCACATACACACAGACATCATCGTGAAAATGTTAAAATTGGATTCTAGGGACCTTAAAACGTGCTCATTTAACAAAATCTCGATATGCGATTTTTAGCACGATCCCTATACCTCCCTTACCAAGGGTAGCGGAAGGTAAAAACGATTGTTTTACTGCTGCCGAAATAAGGGGTGTTAAAGAGTTAAGGTAAAATGAAATAAAATAACACAACCATCAGCTCTTCAACCTACTACTTCCAGCCACAATTTTCTTTTCTTCGCATCTTTTAGCATATTTATAAATTCAATAGTAGGTTTGCTCCTAGCAGCAATTTTGCAAGACGGCACAATATGATACTGTAAATTACTCATTTTATATTGGATTTTTTATTATCTAACACGTACTCAAAAATTTTACACTTGTTTGACAACTTTGACAATGTACTTATCATAACACTGGTAACAAAACAAAAAGAATTTACACTATAAAGGGACCAATGGGAGCCGATGAAAATGTTTGTGTTGTGACTTTTTCAAAATATCCTAATTTCAAAAATTAATTGTAAAATATCTAATAGATATTTGCTGATATTTTCAAATTTGAGGCTATTTAAATAATGATATCTTTTTAAATTTAATACTTAGAAGGCATATAAAAATTCTTGCAACAGACGTATTTATACAAATAAGATAAATACTGTAACGTGAGAGTACCTACACTACTGAGTCTGCGAGCACGCGACCGACGTAACCGATGCAACCGCCGTCACTGGTCGAATGCTCTGGAAGCATGGACGTAGACTACTCGGAAAGAGTTAACGTAATAGGGTCCTTTACCATAACAAAATATTTTATTTATCTCTACATCTACGTCACAACTATTGCTATCTTTCTCGCACTGCCTACTATAGAAATTGGTGCGAGAAAGATAGCTATAGGTTTCGTTAAAAATCAATTGCAGTTGAACTAAAAACAACTATGACTTTTTAATACTACGAAGTGCTTCAAAATTAAACGAGCTTTCATTTAAAATAAAAAAAATTGAGTAGAGGATCCTATTGCCTGCGACCCACGCATTATTCTATCGTTCGGGACGTTGCTGGAATATTCTGTAAAGTATTAGGGAAGCTATATAAGCGACGCAGCTCTGCCCCAAAGTCAGTCAATTAGTAGAGTTGAAGAGAGTTCAGAAAGAGAATTAAAAAAAGTGAATACTGTCCGGGCAGTTAAGTATAAACGGTGTGGAAGTCAGTTGAGTATACAGACTCGGTGGAGGTCGGAGGTCGGACAGTTGAATGTGATATAAATAAAACGTGACATAAGTAAATAGTGACATAAATAGCGTGAAAATATATAGTCGTGTTAATTGTTTAAATAAATAAATAATCTTAGTGTTTAAGTAATTAATTATATTCTTAGTCTTAAATTAGTATTTAATATTTGATTAACCATAGCAATCGTCATTAAATTTTGTTTTCCACAATCTAATTAATTTTCTTACTCTCTATCATTCTAGTATGACTCTCGCAGAGCCGTAAATAGGGTTTTGAGCGCCTGTGGCAAAAAATTTCGCCCCTACATACGTATCAAGAAAATAAAAACAAAATAAAGTTCTGATGAGCGGTTCACAACTTACTAACAACTTAAACTTACATAAACATTTCTAAAATTTAGTTCTCATATTTTCATCTAAAATTTTCACATGATTAAAGAATTACGTATTTAATATGTGTCGAAATTTCAGATCTAAACCGATTTGCAGATGTATAAAATTTTAGAGATATTTCATATAAGTTTAAGTTGTTAGTAACTCGCGAACCGCTCATCGGCCAAAATCGTCTATACTCTTCCATTTAAGCGATCAGCAGATGGCGCTGACATCAGCGCCAGTTTTAAGCAGCCGAAATTACATTGGGTAAACGCATTTCATGTCTCCAATTTCAGCCAGTCAAAGAGTTCAAAACCTAATATTGTTTATTTTTTGGGTAATTTAAATTTCTATCATAAATTGTTATTCTGGTTAACTATATTTTAACATAACTCTTTGGCTCGTACCACGAGCACGGTTTTAACTGAAACGCTGTTTTAAGAAATGTCAAATTCAAATTTCAATATTTAATTGCGCCTTTATGTTTAAAGAACAATTTATTTAAAAATATTCTGTTTTAAAATCATATTTTGATAAATTTGTTATTATTTATTATTAATATTAAATAATGAAATTTGAAATATCTTAAAACAGCGTTTTAGTTAAAACCGTGCTTGTGGTACGAGCCTTTGAGTTCATCCTAGGCAAAAAATGTAAGAATCCTTTTATGTACAGGAAATTACGAGCTTTAATTTTGTATTCTTAAAAAAAATTATACGGGTCACTGTTTTCAAGAAAATGGCCATAAACTCATTTCTTGCACCTTTGACCTAAGATGGCGGTAAAATCCGGAGCCCCTAAGAATCTTGAACCCGTGGCGTTTGCCACCTTTGCCACACCCTAGTTACGGCACTGGACCCTTGTATGCGATTCGTTGCAAAATCATATTTTCGCACATGACAGTTTACGTTTAGTGTAAAAAACATCATTTTTCAACTAAACGCAAATAGCTATTGTTGTACTTTTTATTGTACTTGGAACCTGAGCACCTAAAGTAATTTTGAAATTCCGGCGCCTATGTTTATTGTGAAGAGATTAGATTCTAATAAAATTATTCTCTAACCATGACACACATTTTATTTCCAGCAAAATTATATCACAAACTCCAAGTATTTACCACCACAGGAATCCCTTAGCCAGTGATTAACTATTTTGCTTCTTTAGCACCCACATCCAACGCTGTCTAGATTAGTGCAAACGCAAGTATCGGTTCGTTACATAACTTTCCCGCTCCTTTGAACAGCCTAAAATTGCTGTATCGCATCTTTTTCCGCGTAATTCAATCCGCAGACAAATAGCGTAGAGAATCGATAACAAGTCTTTCGAAAATAATTGGATATCGCTTACGGAAACTGTGATACGTGCCCCACTTCTTCACAGGCAAGAAGAGGCAAGCTTAGCCGTGACAATTACTTGTTCGTAAATCGGAAACGGGTTATAAATTGGAGATTAGCGAAGTCCACAAGCAAAAAAGATAAATAAGTCTATTGAGATGTATTTTAGAGGTAATGTAATGTAAATATTTAAAATTGAATTCAGACTACTTATAAGGTAGTAGAAAATGAGGTAATCCAGAAAATCTACTGAAAAAAAAGTTTCTCTACCCCAAAGAAATTGCAACAAAAGCTTTTTAAATGGAATCCTGTTCAGAAAAATGAGCTGAACAACATATCAAAAGTTTCCGAATATCGGACCAAGGGAACCTCGCAAATTGATAAAAATTGCGGCATTTTTAGGTTTTTGGCCATTTTCTCGAAAACAATTGCCTGTATCAAAATTTTACAAAAATACAAAATTAAACACTACACGCACACACACACACACACACACACACACACACACACACACACACACACACACACACAAACACACACACACACACACACACACACACACACACACACACACACACACACACACACGCACATCATCGTAAAAATAATAAAAACGTGTTGTGGGGACAGTGGCGTACCTAGGGCGGGGCAAACAGGGCAGGTGCGTCTACGCATCGCTGGGAAATACTCAAAAATGCTGCGCCCATAGTTATTAAATCTGAGTCGAAAATAATATGGAGTGCAAAAGTGGAAGCAGTGAAGCCCATAAACAACTACCTTGACGGCATACTCCAAGTTCTCGAGACTATAATGGATGATGCAAAAGAAAGGAGTGAAACAAGAAGTGATGCTACGCAATTGTACAACCCTATGTTGACACTCGATTTTCTGACTCTACTTGGATTTTGGACGAGAGTACTCATTCCTATTGATAGAGTTCACAAAAGACTGCAAGATATAAATATGAACTTTCATGATGCTGCCTTAGATTTTAAAGGTTTAAGAGATTATTTTCGCAATGAAAGAGAAACTTTGGTGACTGAAGTTCTGGAAATTGGACTTAGTCTCTGTCAAAACTGGGATGTTGAAACCGAAAAACGCCAACGGCGAAAAATCTTCGAATAGTCATGTAAATAATGTTGACTATTGCAGTTTCCATCGCTAGCTGTGAAAGATCTTTCTACAAATTAAAACTGATCTTAATTTTTCTGAGTCTCCATGGGTCAAGATCGATTAAGTGATCTTGCTTTGTTGAACGTTGAAAGAGAAGAAACTGAAAAGACCGATTTCGAGCACGTTATTAATGCCATTTTTTGATCGTAATGACCCCCGGAATATATGGTATAAGTTTGTCGGTCGAGTCGCGGAACACCCGTATATTGATAGTTATTTTGTTATTGTGCTGATTCATTCATAGTTGAAGTTACTTTATAATATTTATATGGATATTTCAACAACAATACAAATGCCACGTATCTCCCTACACTAAAGCGAGAAAGAAGTAAGCTTGATTTTACATTGTTGACAGGGGGCGCAATTACGACCCTTGCCCGGGGCACCATTTCACTTAGGTACGCCACTGTGTGGGGACCCTAATTCATGCTTATTTACTGAAACTCACAATCGAATTTTTGGACCGATAACATTACCTCCCTTACCTACGGTATGACGGGAGGTAATTAGTTGTATAAAATATTATTCTTAATAATTAAACAGCATTTTTAATGAAAATAATTGTGCAATAGACAAAGTTATGTTTTTATTTACAGAAGAATACAAATACGCTGCCAGTGGTCCAGTGGTACCAAAAATGTTAGTTTAATGAAAATTACTCTTAAATAAGCGATTTTTAAAAAAATTCTTTCTGTTTCGTAATGTACACATATTATACTACTTACCCTTAAATTTATAAGTTCAAAGCTATATGTATAAGCGGTGATAGGTATATGGGGAACAAACAATTTTTCTTTAAATTTTTCTTAACTTCACATAAATATTTTTTGCGACGCCGATGATGATGAAATGATGAAAGACATACACAACACTCATGCTTTATCTGGGATTCGAACATGAGACCTTTAGAGTGTGAAGCGTTAGCGTTACCTCTACTTCACTTGTGTCGGGATACTTGGAAAATTTATGACTAACTACGAGTAATAACAAAGAAGTTATTTTATCATGTAACAGCTTTTTTCTTAAATTGTCATTTTCAATTCTCTTCATTTCAAACACTTTTCCAGCGTTCTTACTGCTTATTTCACTCCATTAAACACTCCAACAAAGACAAAGGCCTTCCACTAGAAAAGAACAATCGTTTTTCATTTGTTGGCCGACAACAACATACCGTCAGCGCACTCTATTTTATCTCAGCACGAAAACAATTGGAGCGATATAATACACAACGACGCTTGCTGGATGATGGAGTGTACCTGCTCCTGACTTAAGACGTAGGTACGACTGTGAGGAAATTCTACAGATATGTTGAAGATAAATGCCAATAGATACGTTTTTTTCGAAAATTAAAAGGTTTTAAGTATAGCTTTGAAGTATGCACGCATTTTATCACTCTTTAAATTGTCGATACCTTCATCCATTAATAATGCATTTTCGTAATATAATTGTTAGTTTTTCCAACTACATACTCACATAGCCCTGATGGTTTATTAAGAACCGAAACGTCGGAATTGTTAAATAAATGACAATTTAATAAAATCATTTTACCAAGACTGCTTCTCCAATAACTTTTTCCCTAACATCATACCAACAGTCAAGAAATACCAGTAACTAACAATCAGAATGTAGTTTTCACTTGAATTTTCATATGACATGTTTTCATCTAATACGTTACAAACCTTTATGTCTAAAATGTTAAATGTGAAACCTTCTTCTCCAGACTCATGATTAAGGTTTAAGAATAAAAAAATCTTATGTGGCCGGCACATTACCTTCCGTCAGTTTTATAGGTATTTTGTACAAATTGCACACAGAATGTTTTTTTGCAAAATATTCCATATTTTCAGTACATTACCTTCAGTTAGTTCTATGTATTTGTACAAATTCCTCACAGAAAGTGCCTTGTAAGAGATTATGTGTATATATATATATATATATATATATATATATATATATATATATATATATATATATATATATATATATATATATATATATATATATATATATATATAAGAAGACAAACTTTAAAGCGGGTTTTTAACAGTCAAATGAAATTTAGTGGGCAGAAATAATTTCGACACTCTTTTTAATAAAGTCAAGCTTTCGGTTTATTTAAAACCATCCTCAGGACTCTAAAATTGTTAAAAAATTTTGTTGTACAATGAATTTTGACAATTTTAGTTTAATACTTACATTAATTTGAGATTTGGAAGTAAAATTTTCAAAACCAAACATAATATGCGAATTTAGTGTTGGACTTTAAGTTTAACATTGTCATAGTTAATAAAATTATAAATTTTGTACAAAATATATGTCGTTTTACATTTTAACAAAAAATTATTACAAATTTTGATGATGGCTGCGAAACAACAAGAAAAAACCAGAAACTTTTCAACTGGTGGCGCCGGATTCGTGAAGTAGGGAAAAAAAAAACACACAACTATGAGTTTAGGCGGGAATGTACAAATGAAGGTCACGTAAGATATAAGAAAATAAGAAAAAATCTAACCTCAAAATAATATAAAAATGTA
Source organism: Harpalus rubripes (assembly GCA_963082715.1). Lineage (NCBI taxonomy): Eukaryota > Metazoa > Arthropoda > Insecta > Coleoptera > Carabidae > Harpalus > Harpalus rubripes. The sequence goes on from OY720459.1 coordinate 44,789,999, forward strand.
AGATTAATAAGAAATTTAATAAACAAAGAAATTAACTTATTATGTCGGTATTTGAATTATTTTCATCTGGTGGATATTTCTTTTTCGATAAAAGCAGCAAAAAACTGTAAATATGACTCAAGTTACCCACATCACTTCGTTTGTTCATACTATTTTCATTGTTGTAAATATGTACCATTTCTAGGAAATTACGTTTTGTTGAATTGTGTTCTTTATCCAAGATTTTTATTTCATTATAAGCAGCAGAGTGTTTGTTCTGTATTAGGTGTTCTGTTAGTGCTGTTGCCTTCGGTTTATGTTTTGTGTCACTTTTGTGTGAAGAGAATCTGATGGGACTTTAAAAACAGACTGGTATAAAAAATCCATATCATCAGGAAGATACATCCATTTCAAATCAGAACAATCAAAACATCTAAAAATAAACGTTATCCTTGCACTTAGATCTCGGATCCTAAAATTATCCCATGAAACATTCCATGAGGGTAATTTATTAAAACTGAGAAATATTTTAGAAGAAAATGGTTATCCTAAAAAACTCCTCAACAGTCTACTCTTCAATAACCAACCTCGACGTGACACACCCATTGAAAACAACAATGACAACAACAACAGTAGAGTAAAATATGCATCGCTTCCTTATATTCCTCAAGTAACGAAACAACTCGTTAAAGTTATTTCAGATGATTCTGTTAAAATCAGCCAGAGAAATTGTACTACAATTAAAAAGCTATTTTCCAAACTCAAAGACCCTGTACCATCTTTAAATCAATCACATGTGGTATATAGTATTCCTTGTATGGATTGTGATCTAGAATACATCGGACAAACATCCCGATTATTAAAAGACAGGATATCTTCACACAAAAGTGACACAAAACATAAACCGAAGGCAACAGCACTAACAGAACACCTAATACAGAACAAACACTCTGCTGCTTATAATGAAATAAAAATCTTGGATAAAGAACACAATTCAACAAAACGTAATTTCCTAGAAATGGTACATATTTACAACAATGAAAATAGTATGAACAAACGAAGTGATGTGGGTAACTTGAGTCATATTTACAGTTTTTTGCTGCTTTTATCGAAAAAGAAATATCCACCAGATGAAAATAATTCAAATACCGACATAATAAGTTAATTTCTTTGTTTATTAAATTTCTTATTAATCTTACATTTTTATATTATTTTGAGGTTAGATTTTTTCTTATTTTCTTATATCTTACGTGACCTTCATTTGTACATTCCCGCCTAAACTCATAGTTGTGTGTTTTTTTTTCCCTACTTCACGAATCCGGCGCCACCAGTTGAAAAGTTTCTGGTTTTTTCTTGTTGTTTCGCAGCCATCATCAAAATTTGTAATAATTTTTTGTTAAAATGTAAAACGACATATATTTTGTACAAAATTTATAATTTTATTAACTATGACAATGTTAAACTTAAAGTCCAACACTAAATTCGCATATTATGTTTGGTTTTGAAAATTTTACTTCCAAATCTCAAATTAATGTAAGTATTAAACTAAAATTGTCAAAATTCATTGTACAACAAAATTTTTTTAACAATTTTAGAGTCCTGAGGATGGTTTTAAATAAACCGAAAGCTTGACTTTATTAAAAAGAGTGTCGAAATTATTTCTGCCCACTAAATTTCATTTGACTGTTAAAAACCCGCTTTAAAGTTTGTCTTCTTAACTACTCGAACCAGTCGCGAGTACTCTGCACATCTATATATATATATATATATATATATATATATATATATATATATATATATATATATATATATATATATATATATATATATATATATATATATATATATATATATATATACTCGTATTTCCAGTAAAATTATAACACATACTATGTCAATTGCACTTGAAACTGACATTTGTCGATCAGAATTTTCTTATATTAACTGTATTCTTTTTGGACAAAATCTCAGCTCATCTTAGATCACTTCAGATAAAGTCAGGAAATCGTTGTTCTTTTTGTCGAAACTGATCTGAGTTGTTCTGAGTAAACTCACTTCCCCCCTTTCCGATGCTACACTACCAGTTTACAAAACTCAGAAAGATTTGAAACACTCAATGTGCATTTCAAAGTTATATAATACAACAAATTTTATATTCACATATACAGGTACAGTAATATATTTTCAACATTATCCATTTTTCGTTTATAAACAGTATTATAGATCAGAAAAAATTCAATAAATTTGACTGCTGTTACAGCAAATGCTATCGGTAAAGAAATATATGATAAAATTAAATAAAACTTGTACTTTTTGCACACATCACAACTCACTTCAGCTCAACTCAGTGATGTACTGAGCTGAGTTACAATTAGGTTAAAAATAATGTAGCTACTATGTTTCGTAAGTCAACCAAAAAAACCAGTATTTTGATTCCGGGTAGACCATGGTTCCTGAATATTTTCAGTGAATGGACGAATGTGCGATTGGTCCAGCACTGCATTCGGCAAATTTCGGTACTCAGCGCTGCCAACTCTGTGCCATGCTGAATGCGGCTATTTATTTCGGGACAGATTGACATTGAATTATATGACATTTAAAATTGTCACAATCTAACAACACTAAAAATTAACCAATAGTATGTTCCGTCATGCAACCGGTTCGACCAGATTTATGGTTTTGTGTTCCGTAAGTACTGAAATTAATTACCGGTTTCCATTTGGAACGCGGTTCCTGAAAAAGTTGGTAAAAAGTCGGACCACGGCAACCACGAAATAATCCTGGTTTCTCTGGTATTTTTACCCCCGCTACCGCTACTTTCAAACATCATCATAACAAAATCAAACGATATCCGTCAATGTCAAATTTCTAAACCGCATTTTTGTGGTATTACTGATAATTATTATAGATGTAAGTATGAAAACATTATATTTGATATATTGTTGGCTGTGTTATTTTTATTACCATTATTCAACGTTATCGTTCTTTTGATTAATTTTTATTTTTGGTTGTGTCAATTTTAAATGTCATATGATTCAATGTCAATCTGTCCCGAAATGGATGAAAATATTCAGGAACCATGTTGTACCCAAAATCAAGATACTGGTTTTTTGGTTGACTTACGGAACATAGTACACATGAATGATAACGTTGAATTTGACAACGAAATTGAACATTTTATTACATTTAATGCCAATACTAATAACACAACCAACAATATAACAAATATAAATAATATTTTTATACTTACATCTATAATAATTATTAGTAAAACCACTAATGCGGTTGACAATTTGACATTGACGTATGGGATAAAAACACAAAAAAACCGGATTATTTTGTAATTGCCGTGGTCCGACTTTTTACCAACCTTTTTCAGGAACCGCATTCCAAATAGAAACTGGTAAATAATTTCAGGACTTACGGAACACGAAACCGTAAACCTGATCGAACCAGTTGCATTACGGAACATACTATTAATATAGGTAGTAGATGTGTCCATGGTTATATATAGCACACAGCTAACTGCTTTATGAAATTTAATTTCTCTATAACTCTATATCCATTGTATATGAAGTGTAAAATGTAATCAAATCGTATAGAGAATAAAATAATCTTTAACATTTATAATAACGTCAAATGTGAAAAAATTATAACCAAAATCTAATCAGCTCTTCATATGGGTGCAAGGAAAAGTAATACGCAAAAATTACAATTTTTGGAAATGGTAATGGAGTTATGCGATCCGAAAAAATCGGCACACACACACACACACACACACACACACACACACACACACACATTTATCCACACATCTATTCATACATACATACAGACATCATCGTAAAAATAGAAAAATCATATTCTAGAGACCCTAAAACGTGCTTATTTATTTAAAACTCATCACCGAATTTTTTTACCAAAGACAATACCTTCCTTTACCTAAAGGTGATGGAAGGTAAAAACCAAAACGACGATGAAAATGAAAAAATAAATTTATTTAATCCCTGGCTCGACATCCCTAAGATATTTGTTTCCTTTAAATTGTAAAAAATACACCACTGCGTCACTAAAACATCATAGAGACTTTTATAAAGAATACTATTTTTTAATTTACGCTTTAGTTTCTGAGATAATCTGGTGAAAACATAAAAATTGGTTAATTTTAATTGAGTCTTTCCCTTATTCTTTTGAAGTAAAATAGATTAAAAATTTCTTAAACCCGTAAGCCACGATATATCGCTTATATTACACGAAACTTAATATTTTTTAAATTATAAAATATTCAGAAGTTTCTTCATTTTACCGTCATGTGCTAACTTAAATTTTTATTCTAGTGTTCTTTTGCCATGCCTATAGTTTAACAAATACGATATTTTGGTTCGTTAAGTCAATAACTTTCATGTATGAAAATATCAGCTAGTAACATCGATTCCCCACAAAAGTGAAAATTATTGTTCGCTGGCACTTTACTAATACTTATTTGCCGTTTTGTTATCTGATGCAAATTGCAAATATGAAACATAAAACCGCAAAATTAAATTAGCTTATTACGCAGAGTAAAATGATCAATGGCGGAACAAATAAAATAAATGAACACTCAATGAAATATTCATTAAGCTCTTGAGTGCTTTCAACTTTAAATTGGGAACAGAAATGTATTCAATTTCTTAGTCTCGTTTCTTTTAAATGCTAATATATGTTAAGATTTTTCCTCTTTTAACTACTTTACAAAAATAAATGTTCATTAAAAATAGAGACTTTTTAATAAGTCTTTAGAAAAACATTGTGAGAAAGAAAATATTTTCTTTCAAAGAAAAACAATGTTCGGTTTAAAACATAAATAAAGAAACGTGGGATGCTTTTAAAATAAAAAGCTAAGTGCAAATACAAATATTATCTTATAAAAGAAATCTCTGAAAAATACTCTTTGATCTCAAATAATAAAGAAAATATAAGAATAATACAACCTTTTTAGTTTATGATCCGTATTTTATTTAATACCCGACGTTTCGGCAGCATATACTACTTCAGAGAAAATATATAAATGAATAATAACAAAACATTAACAACAAGTAACCAAGGTAACAAAATTACAACATATTTAATATAGCAAGCCATGCTCGACTAAGTTCTAATCCGTCGCAGTGATTGAGATTATTATTCTTTCTTGGTTTTATAAATCTTCCTGTAGACTGGAAGCCTACACACACTAACCAATATATTAATGCCATGTCTCATCACCATCTATCTCAGAAGTATGGCACTATTAAATGCCCAATGAGAAGAGCTTGAGATATTTGTCATCGTGACAAATTGAAGGAAGAAATGAAAGAACTTAAAAATATTTTTTTAATAATTGGAAGGTTTATTGGATAGAAAGCTTCAATTGTTTTTAAAAGTTGTTTATTATTGTAACAACTAAAAGACGACGTTTCGGTACATGGTTATGGCCATTTTCAAGTCTAAATACAAAGGAATATATAAATGTTATGAAATTTTTTAATTAGAATTATAAACTTACCAGAAAAATGAAATTTACATTCAGTCAATTTTTAAATTATAAATAAATTTTAAATTACAACCCATGATTGAGTTTGAATTTTGACAACCGCCTGCGCAGGTCGGTGAGTCAACGTCGACTGAATATAAATTTTTACAATTCTGTACACGAAAGTAACAAATGACCTCTAATGTGAAAACAAGAAACTGAATGACAACCGCATCATGAACTTTGACCTTAAAAAAGTCAACACGAAATACAAGTAGGCTTGGTATCAAATTTGCTATTTCACGCCTGATCATTAAAGTAACATGTTTATTGCCTTTTGGTAATAAATTAAGGGGTTTTTCGTTCTTGGCATACGTAAAATGCGAACAATGTTGTGTAGTAGTTTCCAATGCCTCAATTTCTTTTTATCACATCATAACAGGTCAAAAACTTTTTCTGACGCTGAACTTTGCCAAATACTAGAAGAACTGTCAGATATAGAGAAAGAAAATGATCCGGATGACGAGAAATGGAGTGAACATGATGAAGAAATTACTACCCAATAAAACCATAATTCAGATTCAGAGCTGGAGTACGAGCAGGATAAGGAGGATGAAAAAACTATGACACAGGACGCCCATAACTCGGATTCCGAGATGGAATTTGAACAAGTTCGATGAAGAAGATTGTATTGTAACGTGGAACGCCCGCCGTCGCAGCCGCTATCGCTACCGCCGTTGCAAACGCGCCGACGTCGCCGCAGCAATGAACGAGTGTCTATTTATAGCGATGACGCAAACGCGCTAGCAGCCGGGCGAAGTAAACCGACGAGTCACGACACGTTTAATTACTTGCGGTCACCCGAACCTTTTGTGTTCATTGTTATTATGCTGTCGAACATTCTAGGGCTTTTCTAGAAGATAATGGCAGCTGTATAAAAGGGACGTAGCTATGCTCGAGAATTAATTACTTAAAGAGTCATAGAGACATTGACATGGAGTGTTAGAGTAAAGTGTTAATGAGTTTGAGAAGCACAGCAGTATCGTAGTGAGCGTATGCAGTTGGTGTCGAGTAGGTACTTGGGAAGTTACTGGTATATTGGAATAGCTGTGGATGTGAATACTCGGTGTTGATGAGTACTGGGACAGTAACGGCGAGTCGGAAGTTACTGGTATACCGGAATAGCTGTTAAAGAGAATACTCGGTAGTTTTGAAGAGTATTGGGAAGCTAGGTATACGGGGACAGTAACAGCAAGTGGAAGTGAATACTCGGCAGTAGTGTTGAAGAATTGTGGCATATGGACAGTCGGTGATACTGAGGCTGTGGAAGTTAGACAGAGAGTTACATAAATAGACAGAGAGTGTTGTGAAAGAGGTGACTTCTGTCCGAGCAGTTGAATACACAGACGCTTTTGAGTCACTTGAGTATATAGACGCTGTGGGGGTCGGTAGGCGGACAGTTAAACGTGATATAAGTATATAGTGATATAAATATCGCGTAAACAGTCTACAAGAGTCTGCAACAGACCGGCAGTCTAAGATTGGAACGCGTAGTGAAATAAATAATTAGTAATATCGTGGAAATAAATAGTAGTGTTAATTGGTTAAATAAATAGTGTTAGTGTTAGCGTTATCTAGTTAATTATTGTCTTAGTCTTAATTAGATTTTTAATAATTGTTTAATATTAGTAATAGTAACTTTCATTATAGTTTAATAAACACTTAATTTTAATTAATAATAATTGTCTAATATTTGCACTTCACCCAAATAAATAAAAACGTTACAATGTGTTCCGAAACTTAACCACAGTAACCGCGGTACTTATTTTCAGCGAACTGGTCAAGTTTCGAAACGCGGTGCCTGAAACTTTTGGTTACTTTTTACTAACCATACTAACCGTGCCTGAAGGCCGGTTCGCGTGGTTAAAATTTGAAGGCGTGTTGACAGTTGTTGTGAAGAGAATATTATTTTAAAATGGAGGTAAATGTTTATTTTTTATGTGGCCGCGTGCGTGAGTGTCTGATCGCGAATCTGGGGAACCGGGTTCGATGCCGACCGGCGCCGTATATTTTGAATTTTAAATGGCACAAAATTGACCCCTGTGGTGCACTCTCCACGCCAGCAATGAGGGCCCGTGAGGTGACGCCTAGTAAACGCCCGCATGGTATAAATATGTCATCATCATTACCGAAATCTGTGTACAAAGCAGTTGGCACACCTAGCAATGGGTAATATGCCGTGATGATATATATATATATATATATATATATATATATATATATATATATATATATATATATATATATTAGATTTTATTTATATTATTATAATTATTTATAGGAAAAAGGACTTATATACAAATGTGGATACTGCACACTTGAAATTGAGAAATTTGATGATTTAACCTGAAAAATTCCCGAACATAAATGTTTGCAAACTGCAGTAAACATTGTAGTAAATGACAATGGGCTTTTATTTAATGAAACACCGATTTTATTGTTTATTATTATAAATATAAAATCCCGAGGTCGCCCCAGGTCCCAGTAGCCATCTGCTCGAGGTCCGGAGTTCAGAGACAGAATTGATTTGGAGGAGTCTGGTTCTTCAGTTAGTGAGAGGTGTATTATCTTTATTTATAGTGAGGGGACGCCGAAAAAATTCAAAAAAGAAGACAAAATCTAGCGAAATATAAAGACACGCAATTCAACTTGGGCGAGACGTAAAGAGATGAGTTTTAGCGAAGTCAGCATTATCGGTTAGGAACTCTCTCGCCGATGTCTGAAGCTTTAGTACGTATTTACGCGGCTCCTCAAGGTTGCCCTCGCTTGTGCTAAGAACAAGTATAGATAGAAGCTAAACGACATAGTTTGTTGTCAAAATCGCCAAACAGTATTTGAATGTTTAACCAAATTGTAATTGTATTTCAACATGTTTAGTTATTTTAATATATTTAACCTTAAATTACATGGTGTTGGTATTAAATAAAATAAATCCTAAATAACAGTGAAAACTAGTGGAGTCTAATGCAGTGACTAAGAGGGTTCCAGACAACAATCATAGCAGTTAGTAATGTAAGTACCCATATTCCTATGTAAAACCGCTCCCAACATAATGGCCACATATGTCCTGCATATACGTGATTAGGGATGTATAAACATCTGCCTGTTTACATATCCCCGGAAAGAGGGATTCGAATCATTTGGAACTTTCGATTAAAGGTTATATATCGATTGACATACACGTTATATATAGATAAAGTACTATTTGTATCGTCATCGATGTTACATTCGGAAGTTCATAGGTTACAGTTGGCAGAAACTGTAAAAACTACCTGCTGTCAGTAGAAATTGAGCGATTTGTCGCAAGTTGTATATAAATAAACGCTTAGTAGCCCGCCGAGAGGTATTGACAGTCGATAGAAAACGGTGATAATAAAAATACGTATTAGCTTAACGGGAATCACCGTAAACGAAGTGTAGATTCGATTCCCTACGTGTTACATTGGCTGTAGATGGTAGATTATCGTTTGTCGCACGCCTGTTACAATCTCTTTTCTCGGTAAAATAGAGGAAAATATAGAAAAACGGCACCGAGAAAAAATGGCCCAAAAATAAAAAATGTTTGAAACATTTATGAGCAAGATTTTTGACAGTAAATAATAACGATACCTAGTTTAATATGTTACTTATTTATATATTATTGTTGTAAATTGTTACAAATAACATTTCTTTTTAAAATACCCATTTGCCTTCTTATATTAGCAATCCTACATTGTTTGCTTCACCATTATTTTATATATTTTATATCACTTCAATACAGTGGCATCATGAACTGAACCTACTTCTCCCGCGTAGCAATTTGTAAATAATAACAACCATAGCGTTCCAAAACTTACCAAGAATTTCAACCACCATTTTGCAACCGCTTACGTGGTTACGGTTCCTTTGGTTAAGTTTCGGAACATACTTTAAGTTTTTATATATCTCATTATTATTTATAATATCCAAACAATGTGTAAGTAATAAAAGTTTAATTTGTTAGTTTAATTTAGACATTAAGTTTCTTCTTTCACTCTGTCATAGTTATAATATCTAAACAATGTGTGTAATAAATGTTTAATAACATTGTAATGAACTTATAAATATTGAGTATAGTTACTAAAGCACCTAAAAATTAAAATTATCGTAACACGTAGTGCCAAACAGGTACTTTTACTATTAGTAGCATATTTGCAACGCGCGCCCGCTCTTGGAATATTTATTGGCGTGCACTCTGGAGAGTGAAATTGCAGTAAAATTTGATACTTGGCGAATGTTTTTGTAATACTTTATTAGACATTGTTTTACCGAGAGTTCGCTATTTTACTTTTGTTATATCAACTCATTTTACAAAAGAATTATTTACTTCGTCAATAAATTAACTGTATAATTTTATAGGAACATCAAATGATTATACCCTTATTAAAATGTGTTTGCTTTCACATAATGTTAGAATTTAGAATGAAAGGTTATACATCCGTTAATCACGGAATTGAATAAAAGATAAAGACCTTTGAAGGCTATGGGTTCTCAATTTGACCTACATCCTTAGGTACCAGGAGCTTCTTTGAATTTAAATTCATCGTATAAAATCAAAGCGTACTATCTGATATTCAAGATCATGTTACGTTGATTTCCAATGAATAAAACTTTTCCAAAGAGATGCTTTAAGATCCTCGACATCATACATGTATTACTATCTGACTATTTGATATTGGAAAATGGAATATAACGTGAAATGGAATTATATAAACGTCACAATTGCCAACAAATTCTACAATACACAAGTAACGATACGAGTTTACAAGTATGAAAATGTATGAAATGTACTTTCAAACCTTTTCATGGTATCAGGTCAGGTACCTCCTTTTCAACTTCGGTTCGAATAATCGTATTAGATAACTTACCTGAAAAATAAAATATTGCATTAGTAAACAAATAATTATATTTTATACGAAAACATCGTTTTATATTATTAACAGATGAGAGGACGAGATGTGTTTTCAGGTAACACATCGAGTCCGCAAACTATATATTCAGATCCGTGATTCAGACGATTTTAAAAGTTTGAGTTTTTTACGAGTATGTTAACAGTATACAACGAATCAACCAACTATATTTTTACGAAATGTCAACAATATTATTTCTTTATTTATATCTATGCGGATGATATGACTATGACGAAGCATCAATAATAATAATAATAATAATAATAATAATAATAATAATAATAATAATAATAATAATAATAATAATAATAATAATTTATTTATTTCCGTAGACACAGTACAAGTGTATGGAGAAAGTCAATATAGAAAACAGAGTAGAAATTATAATAAAACACAATATGTTATACAGCAAAAAATTCGTTTAAATTATAAAAACTGTGTTGCAGTAGAAAGGACATTAATAATTTTTACCTCTCGCTAAGAGAGGTATTGTATTCATGCTAAAAATCGCATGTCCAGATTTTAATGAATAAGCACGTTTTAAGGTCCCTAGTATCATTTTTACGATGATGTCCGTATGTGTGTGTGTGTGTGTGTGTGTGTGTGTGTGTGTGTGTGTGTGTGTGTGTGTGTGTGTGTGTGTGTGTGTGTGTGTGTGTGTGTGTGTGTGTGTGTGTGTGTGTGTGTGTGTGTGTGTGTGTGTGTGTGTGTGTGTGTGTGTGTGTGTGTGTGTGTGTGTGTGTGTGTGTGTGTGTGTGTGTGTGTGTGTGTGTGTGTGTGTGTGTGTGTGTGTGTGTGTGTGTGTGTGTGTGTGTGTGTGTGTGTGTGTGTGTGTGTGTGTGTGTGTGTGTGTGTGTGTGTGTGTGTGTGTGTGTGTGTGTGTGTGTGTGTGTGTGTGTGTGTGTGTGTGTGTGTGTGTGTGTGTGTGTGTGTGTGTGTGTGTGTGTGTGTGTGTGTGTGTGTGTGTGTGTGTGTGTGTGTGTGTGTGTGTGTGTGTGTGTGTGTGTGTGTGTGTGTGTGTGTGTGTGTGTGTGTGTGTGTGTGTGTGTGTGTGTGTGTGTGTGTGTGTGTGTGTGTGTGTGTGTGTGTGTGTGTGTGTGTGTGTGTGTGTGTGTGTGTGTGTGTGTGTGTGTGTGTGTGTGTGTGTGTGTGTGTGTGTGTGTGTGTGTGTGTGTGTGTGTGTGTGTGTGTGTGTGTGTGTGTGTGTGTGTGTGTGTGTGTGTGTGTGTGTGTGTGTGTGTGTGTGTGTGTGTGTGTGTGTGTGTGTGTGTGTGTGTGTGTGTGTGTGTGTGTGTGTGTGTGTGTGTGTGTGTGTGTGTGTGTGTGTGTGTGTGTGTGTGTGTGTGTGTGTGTGTGTGTGTGTGTGTGTGTGTGTGTGTGTGTGTGTGTGTGTGTGTGTGTGTGTGTGTGTGTGTGTGTGTGTGTGTGTGTGTGTGTGTGTGTGTGTGTGTGTGTGTGTGTGTGTGTGTGTGTGTGTGTGTGTGTGTGTGTGTGTGTGTGTGTGTGTGTGTGTGTGTGTGTGTGTGTGTGTGTGTGTGTGTGTGTGTGTGTGTGTGTGTGTGTGTGTGTGTGTGTGTGTGTGTGTGTGTGTGTGTGTGTGTGTGTGTGTGTGTGTGTGTGTGTGTGTGTGTGTGTGTGTGTGTGTGTGTGTGTGTGTGTGTGTGTGTGTGTGTGTGTGTGTGTGTGTGTGTGTGTGTGTGTGTGTGTGTGTGTGTGTGTGTGTGTGTGTGTGTGTGTGTGTGTGTGTGTGTGTGTGTGTGTGTGTGTGTGTGTGTGTGTGTGTGTGTGTGTGTGTGTGTGTGTGTGTGTGTGTGTGTGTGTGTGTGTGTGTGTGTGTGTGTGTGTGTGTGTGTGTGTGTGTGTGTGTGTGTGTGTGTGTGTGTGTGTGTGTGTGTGTGTGTGTGTGTGTGTGTGTGTGTGTGTGTGTGTGTGTGTGTGTGTGTGTGTGTGTGTGTGTGTGTGTGTGTGTGTGTGTGTGTGTGTGTGTGTGTGTGTGTGTGTGTGTGTGTGTGTGTGTGTGTGTGTGTGTGTGTGTGTGTGTGTGTGTGTGTGTGTGTGTGTGTGTGTGTGTGTGTGTGTGTGTGTGTGTGTGTGTGTGTGTGTGTGTGGATGTGTGTGTGTGTGTGTGTGTGTGTGTGTGTGTGTGTGTGTGTGTGTGGATGTTGGATTCACTATATCTCAAATACTATGAGACTTAAGACATTTTTAACTACGGATTCCTCAATCTAACAATAATGGGAAGAGTCCAGTCAGTTTTGGTAACAATTGTACAACCGGAAGTAGTAGTTACAAGAAAAAAATCGTCTAAATATTATTTATCGAAAATTTATGTAAATACTTATATTAAAGAACGTTAAATTCTTTATTCGATAAATATAAATTCATTATTATATCTTCTATAGATTTAGAGATAAAGAAAGGCATATAAAATAATTTGATGTAAAAAATCTCAGATCAAACTACTACAAGGCAAGAAATTCAAATGTTTGTAATTGATACATAAATGTCACTGTCAAAAATGTTTGTATGCCTCTGTCAAAAATATTTGTATATTATTATGAAGATTATAAAAATAAAAGGGTGGTCAAAATGGATATTTCCGTTGAAATCTGGAAACCGAAATTTTTCGCGAATACAATACTTCCTTTACTTTGTACAAGGAAGTAAAAAAGTCAACAACGCAAAAGAATATACGTAAAAAAGAATATAAAAGGAATTTGTGAAAAAATGACAAATATAAAGAAAAGGAAAGTAAAAAAAGAATATTTCAGGATATTGAATATAAAGAAAATGTAGGTAAGTATTGTACAAAATTTATTTTTAAATATCCCATAGATTTTGCAAATATGTGAGAATTATTTTGTAGTGAGACATGAATATATGTATTTGTATTTAAAAATATTTTTCGTTTTATGCGTACAACCAGGTAAAATATCTGGCGAGAGGTTATGTGTTGGCCACATCAGATTTTTTTAATTTATTCTCTATTTTCAGAGAATCAGGCAGCTTATTAAAAATTTCAAGTCCCATTCTGTTAGGAGAATCTTTAGCAACATTTACTCGGGGGAACGTAGAAATTGTTTGTATGGCGAGTATTATACTCATGCAAATCAGAAATCATAGTAAATGATGTTTTATTTTATGTATAAAAAGGCAGATTTCAAGAATATAAATGCAGATTAGTGGTAAAATATTTAATTCTTTAAAAATAGTTCTGCAGGATGATCTGTGACTCATGCCCATTATAGAACGTATGATTCTTTTTTGAGCAACAAAAACATTATTTGCAGGATTTGAAGTACCCCAGAAACAAATACCATATTTTAAACGAGACTCGACACAAGCAAAATAAAACGTCAAAAGTTGTTTATTGTTTAGGTATTCTCTTAAATGACGCACCTGAAAACATGTAACGTTTAGTTAGTCAAGTCGGACGACATCTAGAAACGAACACGTTTCTGAACAACCAGAAGCCAGGAGACCCACCTCGCAGTAATTTTTGTCATTTCTAACTCATTGGTTACAATGTTTTTAACCCGTTCATAAAAAATCCGCACAGCCTCCCCCATTTCTTGAACATTGATTCGTCGATCTACCATGGCCACACTGCGAAGCAAATTGATGTTTCTTCGCTGGTAACAGGCCTTACAATACGAGGATTAATTTCAATGCTCTCCCACCCACGTTCAACTTCAGTTTTTTAAGGGTTATCAGTCCAAAAATTCGATGGTGAGTTTTCAGTGAATAAGCGCGAATTAGGGTTTTTACTATTTTTACGATGATGTGTGTGTATGTGTATGTGTGTGTGCGTGTGTTTCTGTGTGTGTGTGTGTGTGTGTGTGTGTGTGTGTGTGAGTGTGCGTGCGTGCTGCGTGTGTGTGTGTGTATGTGAGTGTGTGTGTGGTGTGAGTGTGCGTGTGCGAGTGCGCGCGCGTGTGTGTGTGTCGATATTTTCGTCCACGATAACTCTTATAACAAACTTCCAAATATTTCTATTTTCCGTATTTAAGCTTTCTGCATTCATATAAAGAGTTGATTACATTATGGGTAAAATTGGATAATTGGAAGTGACTTTTTACTTGAAGCTCATAACAGTTTTTAATGAAAAATTATAACAAAATATAATTCAAAACTTTTCAATTTTAATATTTAAGAGTTTTATATAAGGAGGAACAACATATTAAATTTTGTCTAAATTGATAATCCGGAAGTGATACTTTACTTGAAGCTCTCAACAGTTTTTCGTGAAAAATATATTATAATTAGAGATGTGTCGACTAGTCGGTAAAGCCGACTATCCGGCCACCATCGTAGTCGGCGACTATTCGGCGACTATTCGGCAAAGAGCGCCGACTATCCGGCTTCTTCTTACCTTGATTGTTTATTAATATTTTTATTTTATAATCAGTCTTACACATTTTGAAATGTAAAGCAAAGCAACCTTTCCTTTGGTAATCAATCAGTTTCTAAAATTACTTGCTTGTAAAGAAAACAAATCTTTGACATTTATCAAACAAAATTAGTATCTTAATTAACAAACAAAACAACATAATATTAATATCTTCTTATCTTCAATTAACATTTATCTATAATTATTTCTTCTTATTTAAATAAAAGAGTAGGAATTTTTTTATTAACAATCTAAGTAATATTAAAGCCAGATTGCATGTACAGGGTGTAAATCGAAAAGTGAAACAGGAGTTTAACATGGGAAATCAATTTTTCTTTGCGCAAACGTTACCTAATTATTTTATGCAAAATTACTTCAAATAAAAGTTATAGAGATTTAAATGCAGCATCTTAATCATGTGAAACGATTATTTTCTCTTTATATAAACGTAAAAATTAATTACAAAGTTACAGTTTTTATGAGTTTTTTTGTCTAAGCAGCCCTGGATTTATGACAAAAAACAACGTATTTGTTTTTTTTTGTCATATATCCATGGCTGCTTAGACAAAATGTTCATAAAAACTGTAATTTTGTAATTGATTTTTACGTTTATATGAAGAGATAAAATAATCGTTTCACATGATTTAGATGCTGCATTTAAATCTCTATAACTTTTATTTAAAGTATTTTTGA
This sequence comes from Harpalus rubripes, assembly GCA_963082715.1. Lineage (NCBI taxonomy): Eukaryota > Metazoa > Arthropoda > Insecta > Coleoptera > Carabidae > Harpalus > Harpalus rubripes. The sequence goes on from OY720459.1 coordinate 44,805,540, forward strand.
TAAAATAATTAGGTAACGTTTGCGCAAACAAAAATTGATTTCCCATGTTAAACTCCTATGTTTCACTTTTCGATTTACACCCTGTACATGATGTACAGTAAAAAAATATATCAAAAAATTCTAAACATTAACTGCTTCATAAAAACAAAAAAAAGACAGTAACGTACTTATATGATAACCTAATCAAATCAAAGCGTCACGGAAATCCCCGAAACCCTGATCGGCTTGGCCGACTAGTCGGCTGATTAGTCGGCCTCTTTACAACCGACTAATCGGCTAGTCGGCCAAAGTCATAATCGGCACATCTCTAATTATAATATATTACAAAACTTTTCAAATTTAGTATTTGAGATTTTTATATTAATGAGAACGACATGTTAGATTTTTTTTAAATTGATAAAACGGAAGTGATACTTTACTTTAAGCTCTGAACAGATTTTTGTGAAAAATATAATAGGATATACTCCAAAATTTATCAAATTTAGTACTTAAAACTTTTATATAAACGGAAGCAACATATTAGATTTTAGCTAAAATTGATAAACCGGAAGTGATACTTTATTTGAAGCTCTGAACAGATTTTCGTGAAAAATAAATTGATATAATCCAAAACTTTCAAATTTAGTACTTAAGACTTTTATATTAATGAGAACGACATACTAGATGTTTACTAAAATTGATAAACCGAAAATACTACTTTGCAGGAAGCTATAAACAGATTTTCTTGAACAACTATATTAAAACATGATTCAAAACTTCTCAAATTTGATATTTGAAACTCGTATATAATTTGAAACAATATTAGATTTTGAGTATACCTATATGATAAATCGGAAATGGTACTTAATTTGGAGCTTTTAACAAATTTTCGAGGAAAAACAATAATATGTAGTCCAAAATTTGGTATTACAGACTTTTATATTTATTAGAACAAATTAGATTTTATTTACAAACGATCAACCGGAAGTGATACTTTACTTAAAGCTCATTGCTATTTCAAACATATGGAATTGACGGGAGGTCATGTGTTGGCCACATCAAGATTTTTTTTTGTAGCATTGTGCATGAAAGTTAAGACGATTCCAACTTGCTTGCCATGTCTTAATAAATTTTCTTCGGTATTCAGGGCTGTTACAAGAATTTTTATATGACTTCTAGATATTAAATTTTAAAAGATATTATTCTTTAGAAAAAGCCTGAAATTTGAAAATATCGCGAAATATTCATTAGATTTTTTACAATTAATTATTGAAATTTGTGTAACATTTTGAAAAAGTCACATAATCTGAAACAGAATGTGAAGTCAGAGCACATACGTTTAGCATGTGACAAACTATCGTCTACTTTTATTTACATAAATAACGTAGGTGATATACAAAGTGTTTTCCTATTGGCTATGAATGACGTACTGTATGTACTCGAAATCAAAGAATTAGGGGGTTGTTTTTGTTCACTATTTCTAGCGCCATCTTTCTATTTAATTATTTACAAAAATAACAATATATTATTATTTTTTATTACTATGAAAAATATTGCATATCAAAATGTTCATTGAAAATACTTTTCAAAAAATGTGAAATAGGCTCATTAAAAAATTACAATTACGTTACAAATTAGCGCGTTAACGTAAACACTAATAATAATTCATTTAACCTCACAAAAATAATTGTGCGTTCAGTGCTGTCCTCACTGTGTTTAGGCCGCAAACTTTTCAATTCACCCTTGCAGTTTTTTTTTTAAATATATAGGCTAGTAATTTTAAAAATACTTTTACCAGTGATAAATAATTTTAAAACAATTATAGAAGCTGTGTTACCCGATATTTCCACATGAAAGATAAAATGATTCTAAATAAAATAAAAACTTAACAAACCTTCGACCGATAAAAATAGTAATCTGTAAATATTACGAATTGTAAAACACAATTTTATCGACAAAACTTTAACTCCAATAAAAGTCTTCATAATTACAGGTTGACTGTTTCTAATTACAGTCCATTTTCCAATTACCATTTATAAAGCTTTCATCACGTTTCTTATAATGAAATAACTAGAAGTGCCAAAATCACTACCGTTCTTAACTACCACAAACAATTCTTGACAACCTCAAATTAATATTGCGAATTCACCGTCACCGCCCGCTTTTTGTCTTGTTGTCATCCGAGGGCTGCTGACTAACTACATTATTCCTGGAAGGTGACAGGACAAATTATAAGCGAAACAGCGACTTTCATAGCCTACGTGGATATACTGCGGATGAGGCAAAAACAGACGCGTTGTTATTATATGGTAAGTTTGGAAAATCGGGTTTCCGAAGAACTCGCAACTACATGGAATATCAATTTGATGTTTGTAATATTTAAATGGGGGGAGAATATGTTACTTCTATTGGCATATATCGTATGTGTAGAAATGTTTGATAATGCTACATTCCTGGAAGTTTAGAGTAAATCATTGAGTTAAAGTTGTGAATTCATTCATACCTACAATTGACTCTAAATTCAGAATTTAATTATCAAACATTCACTTTAATTAATTACATAATTTTCATTTACATGCAGGGCACACACGCAAGAATATACAGTTTTAGAGAAAAAAATTCTGAGAAAACTTAATTTAGAGACGTATGTAGTTATGTAGAGTCCGTTCACTGTAAGAATATGCCAGGCAAGTCATGAATACGCCCAGGCCCCCTAGCGGGTGTTCATTTTATTCCCAGAAC
>OY720459.1:44813260-44815760 GCA_963082715.1 Harpalus rubripes
CACACACACACACACACACACACACACACACACACACACACACACACACACACACACACACACACACACACACACACACACACACACACACACACACACACACACACACACACACACACACACACACACACACACACACACACACACACACACACACACACACACACACACACACACACACACACACACACACACACACACACACACACACACACACACACACACACACACACACACACACACACACACACACACACACACACACACACACACACACACACACACACACACACACACACACACACACACACACACACACACACACACACACACACACACACACACACACACACACACACACACACACTTGTACTAATGCAGATTATATTACAGTGAAAAGATGCTTTAAGTGCTCCAAATACAATCACAAATCTGTTGATTGCAAAGGGGAACTAACTTGCCCTTTATGCGCCAAAAACCACAACTTGAAAGACTGCAAAGCTAAACCAGAAGACTTCAAATGTATAAACTGTCAAACCTGGAATAAATATAGCAAACAAGAAAAAGTGGCAGATAACCACACTTCGCTAGACAAGAAATGTCCTTGCTATCAAAACTTAATAAGAAGGTATACACAATCATTAAATAATTAAATGTTTAATATCCAAAGTACTGCAAAAGAAACTGAAAGTAAAAAACTCACTAAAATTCATACAAATAAACCTACAACATTCCAGGGCAGCAACAATAAATCTTACACAAATAATGGAGCAAAATAAGGTGGACTTGGCGTTCATTCAAGAACCTTATGAAATTGATAATGAAATAAAAGGAATACCAAGTAAACATCGTATACTGGCGCAAGGAAAAGGACATAAGCGAGCAGCAATACTAGTTAACAACATGGAAATAAATCCAATATTAATCACTCAGCTGTCAAATGAAGACACAGTAGTCGCACTAATAACATATAAAAGCTTAAGAATATATGTAGTCTCAGCATATTTGGATATAAAGCACGACATAGAACTAAGTATAAATCACATAAATAAAATAGTAGAATTCACTGATAACAAAGCTCACCTAATAGCTATTGATAGTAATTGTCGATCAACAACGTGGTATGACACTTTAACAAATCCCAGAGGCAGAAAAATGGAAGAATACATTACAATGCAAGATTTATTCTTGATGAACGACTACAGCGAACTAACTACGTTCGACAATGGAAGGGGAAAGAGCAACATAGATTTAACCCTAGTCAGTCACCACTTAGTTCCACATATAGAAACATGGAAAATAGAGGAAGAAGAAAGCTGCTCGGACCACAGAATACTGTCATACAATCTAGTACTAAAGAAGTCAAACACAGTCAACAACAGACAACAAAGAAAGAAATTTATAGTACATCAAGACAACTGGGAGACATTCGATAGTAATATAAAGGAAGAATTCATCAAATTAATGAACATCAGAAGAGACGAAATAGGGGCAGAACTAGACGAAGAACTCAAGAAGAAAGTAACAGAAGAAAATGAATTCTCCACGTTCATGAACAAATTTAGCGAATCACTAAACACCGCATGCCAGAATTCATTTCGATATAAACTTACTAACAGAAACCGCAAAGAGGGTAAAACGGTCCCCTGGTGGACACAAGAATTAACAACAATGCGGAAAAAAGTTAACGCCCTAAGAAGAAGGTTCCAAAGAACAAGACACAACGACGAACTGAGAGAAAACAGGAAAAGAGTATACAAGGAAGAAAGAACTACTTATATCAATAAAATCAAGAAAGAAAAAAATCAGTCATGGAAACAATATTGTAACATTTCAAGTAAAACCAACCCATGGGGAACAGTATACAAAATGTCAACAGGAAAAACCAAGAATAACTTTACTCTCACAACGATTAAGGACGAAAACGGAGAATTCACCACAGACACAGAGACCACACTCAATCAAATGATGCAAGAATTTAATCCAGACGACAAAGAAGACGATGATAGCGAGTACCATAAACAAGTAAGAAATGAAATAAGCGAGGAAATACATACTGAACAAGACGAGCTATTCTTGCAAGAGGAAATAGAACAAATCTTGCTAAACATGAACCCAAAAAAATCACCAGGCGAGGATGGAATAACACGAGATATTCTACTAAGGATCTTCATAAAACTCCCCCTTTTTATAACAGAAATCTACAACCAGTGCCTACAAAGGGGAATATTTCCTGAAAAATGGAAAGTCGCCACTATAGTCCCTATAGTAAAACCGGGAAAAGCAAACTCTAACCAAGTAAATAAATACCGCCCAATCAGTCTGATAAATGTAGCGGGAAAGATTCTGGAAAAACTAACGATTGACAGAATCATGAAGTATATGAACACGAACAGCTACTTAAACGAAAATCAATATGGCTTCGTAAAGAACAAAGGTACAACGGACGCTATCATACAACTTAAAAGCTTTGTAGAAGAAAGCTTTCGAGAAAAGAAAG
>OY720459.1:44823260-45033260 GCA_963082715.1 Harpalus rubripes
GATAAATGTATCTACAAATCTCTATAACACTTTTTCGTCGATAGTATATGAGCAAAAACTTTTATTCTAGTTAAGCCTTTCGTCGTAGTTTTGACTTGGCACTGGTGAAATACAACTGTAACGTTTTTACTTATCTGGGTGAAGTGTAAATATCAGACAATTATTATTAATTAAAATTAAGTGTTTAATAAACTATAATGAAAGTTACTATTATTCATATTAAACAATTATTAAAAACTAATTAAGACTAAAACTATAATTAAATAGATTACACTAACACTATTCATTTAACCAATTAACACTACTATTTATTTCCACGATATTACTAATTATTTATTTCACTACGCGCCATTAGATATAGATAGTCTGTGACTACGCGTTCCAATCTTAGACTGCCGGTCTATTGCAGACTCTTGTATACATTTTACGCGATATTCATATCACTATATTTATATCAATATATACTTATATCACGTTCAACTGTCCGCCTACCGACCTCCACAGGGTCTATATACTCAACTGATTCAACAGCGTCTGTATATTCAACTGCTCGGACAGAAGTCATCTCTTTTAGGACACTATCTGTCTATTTATGTAACTCTCTGTCTAACTTATGCCTTAATTCTACAACACCACTACCGAGTATTCTCTTTAACACGTTACTGTCTTTCTACACTATCAACTACTAGCTTCCCAATACTCGTCAACACTACCGAGTATTCACATCCACAGCTATCCCAATATACCAGTAACTTCCCGAGTACCTACCCGACACTAACTGCAAACGCTCACTACGATACTGCTGTGCTTCCCACTAACACTTTACTCTCTAACACTCCATGTTACTAACTCCCGAGCATAGCTGCGTCCCTTTTATACAACTGCCATTACTTTCTAGAAAAGCTCTAGAATGTTCGACCGCATAATAACAATGAACACAAAAGGTTCAGGTTGCCGGAAATAATTAAACATGTCGCGACTCGTCTGTTTACGTCGCCCGGCTGCTAGCGCGATTACGTCACCGCTATTGAGAACTGTCAAGGTGCGACACGACAACTAGCGGAGAAAATCAGAACTTTCTCGGAAGAGTACTCTATGTTTGTTTTTACATGTGTCAACATGAGCGATTTAAATAAATTTCGAAAAAAATCTGATGTGGCCAGCACATTACCTTCCGTCAGTTCTATGTATGTTGTACAAATTTCATACGGAAAGTTCCTTGCTAAATTAAATATTCTATTTCTTGTACATTACCTTCCGGCAGTTGCATGTATTTTATGCAAATTTCATACAGAAAATTATTATTTTGTGACGTTTTCTATATACCTACAGTGTAATGTATCTGCAGAAATAAAAGATTTATTATTATTATTATTTCTTGTACATTACCTTAAAGCAGTTGTATGTATTTTATACAAATTCCATACAGAAAGCAAAAGATCCTATATTTCCAGTAAAATTATAAGACACTATGTCAATTTCACTTGACACTGACATCTTTCAATCAGAATTTTCTTAATATAGTAACTGTTTCCAGAGCTATAGCTACTTTATGAAATTTAATTTCTTTATAATTTTTTAACTCTATATCCATTTAATATTAAGTATAAAATGCAATCAAATCGTATAGATAATAAAATATTCTTTAATATTTATAATAACATCAAATGTGAAAAAATTATATTTAACATAGTTTATTCAAGAAAAACTGTTAAAATCTTCAAATGATGGTACTTCCGGTTGACCAATTGTAACCAAAATCGAATCAGCTCTTCATATGGATGTAACGAAGAAGTATACGAAAAAATCATAATTTTTGTAACTGTAGTATTAAAGTTATCGCAGACAAAAATTTTGTTACACACACACACACACACATCCACACACACACACATCCACACACACGCACACACACACACACACATACAGACCCTAAAACGTGCTTATTGATTAAAAACTCATCATCGAATTTTTTGACCAAAGACAATACCTTCCTTACCTAAAGGTGACGGAAGGTAAAAAGCATATAAATCTTGCACAAAATTTTGTGTTTTTGGATGTCACTCAAAGAGGGACAAAGCCAGATGTGTAGGATTTTATAGTTTCCCTAAAATAGTTGATATTTTTGTTGTAATAATAACTCAAGGCGTTGAACAACAAATGGACAGACGCAAGCATGGGAATATATTATTAGGAGTGGGAAGAAAATAACAAATAATATGAAAGTATGAACCCTTCATTTTAAGAAAGATGTTTTTATCTTTCCAGGTAACTGGTAAAAATGGAAGTATAGAATTTTCTAATCGTAATTGTAACCTATAAATTAACCTATTTGTAGATACTCAATCTAGCTGAATGTTATGACGATATTTTTGTAGTAGTTTGGGGAATTGTAAACTTAAGTGCACCTATTATTGAAATAAAAGGTTTTCAACATTCATAAAATAAATATATATCATGCATGTATCACTTTTTCAAAATAAATATGTTTTACGCAATTTAAGATATTATATGCGGTTTTTTTTTATCACAAACCACTCTACTTTATAAATAGAATCGTCAATGGACGAATATATCCCAAAATCTGTTTCTGTTTCATTTAATACAGCCATTCCTAACTGCCACCATTATATTTTGCTTTTGTTTTAATGTGCCGTTTTTATTTAAAAATTGCAAATTATTACTTAGTTTTTGCGCGAGCATATTTATCCCATCATATGGGCATTTTATTTTGTATCCGAGGCATGTTTTGTTCATAATTCTACACGTAATTATATGGTGAGTATTCAAAACCGTTTCACATATAATTTGAAAAAAATACACATTAAAAGTGCAAAACATTTATTACCTTCTATTATGCACCGGGAGCTTGCCGTAGCATTTAAAAACCGAAAATATTCAACTACACTTAGTTTCATTTCGTTTCTTTACATTTATATGTTAAACTCACAACAGTACTCTTTCGACATCAGATAGTGCTGCCTCTATCGGTAATGTCAGTTCTCAATAAATAGACACTCGCTTACAGCGGCGGCGACGGCGGGCGTTCCATGTTACATAACTAACAAGTGCACGTCGCACGAGATGAGCACTAACATTAACAAGTGCGCGTCTCACGAGATGCGCCAGCAGGCATTTGGCTCTAAATGCACATTTAGAACGCTGCCTTCCTACAACTCCCCAGTCCCCCACCTACCGCGCGCCCCCGCAAGGCAACTTACATTCTAACGAAATGCCATGTCAGAAGTAAATTGATACCGTTAACGGCGTTGCGTTAGGGATCAATTGCGTTGTAATTTTTCTCTACTCATTTAACTTATGCAGGCATTGTTTAACCTTTAAAATGACGAAAAAGTGTTTTTAGTATTATTTAAAAAAAATTGCTGAGGTTGAAACTACAGGTACTGCCAAGGTTCCTTCGTTCCTCACGAGCCGCCCCTGCCTACATCTACAAACATATTTTAATTCAGTACAATTTTATGCTAGCTTAAAATTGAAAGCGAAGTAGAGACATTTTCAGATAGCCGTTTTCAACGAAAGTTTTGATCCTAGTGAATTTTTGTGAATCAGTTCATTTTGCTCCACTCCCTAAAGTTAGTCGTTAGTTAGTTAGTCGCTAAAAATAAAATATTTAGCCCGCTCCTGATTTCATATCATCAGCCTTGTAACTAACTGTTACATTGTTATTGTAACTACAATGTTGGTGATTAGGAAGGATTCAGATATCTACAACGTTTATGTCTTTGGTGTTGTTGCTTTATGACTGTTCGACAGTTTTTGCTAGAAGAAGGTTATAGCAGTAATGTTTTTGTCTAGGAAACCGCTGATAACAATACAAAGACAACTACTAGAACACGAATACCTACCTATAAACTTACAGCATTAATGGGCTACATGCGTGGTACGGAAAATTAGATATATATATATATATATATATATATATATATATATATATATATATATATATATATATATATATATATATATATACCGTGTGTCTATCTTAAAGGTGTACATAGGAGATTAACATGGGAAATCAGTTTTTTGCAATTTCCTGCCCGCCTAATTATTTTAAGCAAAAACGCGTCAAATAAAAGTTTTAGGGCATAAAATTCTGCATCTAAATCAATAAACAGAATTACCTTTGCATGCTTTGTAACGACAGAAATTAAATATGAAAATGTCGAAAATTACGTTGAAAATATCAACAGCCATGGAATTGAACAAAAAATAAATAAATGCTTGACGTTTTATCAAATTGTCAGAAACGTCAAATGAGTTAACTTACGTTGTGACAGATAAAATGTCAAGCATTTATTTATTTTTTGTTCAATTCCATGGCTGTCGATATTTTCAACGTAATTTTCGACATTTTCATAATTAATTTCTGTCGTTACATAGCATGTAAAGGTAATTCTGTTTATTGATTTAGTTGCAGAATTTTATGCCCTAAAACTTTTATTTGACGCGTTTTTGCTTAAAATAATTAGGCGAGCAGGAAATTGCAAAGAACTGATTTCCCATGTTAATCTCCTATGTACACCTTTAAGACAGACACACGGTATATATATATATATATATATATATATATATATATATATATATATATATATATATATATATATATATATATAGTGTGAACACTGAAAACCATGATATAGGCGTTTAACATGGGAAAACGGTTTTTTTACAAATATCATCTGTCCCGCAAGACTATAGTGAAAGTTTTTGATATGGTTGGGTAGAATATTTAATTTGTCATCGAAGAGTATCTGAATACTCCTAATTTAATGGCTTATTAGTGAAATATGTGCAAACAGTGGCGTAGTGAAGGGGGGGTAAAGGGGGCTATTGTGCCCCAGGCGCCACTCGCAGGGGCGCCAAACTGTCCTCAGGACAAGATTTTCCGGAAAATTTAAATTTTTATTTTGATTCGTTTTGGGGAAATAATATTTGAGTTTCGGGAACGACACTGCCTTCTTTCAACTATAAACAACCTGCCATTCCAGGGCGGTTGCTATGACAATGGCGAAAATACGTTACTGCGCATGTGACGTCACTCTAGAAGCTAAAAGTTGGCTATCTAGCTGAATCCGTTATTCCGCTGCGGTAACAACCAGGCACTACTTCCAACTATAAATTGACACATTGCATTCAGTGTGTTGGAGTAAAATATAATAGTGTATTATATGTAATAAAATAATTGGAGAAAGATCACAGAAGACATACAGAATATTGAAATTTTATTAATACATATATTGCTTGCATTTACTATAGGGCGCGAGCAGTCACTCGAGCGACCTGGATGTGCTTAGAATCAGCTAATTTGTGTGCGCGTGTCACTTTGACAAGAATAATTTCACTTTGACAGGAGCAATGTTTTGACTTATTTTGATTTTGAACAGCTAAATTGTTAATATTCTACAAATTTCAGGCAGTAAAACACATGAACTGAAAATAGTAACATTTTAACAGTTCAAAATTAAAATAAGTCAAAACATTGGCCTTGTCAAAGTGACATTGTTCAAGTCAAAATGACACGCGCACAGATATTAGCTGATTCTAAGCACTTCAAGGCTGCTCGAGTCACATGTCTGCTCACGCTCTATAAAGTAAATTCTCCTTTTTTTTACACTTGTTTAAAAGTACTAAATTAAGTTAAAATTATTTCTCCTCATTCATTTATATTACCATATATTTTTAAATTTCTTATTAATTTCAATATTTCTTTGTTCGGCTTCTTTATTTTTTTAACGCGATTTGAACTCGTATCTCTATTTGTCCTGAAAAATAGTAGATGCGCACTTAGGTAGTGACTATTCATGTATTATACAGTATTTTAGGTAGGTAGGTACTGCACTCTGTTATCGAAATAAAATTAATAAAACTAAAAACTTTTTTCTAAATGTTGAAGTAAGAAATTAAAATTTCTTTAAAATGTCTATGAAATATATTTGTATTTATATACCCGTTTTTTGGTCAAATAACTGTAGTAAAATGCCCTAAAATGATATTTAAAGATTATTTTATGAAAAAAGTTCTTACGGGAAAGGGGCGCCCAAAAGGTATTATACCCCAGGCGCCAATTATGCTCGCTACGCCACTGTGTGCAAAAGTATAATGCAGTTTGACAGTTATTACTTATAATTTATTAAAAACAGTACTCATGGAAACGTATTCTGTAGCTGAATTGGTTAGATCGGGGCATCGTAATAATTATTCTCGTAATTATTCACGAGTTCAAATCCTGCCAGCCTCACATTTTTATTTTATTTTTTTTTATTTTGTAAAATATATTATTAAAAAAATTACAAAATTAATACATAAATTGTTTAATAAATTAAGTATTTTATATAATTGTTTATTTTTTTATTAATTTAAATTTTATAAGGTGCATTAGGTTCAATATTTATTTTATTTCTCATAGATTTATTCTATAAAATACTTGATTTACCAAACAATTTAGATTTTAATTTTTATAATTTATTTAATAATACATTTAACAAAATAAAAAAAACATAAAAATATAAGGCGGGCAGGATTTGAACTTGTGAATAAAGGCTCATTCACAGCTACGAAATTAAGAAATAAAAATAAAATTGTGAATAAGACATTATGATTGATATTCACAGCTTTGAAAATAAAACGTAAATTAATGTCAGCTGTCATTTAGTAAATACATAATTCACAAGCAATAATATTAACTTTATACCTTTTAACGCACTATACGTAATCATATATGTGACACTTTTTCTTAATACGGTTTTGTTATTTATAATTAATTTTAAATTCTTTTTCCAGAATGTAAATTGACAGCTCAAATGACAGTTGTTATGCTTGTGCTTATGTTTGTGTAAAATATTTAACATTTGCAAATCCTTGTGCTTATGTCTTATGTTTAATTTTATTTTCGAGAGCTGTGAACATTTTCATAAGAACCTATTGTTTATATCGTTATTTTTATTTTTATGTATAATTTTATTTTTAATTTCGAAGCTGTGAATGAGCCTTAATTATTACGGTGCGCCGATCTAATCAATTCAGCTACGGAATACGTTTCCATGATTACTGGTTTTTAATAAATTATAAGTAATAACTGTCAAATTGCATTATACTTTTGCAGATATTTCACTCATAAGCCATTAAATCAGGAGAGACAGATGATATTTGAAAAAAACTGTTTTCCCATGTTAAATGCCTATGTCACGGTTTTCGGTGTTCACACAATATATATATATATATATATACATATATACGTAGTTATGTTGAAAACGTAAATAATTTTTTTAATAGATTTTTTTAATAAATTTGAACTGGAGAAAGGGAACCATAAGAATGTAACCTGTAGATAGCGTGCGAGTGCAATTTTAATTTGAATTTGACATTAGATCATTTTTCCTCCCTGTGTCTCTCTTGTTTATTATTTGCAATTTGCATGGTTCCTATTACTTTTATTACGTATTTCGATTTGTTAAGCAGGATTTTGAAGCATTATAACTTAGCTTATACTCGAACAAGAGTAAAATGGCAAACTAAACTATTGTTCAAACGTCAAACAGGTAATATGTCATGTTTAAATTACCCGCACATGCCGTTGCTATGGGACCTACCAATGCGATGTCTTTACGGCCATTCATTGGTCCTGCGTAATTCTACGTCATGCATGGCGGTAATATAAATATTCAAATTGAATTATTTAATATTTTGCCAAAAGAAAAAATATGGGTACACTATTATTCATGAAAGTAGACTATTCAAGGTCATTTGTTCGAAGAAAGAATACACATTACTTTATAGCAGTAGCTTAGCAACATTTTGTATCAGAAAGAGAAAGATTATTTAACCTATGTCTATTTAATTTATGTGGTGTGACAGATATACGTAAATAGTGGCATTGCTTTCAAACACAATATAAATAATAATGAAATATGTCGTAGAATTACAAATACCTAATTATCTACTACACTGCCCTCTGTGCTAATATTTGCCCAGTGGCGTTGACGTTTAAATCAAATTATTATTCCTTGGTTTATAAGTTAAGTTTATGTTTTTGTATTTTGCAGAAACATAAGTGAAGAACATAAATCTTTCAGAAAGGCATTATTTAGAAAGAAAAATAATTTTCAAATGAATTACTCTTATTTTTTCAGTTAAAATGTTTCCATAAATATTTCATGTTGCACGCCTATGCAAACTAAATGCAATGAAGTTATCTGCATGTAATATTATATCAGACGGCTCACAAATGACCTTGAATAGTCATCTTTCGTGAATAATAGTTTAGCAAGTTTTTATCGTCTCGTCAAAAATATTAAATAAAAAGATGCCACGCAAGTAGCCCATTGACAAGGCTTATAACATTATTTAAAAAAATTACTGAGAGAAGTATATGAACTCTAATTGCTATAATAGAAATGTAAAACTTTTGAGAAAAACACTGGTAGATACTTACATTCGCATTGTTCTTTTAATGTTCTTTGAGATTAGTTTAAAAAAGTTAAGTACAATAAAATAAACCAACAATTTATTGCATTTTACGAAACATATATGTATCAGTAATTTCATATTTGATATAACAATACAAATAACTTTATAAACTTGATATATTGTGCAGGTACTTACACAATATGTTGAGTATAATCCATTTCTCGTATGATATAACTGCAAGCAGCTTCTATTACAAAATGTTCTTGCTCGATTGTAATCTAAATAGTTTACGTGCCTGAATATGCTAGTCTGCAAAGAATTTTGTGTGACATTAAAATATTATTCGCGATGCTGCTCTGCAATTTTACATCATGTAATAATATAAAATACGACTGCTATTAAATTTTTTATTTTTATGTGCACAAACTTCTGTCATTTTATAGGTGGATATAAAAGTATACATTATTTCTTTGATTTCTGTTTTATACTTGCAAGGTTGTAAGTACGATGTAAATAAAAATTAATACATATTACTAAATAACTGCAATAACAGTCCCTTCATTTTAATACATGTACTTAAATGTAAAATTATTTTAAAAAATAAACCATACCTAGTATGCACTAATATTTTTTCTACTCCCACTTGAAAAACTTCTGCATTTCTTCACAATCTGCAAAATGGACAGTTAACTGAACGGATAGAAATCCATTCTAGGATGGGTATATATCCACGAATCACAAATCACGTAAGTCTTGTAACCCGAACAACTTTTTATTCATTTATTTTATTACAAGATAAAAAAAGAAGAACGGTACAAATGTCTCATTTGACATTTCAATTTTGTTATTTAGATGGAAATATTTTCAGTATAAAGAGATTTAAATAATGTAATAACGTTTAACTGAATTGTATAATGAATTAATAGATTAGATAAGTTATAAGTATACAAAAAGAACGTATAAAAAAGGAGAATCATAACGATATGAAATCAATGTTATCATTTCCAGATTTGGTAATAATTTTAGAATATTGAAGAAGAGTGTGAGAGATTTAATAATATTTAAATAATGTGTAATTATAAACTAAATAAATTAGAAAAATTGTAAATAGTTTGTAAAAACATCGTATATAAAATAAAATATAATTTTAATAACAAATGCCATTAAGAAAGCCTAGGAAAACAAATATATAAATTGACATTATCATTATAATTAATAATGTTCAATACAATTTCAAATTTCTACAAAAGTATGCTGTACAACTCGAGTGGATATTTTCAAAATAAGCGAAAAACGAGTTTTTACCTGTAGCTCAGAAACAAAAGAAGATCGAAAATTCCTGTGGTGACTATTAAACTTTTCTCGATAAGTTGACCCTGCAATGTGCAAACGGTTTCACTCTATCATTAATATTACCCGAGATACCTTAAAAAAACATCGAAATGAGACACCCTGTACATAAATAGGTAATGATATATTCGTTACGGCAAAGAGCGTAATTTGTATTTCCAATCCATTTAATCAAAGGTTTAAATTGAAGCATTATCTTCAAACAGATAGAATGCTAAATTATGTATCGAATCCACCAAGGATTGAACCTAGCTTAGGTCATGAACCTCCCATTAATCGTGCTCGAAATTCCCAGAAGGCAAATATCCAATTTCCATACATAAGTGTCCTTGAAATTCCTATTTTGTAACCTTTTCAGATTTCAATTATATTGCATACTTTCATAAATAAATATGGAAATTTGAACTAATTTAATTTATATGGTAATATTTTACGTTACAGCATTTTTTACACATCTTAAGGTAGTTTGCACTCAACGTGACAGCGATATATAGTGCGTAAACTACTGTCGTATTATTATTTATTTTTCGTATGTGAGTTTGAAATTTTGGTCAATCCTAACTCATTTGTGAGAATGTTTTCAACCCGTTCATAGGAGATGTCCATAGATTTTGCTATTTCTAGAATCTTGATCCGTCGACACATTAATGACAGTTCAAATAGTGCTGCCTTCTATGTATTAGATACTGAACTTTTCAAACCACCTCCGTATTTATTTGCATACGTCCATGGTCCATGACACGATGAAATTTACTGCATCGATATCGTGCTTTCAGATTAATCCTCTCAATAAATCGCGTCAATTCTGCGTATACGACATAGTCAGCAAAATGTAAGTTTATGCTCGTCTGCTCACAAAACGAGGGGCATAACGACGTTATAGCTACTTTGAGTTGAGCAGTGATGCAATATGATTCATATTTCATCTTCAAATAATTTCTCAAATAAAGTACGCATGGAAAACTCATTTCAGATACCGCATTTTTACGAGTAGTATAAACTGAATACAATATCGTTTTTTACGCTTTGTGTTTTAATGCTTTCTGTAGATATCTTCTGCAGTGTAATATAATTATTAACGTCCGACTGGTGTGTTATTATTTTCATAACAACCCTGCATTCACGGTTGTTATATACCAAATAACACCCTAGAGCGTGTTATGAGTTGTTGCTATAGTAATGTTGTCAATAATTGACATTGATACTGGGATAAAACAATGACATATTACATAAATGAACCCAACGTAGAGAGAGAGAGGAATTGACGCTCACCTTAGAAAAGGAAAGAGAGATAAGCGGGGCAACGTCAAACAAGAACATTGTTGCAGTCTGTTGTTTTGTTTGCTGGTCTGACAGTAGTGGACAGTAGTGACAGCTAGTAAAAGTGCAATATATTTTCTCACAATATTAGTAAAAATAATATTCATATCTCTAACTAATAGTTATAATACAAAGTGAGTAATTTTGAGTTAATGTGAAATAGAAATAATTTGAATGTAGTTTGCTGGTAATTCAGGTTATGTTCTGTCATTCATTCTATGCATATAAGTATGATTTCATTTATATTTCAGAATTCTTTTAAAATGGTAATGTCATGCAGTGCAAATGGATGCACAGTTCGTTAGCATGAACTGTGAACAGACTGGCTTATTGCAGTTAGAAGACACAATTTCAAGCCATCCAAACATTCTGTGATGCAGAAATCATTTTCAATCGACGGACTATACCTAAAATGTATATAAAAATAGTTTTAAATAAATAATATTAGCTAAAGCAAAAGTTTTGTTATTTTTACAAATAATTTAATATATGAATGAAATACTTTATGTTAAATCGAATATGAACTATATTTTACATTGTCATTTATTATGAATGAGATGAATATTCCTAAGCACTCTGTTATTTTTCATCTTTTGACTTTGCCCCTAACTTAACTCTATCCTTTTCTAAGGTGTGCGTCAATGCTTATACAGTAAAGCCGTACCTACGTTGCGTCCATTTATATAATACGTCAATGGGATAAAACCTAAAAAACAAGCAAAAGCATGCATTGCCTACCTACTCCGTAAATTTTATTAAAACTTTCTAATTCGTAATCCGTAGAATATTAAAAATTATAGTCGGACGTTAAACGTTGAACGCACCACGGAAGTTAAACGAACAATAATGCCTTCGGTCAACGTACACAACTTGGGCCAAAGGCCCTCGAGAAGTACACTTTTGACCTCAGGCGTTATAGTCCTTATTTTAGTTTTATAAGGACTAAACCATTGGAACGTTAATTACTATAGCAGCATACAATTCTTTATTTCATAATAATTTTCCATTTTTACTTAGCCGAATGTATTTTTATACTGAAGATGGCAACAGCATTTGATTTTGGGAAATTCGAAGCTACACTATCATTCGTCGAGTGAAACCGAGTTGCATATTCCACAAGTCCAAAGGACGAATCTATGTGCTACTTCGATTTCACGAGCAATATTTTCTATTATTAATCATATCACTAGCTTATATGTAATGTAGCAACATTGTAACATTGAGAAATGTTACGAAATATAGAGAGACTCAATTCAACTTAGACGAGACGTAAAGAGATGAGTTTTAGTAAAGTCAGCATTAATCACTTAGAAACTCTCTCGCCGAAGTCTGATGCTTTAGTAAGTAAGTATGCGGCTCCAAACGAGGTTGCACTCGCTTGTAACAAGTAAAAGCACGAATCCAATCGAAGAGGAGCGGCGTGTGCCTAGTGAACATTCAGCTTGTTGCACGGAATGTACAAATGATTATTTACCTAAAATTCTATGATTATCTGTTTCTTTTCATTGTTTTATCTTTTGTGCAACTCAGATGACTTCCTATATTGGGCAACCTGTACATTAAAAGTCTTAGCTGTTGGAGATAATAATTGTACCATTGAGATATGTTACAAAATATAGAGAGACGCAATTCAACTTAAGCTAGACGTAGAGATGAGTTTTAGTAAAGTCAGCATTAATCACTTAGGAACTCTCTTACTGAAGTCTGATGCGACAGTACGCAAGTATGCGGCTCCAAGCGAGGTTGCTCTCGCTTGTGTTGAGAACAAGTAAACAATTGAATGGAATGTACAAATGAGTATTTACCTCAAATTCTATGATTATATCTTTCTTTTCATCGTGCAATCGCCTGTTATATTTTGTGCAACTCAGATGACTTTCTAGATTGGGCGACCTGTACATTGAAAATCAAAGACTTAGCTGTTGGAGATAATAATTGTACCATTGAGAAATGTTACGCAATTCAACTGAAGAGAGACGTAAAGAAATGAGTTTTAGTAAAGTCAGCATTAATCACTTAGGAACTCTTTTACCGAAATCTGATGCGACAGTGCGCAAGTATGCGGCTCCAAGCGAGGTTGCTCTCGCTTGTGTTGAGAACACGTAAATAATTATTCGTACAAACTTAGCAAATGGCCTAAAGGAGCTATGTCAAAGTGTGATTGCATTAACATGGCTGTAGTGTTAGCAAGATGTTTTATAGGTTATGTGATTGCTCACACGTTCTAAGTTTGACGCTGTACGACTATGTCGAAATTGTACGGTAAACAACATTGTACGTTGTTATAATCGCTTATTAGTTATTTACAAAAGTTTAACCTAAGTGTAATTGTAATTGTATTTCAACATGTTTAGTTATTTTAATATATTTAACTTTAAATTACACGGTGTTGGTATTAATTAAAATGAACCCTAAATAACAGTAAAAACTAATGGAGTCAAATGCAGTGTCTAAGACGGTTCCAGTGAATAAGCACAACAGTTAATAATGTCAACTGGCACGAATAGTAAGTACACATATTCCTATGTAAATCGCTCCCAACATAATGGCCATATTTCCTGCATACACGTAATTAGGGGTGTGTAAACAACTGCCTGTTTATATACCCCCAGAAAGAGGAATTCGAATCATTTGGAACTTTCGATTAAATGTTATATATCGATTGACATACACGTTATATATAGACAAGGGCTATTTGTATCGTCATCGTTGTTATATTTGCAGGTTCATTAGTTACATTTGGCAGAAACTGTAAAAATACCGGTTGTCAGTAGAAATTGATCGTTTTGACGCACGTTGTATATAAATAATTGCTTAGTAGCCCGCAGAGAGGTATTGACAGCTCGTAGAACGGTGATAATAAACGTATGTTAAGCAAACGTGAATCACCTAAACGGCCGTAAACGTCAGAATTCGAATTCGCAGTGTTACAATACTTACACTGTGTCAGTATCTTATTTTTCACATATTTGGTTTTACATTTACTAATAAGCTTACAAGTTGACTTAGTTTTCAATTTTGAATGATTTTGCTGTAACACACGTTTTTATAACAATATAATAACAGTCATGTCTTATGTACCCTCATAAAAACTAAGTGAACGACACTACTAAGACACTACTGAATTTGAAAGAACAAAATCTTAATTCATATAATTCGCACATGGCCTTGATCTTTCAAAATTTTTACTGTAGGTATTTCATTTTTCATATATGTAAAATAATATTCCATTCTTTACATTTGTTATACAAAAAGTTCATTTATAGGGCCAGTTGTATAATATACAGTTAGTATCTACGGTTACGTAACATACAGTTAACCTAACCACTGGGTAAAAAACACAATTAGTTGTACCATTTCTATTTTTCTAAAGGTTACCTAGCAGTCTGTCAATTAACACTGGTTCAGTTTTTCCAAATTATACTATATAAAACAAAACATAAATTTTATTTTATTGCAATTTTGACATATACGTCAGTTTTCATAAAAATTAAAATTACAAAATGTTAAAAACCAAGCGTAATAGTACTCATAATTTTATGCAATTGATTGTTAAAATTAGTGGATTTTGTCGCCCAGTATACAGATATAATAGAGAATAAAAAAACTGATGCGATCACAACACAAAATAAGATAAATAAATTATTATATAAAGTGCATGAAGTATTCTTGGTAATTGGATGAAAGACGTAAGCAGGATGCAGTCAATGTATAAAATTTTATTTAATCAAAAGCTGATGTTTCGCTTCCTGCTGAATATTTTAAAATAATTTTTTAACGGGTGTAACAAATTATTAAAAAATATTAGTGTTTCTATACCAGCGAAATCCCCAGCGCATATTAACATGTCGCCACATGCCAAAAATCTCAATGTCAATAGCAGTTGGTTCATGGGCCTAATACAAAAATTTCTATAAATTATATGTAAATGTATAATGTAATGGTAAATTATAAAAAAATTTTAATTGCGCACCTATCTGTTTTATGAGACAAATTTGACCTAATAACAGCTGCACTGTTGGTTTCGTTAAACGAGACCGTGTAAAAACTCAGTGTCGTCAAATTCGTTAAAATGGTCAGGCCTCTGTCTAATTCTCTAAGCTTTCCTATTTCTTTAAAACATATTTTCTAATAATTAATCTTCAAAATCAGATTTAAATACCAAACGTCGCCGAAAAGCCATTACAAATAGTTAAACAAATGTCAAATGTCATGCGTTAACACTTTGTTAAATCATTAACCCCTTATTTCATCAAAAGCTAAAAATATTCTGGTTAAGAGCCATGGTTACGCTTAACCTGTTATCGTACAACACATTTTTGAACTAACCAGCTGTTAATTGCTAACCCTTGCCGTAACCCTTGATTGTACAACTGGCCCTAAATCTTTCTGTTATTTTTGAGATATAATTTCTCACATACAGATCAACTCTCTTGGATGAATTTCCTATTATTGCATCTGGCATTCCCACGCATTATCTTCCGGAGGATGTTTGATCGTTCGTGTGCGGGTGTTCCACGCCACACCGTTGTTTACTAATTATGCATCATACTCGTTAGCTGATACCGCTCGATACCACCACCGCAAATGCCCGAGACTCGACCGCGACCGCACAATGCCACTCAAACTTCACTAACCATAGGATGGAATGGCCAAATGAAAGCATCATCGTCAGGGTATAAGACATTTGTGGTGGCGTTTGTGGTGGTTCGTGATAATTATTACGTAATGTAGTTATGAACAGTGACAAATGGTGCAAAACGCATTTGCTACACAGAATGTAACATAATAGGCCTGAATACGTATAAATCAACATAAATATTATAATTATTGTTAATTGTTATTATGCGGTCGAATATTCTGGAGCTCTCTGGAAGTTAATGACAGCTGTATAAAACGGACGCAGCTATGCTCGAGAGTGAGTTAGTTACATTGAGAGACATATAGAGATATTCACATTGAGTGAAGCACAGCAGTATCGTGGTGAGCGTATGCTGTATAGCAGCGTTTCTTAACCTATGGGTTGCGACCCAAATTTGGGTCGCGAAGGTGTTTAAGTAGGTCGCGTAAACTATTCAGAATTTTATAATTTTGATGATGAAATGCCAATCATATTTTTCTAAAATGTATATAAAATTTCATTAAAATGTTACTAATGTTAGCAATACAATGTAGAATTGTTACTGTTAATAACCCTAGCAAGACTTTGTGTTCATTTTGGTTAAAAAAAGAAGAACCAATCTTTGGAAATAAATAATTGAAAATATTATTATTATTATTATCTTTTGCTACTCCTCGTATGTATCTATATGTGCGAATCTGATTTTTCTGCTCTCGTAATTACTAAAACTAAATTTTAGGAACCGCCGCAATTTGAAGAAATTTCCAAGCTTATGCAAACTCAAGGTTCATATTAATTAACAATAATTTTTGTTAGCTACTCGTATTTTTGATTTTAAATTTTAAAGAAGTGCATTTTCAATCATTTTCGAAAGTACAATTGGACAAATATGAAAATAAATAAATAAATATATCATCACGGCATATTACCCATTGCTGGGTGTACCAATCTGCTTTGTTTACAGATTTCGGTAATGACGATGACATATTTGTACCGTGCGGGCGTTTACCAGGCGTCACGTCACGGGTACTCATTGCTGGCGTGGGGAGTGCACCACAAGGGTCAATTTTGTGCCTTTTAAAATTCGAAATATTTGGCGCCGGTCGGGATCGAACTCGGTTCCCCAGACAAATATGGAAAAGTAATAGAGTAAAGTCGGTGAATGTGGAATACCATTTTTATTTCATTGAAAAAAACATGCGAAAAGATGGCGGTTAATCATCAAATATTGTATATAGGTCAATTAAAATGTACTTTACAAAATAGTAACACTTGCAGGTTGATTATCTAGATTAATTCACTTATAAGAGCAATTTTCTTCAAAATTGAAATTTTTACACCTGTTGAAAAAGGGGCGGTAATGTGGAATACCATAGTGCATTAACGTGGATTACATACCACATAACCATACTTACTTTCACAGTATAAGAAAATTCAGAAAACAATGCGAAAATGTTCTTTAAATTACTTATTCCTTCTTATCAAAATATAAACAAAAATAAAATGAGTATGCTATTAGAATGTAACAAAATAAACTATATTATTCCGCACTGCCTTCTGCATGTTTGCTTGTTGCTAGGTATGATTTTCTGGTACATTTTTCTAAAACTAGAACAGTTATCTACTCATATTACAACATTTTCGCTAATTTGGAATATTCCACGTTGGCATACCCCTCGGTATTCCACATTAGCGGATTTGTTGACTTTAAATTCCCGCCATCGAATTTCATTTAGGAATTAGTTTGAAAAGTGTTTTTTAAATCTAGCCTACATCCCCAAACCCCTATTCATACTGCAGTTGCAAAAAATCGTATTTTCGACTACACAATCAGTAATAAAACTACATATCTTTACACTTGCGTAAAAAGTTCAGCAGGCACTCATACTATTTTTCAAGGTTTTTGATGTTATGCACAATGCAGTTAATTTGGTGCCTCTATGTGGGTAATAACTCCCCTACACACGTGCATTTGTGCCATTAGATCACAGATGTCGTGTACCATTTTTTCAAAAAGCGCGTATTCCACATTAGATGACTATTCCACATTCACCGACTTTATTTATATTCCGACATTTGACTATCAGACAAATCAAAATTGTATCAAATTCCTATACCAAATTGTAATAAGAATCGTTTTATTTGAAATTGTTGATCTTATTTCGGTGTTATATTATTTTGTTTATAAATAGGTATGTGATATATTCGTATATATTCATTTTCTTTTATAATCAAACATATTTTTATTTTTTAAATAATTTTCTATATAATGGGTCGCTAAACCTATACAATAGTTAAATTTGGGTCGCGCCTTGAAAATGTTAAGAAACGCTGCTGTATAGTGTCGAGTGGAGGTTAACTGGGATAGCTGCGGATGTGAATTCTCAGTAGTGTTGACGAGTATTGGGAAGCTATTCACAACTGACACCAAGCGTCATGACATCTGACGGCATAATTTGTATCTGTGTGATTTAGTACTCTGGCTGATTTGACATTAAAACTTGTATAGTAAAAACGAATGTAAATAAAGGTAAAAGCAAAACTTATTGTTTGTTGCACGGTCGTAAGTCATAAAGTGGACTATCGGCTTTCAAAATTATCGTACCTTCGGTGAAAATATTAAGTTATCGCTAGTACAATGAGTACAAAATTAATCTTTGACGGGCGCAATAAAGGGTCTGTATTTCGAATTAAAATATCAATGAACTATATAAAATAAAGTTTTTAATACATTATCTTCGTGTATGACAATTTCATCAGAAGCCGATTTTTGTGCACCAGTTTGTAAACAGCACAAAATATATAAAAGAATAGGTCTTGTTTCTCCCGCAAATTATACAGTAATATGTTATGCTTTATTTACGTACTCACCTAATTAAAAAATATAAAAGACACATATTTAGTAATGTTCAATTTATTAACGTATCTTGGTACCTTTTACAAAACATCTTTAGGTCGGATTTGCATGTAGAAATTTAACCTCGGCAGTAGTTATCCTTATTTTCGCTTAAATATAACGTTTTATTTTTGTAATAATACCTAGTTTATTAAAATACCTTCTATACAAGATTAATCGGTTGGTTTTTTGTATAATAATTTTTCAGAAATGTGTAATATTTGCAAAATTTCATAAGACGCCTGCAGATGTAATACAAATGACAGTTAAGAGTACTAAATCAAACGCACGTGTAGTTGGCGACGGAGCTGCCACCAACGGTTGTGTCAGTTGTCAATAGTGTACAAGGACAGTAACGCCGAGTCGGGAAGTTACTGGGATACCGGAATAACTGTGAAATAGAATACTCGGTAGTGCTGAAGAGTATTGGGAAACTATGTATACGAGGACAGTAACGGCAAGTGGAAGTGGATACTCGGCAGTAGTGGTGAAGAATTGTGGCATAAGGACAGTCGGTGATACTGAAGCTGTGGAAGTTAGACTGTTGGTTACATAAATAGGCAGATAGTGAGGGGAGAAGCGTGACTTCTGTCTGAGCAGTTGAATATACAGACGCTGTTGAGTCATTTTAGTATATAGACGCTGTGGAGGTTGGTAGGCAGACAGTTGAACGTGATACAAATAAACAGTGACATAAATAGTCAAAATAAATAATTAGTAAGATCGTTTAAATAAATAGTCGTGTTAATTGTTAAATAAATAAATAAATAAATAGTGTTAGTATTATCTAGATAATTATAGTTTTAGTCTCAATTAGTTTTTTAAATAATTATTTAATATTAATCCTTATTATTTAATACCTTTTTAATATTTAATTATAGATTACCTTTATTTTAATTAATAATAATTGTCTAATATTTACACTTCACCCAAATAAATTAAAAAACGTTACAATAGCTGTATTAAAAGCGCAAAATAGGACATTGTCGACTGATAGGTTATTGCCGCGCAACGCAGGAGGAACAACGAAACCGACAATGTCCATTTGCGTTTTTTCAAAAAATTAATGCCAATTTTGTAATGAATATTATAAGTTTTTTGTATAATTTATTTGTTTCAAGTACATTACATTAATGCAGTGAAAAAGTGGATGTTCATTGGGAGCGTTCACACAATTTATTTTATATTTAATTTTAATTTATCGTTATTTTCCATTCTTCTTGAGCTATTGCTTCAATCTAATCTAAGCATTTTATACCTTCATTTTTGTAAATGAATGCCCTATTTTGTTTTCACAGCAGTGCGGCATTTTGTTTCGTTATGTAATATACCGACAGAGCAGAAAGTGGTAAATGTGTAACTACAATTTCTGTCTAAACGTACTTCCTTGTACATAGCAAAGCAAGTATTGTAATCGCGGGTTTGCGATTTCAGGGGATATATATCCCTTTTGAATAATTTCGTTGTAACATCTGTACGTACGTATATCGCATAACTAAAAAACGATGAACCTTAGCAAGTTGAAATTTTGTATTTATGACTGCTATAACATCTAGTTGTGCACCTTCTTTTTTCGTCATTACATAATTTCCAGAAAAAGTTCTTTACTTGAAGCCTATAATAGAGTTGAATGGAAAAACTATTTTTTGCAACACCACCTGCTAAAGTTGTCTTTATTTCACACTATGAAATAAAAAAATCACTTGCTAAGTTGTAGTATTGAGTAAATAAAGTGTAAATAGTGAATAAAGTGAATAGAAAATACACTGAAGTATCTTGACGTTTTCACTTTTATTTTTTTTCTGTAGCATAGTTTGTTGTAAGTTTTGCTTGTTTGTTTTGCTGTTTTCCGGCTGCATGACCGTGGGTATGGGATAAAGTTCATTTCTCGTTAGAATGTGAGGAATTTCATGATAAATTAAACTCAGACACAAGAAACAACCTCATTGCGAGTTGTTTTGCGCTGCGCAACGCTCCACATAACTTTTGACAAATTCCAACTGCTTAATCAACTTCAAAATCGGGAAATTTCATATACTTAACTGACCAGAAAATCATACCATGTGCTTGTTTCATTTTATTACATTCTCCGTAAATGATCTCACATCAACTCCTACGAGTAATGCATATTTCATGCATCATAGAGCCCAAGCGTATATATATGAGGCTGGTCTGAAAACTTCACAATCTAACACAGAGAGATCAGCACTAAATAATCATTTTATTATGATATATTCACTGTTTTACATTAATCCACTAATTTGTAACAATTAAAATTATTTGTTTAAAATTATGCATTGCTTTTTTGGAAGGTGGTGAAACTCATTGCTTATACGGTTTCGAATGTTGCTCTGATATAGGCTAATAGTAGTAAACCCATATGTTTTTGGTAAAACACGTTTCTGATCAACCATCAGATTTGTTTTAATTCCTAACTGACTTCTCAGCAGAGCTGGGCAAAGTACCGGAAAATAGTACTTGAAGTACAAGTACCAAGTATCTTGATGTTTTTAAAAGTACTTGAAGTACAAGTACTTTTTTAGTTTCTAAAGTATTTGAAAGTACCAAGTACTTGAAAAAGTACTTGTAAATTTGGGTGCAAGTACTTTTTCAGATAATTGATATTTTTTTGATTATATGGACCTTAAAAGGTGATTATTGACAAAAATTTCAATATGCCATATTTATTTGGTTATTTAAAACAAGAGTTCCTCCCTGGGACTGCCGTATCACCTAGCGATCGCATGACGTAAAATTGACGTCATATGATCGCCAAGCGATACGAGAAGCTGCACCAAGATGTTAGAATGACGTCATTTTTACATCATGTGATCGCCAGGGGATACGTCAAAGTCCCAGCAATGTTAGGTAATACAAACATTATATGGTATATACAGTATGCAGATTAGAATTAATTTATTTATGCCAAAAAAATTGCAAATATCTTTACTTTCATATTATCGCCATAAATATATTTATTAATGAAATTCGCATGATTATGCACTACACGAATAACACCCACACCACTGCAAAAGAAACACTGACAGACATTGTTAATTTTTAAATTATTCATCGCACTTCAAGTACATTTAAAGTAATTCAAGTACATTTAAAATACTTCAAGTACATTTAAAATACTTCAAGTACATTTAAAGTACTTCAAGTATTTAAAAATACTTCAAGTACTTTTTATTGTACTTCAAGTATTTTTCCAAGTATTAAGTAACAAGTACATGTGAATAAACTTACTTTGTCAAGTACAAAGTACTATAAATAGAAAGTACTTCAAGTACAGTACTTGAAGTACTGAAAGTACTTGCAAGCCCAATGAAGTACTTTTCTTGCAAGTATTGCCCAGCTCTGCTTCTCAGAATGTTTTGAACCTGTTAACAGGAGATACCCATAGTTTCTGCCATTAATCGAACCTTAATTCTCTGATCTGACCATGATCATATATATCAAATTGATGAATGTAATAAAATCTGCCTAACCTAGTTCATAATTTTATGTTCATTCAATATACTTATTAAACAATACCGACAAAAGACACACAGGAAATGTCCGAAACATTTTGCACTCTTCAAGCGTGAGACGGCCCCTGCTGCACATGTGCCAACTGGATTTGATTCCTGATTCGCATACTGGCTATGCGCGCATGCGCTTGAGACGAATCGGATCAAAAATTAAAATTTGGATCCTGATCCGTAAACAAAATATCGAATCAGGATCCGGATCCAAATTCGAATTAAATTTACAGATATCCGCTTCAATATCCGAACATTGGATATTCAAGAAACCAAATATTTTGAAATCCGGGTACTCGGGTCCAAGTTTTGTCGGATCATCACAGGCCCGATCCTAGCGGGTGTTCATTTTGTTCCCAGAACAAAGGCGGCTAAGCATGGGGGCGGCAAAACCATCGTAACTTTTTATAGACAAAAAAATATTTAAGAATTTTAAAAATATCAACAATTTATGAAATAAATTAATTAATAAAGCATTATTCTTTTTTGGTTTGGCTGACTGGTAACATATCTAACTAGTATGTATATAGTTTATTTTATTAAAAGACTGAGTGTACTTATGATGTCAATCAGTGTCGTAACTAGAAATCTTGTGCCCCTATGAGAAAATTTTCTGGGCCGCTCCAAGAAAAAATATGATTTTTATATTATACGGTGACAGTAATATTATAATCAATGTTTTTTACGTAATTAATAATTAAACTTTTTCATTATTGTAATCAAATTTTCTTTGTTTTAATCAAGCTTTTCTTTGTAGTAATCAAAAATCTTTAGAAAAAACCCTAAAGAATATAATCAAAGTAACATATATTCATTACATTACCCAATTCTTGATACAGGTATACATAGGTTTAACATTGGAAATCAGTTTTCTTTTGCGTAAAACTTCCCAATTAATATTAGACAAAAAAGTTTCTAATAAAACTTGTAGATAATTAAATTATACGTCTAATTCACTAAACTTGTTTTTTAACATAGTATTAGGTGAATGATTTTATTTCTAATTCATTGTGTTTACAACTATTCTCTGTTCCATTTAAGCCATTCAGCAGATGGTGCTCGCATCAGCGCAGTTTTAAGTAAAATTGTCTCGTGACTCCAATTTCAGCCAGTCAGAGAGGTCAAAACAATTCCCTATTCTCTGCAATATGAATAGCTTAAATACTTGAAAAAATAAAATGGGGGGGTGCATTTATATATAATATAATAATAATATATAATATAAGAACAAAGGCGGCTGATAGGTTAGGATCGGCCCTGGATCCTCACAGCACTAGTTGTTATTATATTTGCCATTTCTTTTATGAGTTCGCTTCTGTGCTAAGTCCTTCTTGATCATTGCAGGGTATTTTTTTCCAGTTTTGAAAAAGTCAATGCTCACCTTAATACCAAATATTAAATTTCTCATTGAAATTAATGACAATTCACAAAACCTCACAAAAAATAATGGTACGTCTAGTGCTGTCCTCTCTGTGTCGGCCGCAAACTTTTAAAACCATACTATACATCCGATATACTTTGATCAACCCCCTTCATAATCATTTGAAAAGAAATCTTGGAAAATATAAAGAAAATTTTATTTTTTAATAATACTTGGTTTTATGTTTCACAATTATTTTATTAGATTACTAGTTTCGCTATAACATTAGCATCATCAGATCTTTATCGTTTAATTATAAATATATATATATATGTCTGTCTAAATTATATCAAATAAATATAAAAATGAAATGTCAAAATGTCAATAAATGTTTTTTAAAATAATTTTTGTTTTTAAATTTTTTGAAAAATTATTTTAAAAAATTACAAATTTCAGAAATATTAATATACACAAATAAATTATAACATAAATTTTATAATGTTTCTAGAAACTTCATTAATGGTGAATTATTAAGGCTTGTCTGTTCATTTAGAATATTTTCATTATTCTTTATTGCTTTACCAATTTCTATAGCTTCTAAAAAATCTAATCTTGGTCCTTTAGTTTCTACATGTAAAATTTCGGGTTTAAAATTGCTAGTATGATTTTCTTCTATTAAATGGTTGGAAAATGTTGAGTCTGACTTTTTGTTTAAAAATAACTTTTTATGTTCATTTACCCTTATATTAAAATTTCTTCCTGATTGACCTATGTACACAGCATTACATTTTTCACAATTTAATTTATATACACCTGATTTTGTTTGAATATTCATTTTTTCTTTAACATTTCTAATATGTTTTCCTAAATTATTATATGTTTTGAATGCAATTTTGTAGTTATCATTTGTATTTTTTATAATGTTTGCTATTTTATTGGATATTGTACCTATGTACGATAATTTTATAAATATGTTTTCTTTTTGTTCATTGTCATTGTAAATGTATTTTGCATAATTTTTTAATTTTGTTTTTTGAATTATATTGTCTATAATATTTGTATTATAACCATTATTCCTTGCTATATTTTTGATTATTTTTACTTCTGTTTCATAATTTTCTTTACTTAATGGAATTTTGATTAATCTGTGAATCATACTATAAAATGCTGATAGTTTTTGTGTTTTTGGGTGATTAGAAGATTTGTGGATTATTGTATCTGTTTGAGTTGGCTTCCTGAAAATTTTAAATTCATGTTTATTGTTATTATGTTTTATTGTTAAATCTAAGTAATTTATTTGTTTATCTTTTTCTACTTCTAAAGTGAATTTAATATTATTGTGAATTTTATTTATTATTTCTAAAAATTTATTAAGTTGTCGTGTGGTTCCCGTCCAACATATTAAAATATCATCTACGTATCTAAACCAGTATTTTATATATTTTGATGAATCAGTTTTTAATATTGTTTTTTCTAAATTGTCCATAAAAATTTCTGCTAATAAAGGTGATATTGGTGATCCCATTGCTAAACCTTGTGATGTGGTGTAATAATTGTTATTAAATTGAAAATAATTTTGATCTGTACATACTTTAAATAAAGTTAAATATTCCTCTGTGATTACAGGATTGGTGTTTTGGTGTTCTAATATTTCTTTCATTAACGTTAAGCATTCATTTGGTGGAACATTTGGGAATATTAAATTCACTTTAGAAGTAGAAAAAGATAAACAAATAAATTACTTAGATTTAACAATAAAACATAATAACAATAAACATGAATTTAAAATTTTCAGGAAGCCAACTCAAACAGATACAATAATCCACAAATCTTCTAATCACCCAAAAACACAAAAACTATCAGCATTTTATAGTATGATTCACAGATTAATCAAAATTCCATTAAGTAAAGAAAATTATGAAACAGAAGTAAAAATAATCAAAAATATAGCAAGGAATAATGGTTATAATACAAATATTATAGACAATATAATTCAAAAAACAAAATTAAAAAATTATGCAAAATACATTTACAATGACAATGAACAAAAAGAAAACATATTTATAAAATTATCGTACATAGGTACAATATCCAATAAAATAGCAAACATTATAAAAAATACAAATGATAACTACAAAATTGCATTCAAAACATATAATAATTTAGGAAAACATATTAGAAATGTTAAAGAAAAAATGAATATTCAAACAAAATCAGGTGTATATAAATTAAATTGTGAAAAATGTAATGCTGTGTACATAGGTCAATCAGGAAGAAATTTTAATATAAGGGTAAATGAACATAAAAAGTCATTTTTAAACAAAAAGTCAGACTCAACATTTTCCAACCATTTAATAGAAGAAAATCATACTAGCAATTTTAAACCCGAAATTTTACATGTAGAAACTAAAGGACCAAGATTAGATTTTTTAGAAGCTATAGAAATTGGTAAAGCAATAAAGAATAATGAAAATATTCTAAATGAACAGACAAGCCTTAATAATTCACCATTAATGAAGTTTCTAGAAACATTATAAAATTTATGTTATAATTTATTTGTGTATATTAATATTTCTGAAATTTGTAATTTTTTAAAATAATTTTTCAAAAAATTTAAAAACAAAAATTATTTTAAAAAACATTTATTGACATTTTGACATTTCATTTTTATATTTATTTGATATAATTTAGACAGACATATATATATATTTATAATTAAACGATAAAGATCTGATGATGCTAATGTTATAGCGAAACTAGTAATCTAATAAAATAATTGTGAAACATAAAACCAAGTATTATTAAAAAATAAAATGAATTGTAAGTTTCACCAAGTAAGAGCAGACACAATTAAAGAAATTATAAAGAAAATATTCAAACACAAGGTTATATACTTTTTACACGAGCCAGCCATCATAATAGAGAAAAGAAATAAAATTCATGTAGATTCCATTACACACGGGAATTACCGGAAACGATCAAGCAGACGATACAGCGAAGACAGCTACTATTACAGGAACAAAGCAAAATATTGAAATAACAGCGAACAGCGAGCGATGTAAAGACGT
Source organism: Harpalus rubripes (assembly GCA_963082715.1). NCBI lineage: Eukaryota > Metazoa > Arthropoda > Insecta > Coleoptera > Carabidae > Harpalus > Harpalus rubripes. The sequence goes on from OY720459.1 coordinate 44,849,827, forward strand.
ACATAAAACGAAAAATCAAAGAGTAATGACAAAACAAATGGTTCCAGACTACAACAACTGAGAGCTGAGAGACATCAGAGATAATACGACACCATGGATAACACCCGACAAAGACATCGAGTCATACTAACACGGCCATTTGTGTATTATCGCAGAAGCCTAAGAAGCTCGGGCTTGTGGCGCAAAATTAGACAGAGGGCGCACTGGACGGCACGTAGTTTTTCCAGTAGTAGTTCCAAAACTTTACTCTGGAGTATCGAGTACGCTCAATATCGTTCCAAAAACCAAAAGCATACTCCCGAGAAGTTCCAAAACTAAAAGTGTACACTCCAGAGTTTACCCTACGTACCCTATTTATATAGGAGGGTACGAACGTATTTCAACATGAAAATGTTTAGAGCCAATTGTTTTGTTACGCTTGACGCACGGTTTGACGCATAGGCTATCCAAGCAGCTGTTCCGTGTCGCTTGTCGCGCCATCTGATGGATTTCCCGTTAAATATTTTTGGGAGGGATTTATTACGTGTAGAATGGTGTTTTTTATATATACACCAACCGTTTTGTCAGTTAAAAATATATTTGAAGCACCACTTGAAATAGAAAATACGTGTGTTATCAATAAGCTGTGATTTTGAAAACGTCGACATATCTTTCTTATACGTTTGCGCAGTAAATTCACGCCAGTGTGAGGACTGTCAGACTATCACTTGTCACTGTGTACTTTTAGTCGACGACAATAATTAGGAAAATATTTCCCGTTGATTTGGGAGAACCGTTAGTTAATATGTAGTTTGTGTATTCCATTTACTTACCTATATGTTTCTTGAACTTTGACGTATATTTTTGTCAAGGTCAGCATAAAGATTTCCTTCGTGCGCTTTGTATAAAGTTGTCTACTAATAATTTATCGTAGATCTCATAAATATTATACAATTATACATTCAATAGCATATATATTTCATAGATATTTTATTTTATTTTTCATTATTGTTATCAAAGGCACACAGATATGTATTGACCCATAATCTATTTTGAATCGAAGTATTTTGTTCCTAAGTTATAATTATTGAACTATTTTTTTTATTTGACAAAACCACAAAATATATAAACTTTAAAACCATGTTCTGTGCTTGAGAAATATGTAACCAGATTTTTAATAAAATTCAACTGTACTTATGTCTTTCGACGAACCGATGGTACTCGTATCCATTTTTGTTGCCTTACCTGTTCCCAAGGTTAATAAGGGAAGGAGTAAAAGTGAATCTTATTATCCCCATTATATTTAGATTATTTGCACTCTACAACACAACATGTTTGATGGCACTTTATCACGGTTTTCGTTGCTCGTCGCGTATTTCGAACTGTCATCCCAGCCACGTCCCAACCATAGTGTGAAAAAATCCGCGAGTGGCGCGACGATACGTACTTGGTTAGTCTATAGTACGTGAATGACATGTTTTATATAAAAATAATTAATAAAATTGATATTAATTTAGAAGAGTATAAATACGTTGGGGTCCTAGAAGACGAAAAGATAATATTAGTTGAAAATAAAAGGAAGTACATATATTTGATCAATTTGACAAATGTATTACTCTCGATGTCGTTCCAAAGTATATAAAGATATACTCTTAATCACTCTGTACACCATACTCCAAATTAAAGTTTTGGAACGAACCCCAGGGTGAACGAACAGGACATGGGCTTGTGGCGCCAAACTGTTAACAAACTGACACATATTACATAAAACAATTCCCACAATCTGTGAAATGTGCAAAGTTGCAAAGTACCAGTGACAGTAAGGGCCCCACATATTTCGTTTTTTGTACGGTTTAGAACGTGCGGTTAAAACCGTGCGAATGCTGGACTGCCAGCCCCACATACTATTAGTTCTAGATAGCTTCTCCAAAAGAATAATTTTTCACATATAAATCTATTGGATGAATTACGATTGGAACTCTATTAAAAAGTCTTTATTTAAAAACGCGCAGCAGTCATTTTTGCCCACATTGATTGACACAGATATTTTAAGTAATGACACTGCACTGAATAGAAAAAACCTTGGAATGTTACTGCCACACACACACACACACGGAATGGAACGTACAGGTTAAATCGTGCGAAAATCAAGTTGGATTTGTTATTTTGGAACGCGGTTAAGAAGGACGTTTTCGGCCACACACTTCGTTTTTTGCACGGTAAACGTATGTTTAAGACCAACAGGCCTTAAATAATTTCTGAATTTGAAATGGTTAACCCCTTTGAGGTAGCAAGCAATTTTACAAATTGGATAAGGCAGTTGTTAGTTCATAGAAGAGGGCAACACAAACTTGATGTCCTATTATATTAAATAAAAATAATAATTTGGTTACAAGCCCAAGTGCGCGCGCAAACCCCCTCCAAACACCCACTGCCGTATCGATCGGTGAGCGTCAGTTTCTGTCTGGCTGTCGTAGAGAGCATACGCGTTGCCCGCTGTCTCGCGTTGTTGTAATTTTGCAATTAAAATTTAACTTTGCTTGTCTACCACGACTAGTAGATTCTTTGTTGTTAGAATTATCATTCGTTTGGCAATTATGTCAAATAAACCGAGCTTTATTTGATTTGGTTCTTGGTGTTGGGTCGCGAAACTTATTGCGTCGCCATTTTATACAGCCGAGGGATCAGTTGTAAAACCGTGTTACACAACTTGATTTCTAACGGAAACCCGCGTTGTTAGGGTTTTACTCATATACTTGTTTTTAATAATAGTATTTCGCTGTAGAGTGGGTTTGCACATGTGTCTTTCGAGTGACATCATCGAATTGTATATATTGTTGTGGCGTCGGAGTGTAAATACATTTCTTCATTCTTGTATTTTGGTTTGGTCGTTATTAGGTTCATTTAGGGTTCCTGATATTACTTTAGCTAGATTTTTTTGTTTACATACTTATTAATTTCTACCATATAGTATAGGTTGCTTGTGTTCAATACGCTATATACTATATCTCTTAAAATTTATTTTCATTTGTTGTTATTATTGTTTCCATTAAGCTTAGTACGTTGTTAGTTCGTAAACTGACTGGTCCTTCGTTCGTTTGTATTCGTTCGTTCGTTTGTGTTCGTTCGTTTGTGTTCGTTCGTTCGTTCGTTTATGTTCGTTCGATTGTGTACGTTCGTTCGTTTATTTCACAACATAATATTGTCCTGGTTATACTGGCCAAGTCCAGTGACAGGCCTGGATTACCCATAAGGCCAACTAGGCCATGGCCTAGGGCGCAGGTACGAAGGGGGCGCACATCCAGTAGTTAGATAAATGGGAAAACGGAAAGAGAGAAGTGCCTGCAGTTATAGCTGTGCCAAATCTCAAGAGCGGTTGCGCAGAAAGCAAAACTCTATCTTTCTCTTTATCTCTCCCCTATTGTCTGACCTGTCTCTAGCTGTCTCTCTTTTTGATCTGCGCATTTCATAGCTCATGACATTTGGCACCAGCTCTACTAGACGACGTAAACAGTCACATTTGCTTTAATTATACAAATTCAGTAGAGAAGAGTGATTGGTAAATCCTGTTGACAGTTGTCGAAGATTTTAAATAGTTCTATTATTTCTATACCGGGTGTCTACTTATGAATCTTAGCAAATACAATAATAAAATTTTCATGACTGTAATTTCTGCCCTATGAATTTTAGAATAAAAGTATAAATACGAAAACTGTTCAGAATTAAAAATTACATCTAATAAGTTTGAGAGATAGAGAAGTAAATTAAAAGTTGTAATCTTTAGCTAGTTATAAAAAGTTGGTAAATGTATCTTTGATGACTGATAATAGTAGGTATATTGAAAAACAAATTTCATAAGGCAATCTGTTAACCCACGAGTCTAACTTTGGAAAACGAGCCGCTTCGCTGTGAGTTTTATAAAGGACAAGTGCGATCACAGTTCTTATGAAACATGTTTTTATATAATTTTTTCTATTGGGGTAATGTTATAATTCTATTAGATTTTTAATAAATGCGACTTGTAAAATCACTTACGTTGGTAGCACTTCCCGCTAACAAATTGAACTTCAGGGATGAAAATTCTTTGTTGAGTGACAGCAACTTGATGTTGATATGTCATTTATGTATCAGTTTTAAAAGCAGTAAGTCATACCACCTGTAGAAAACGAAAAGCTCCAAAAACAGTACGTTTATAGATCTTCTTAACATGTTTTCAGTGCGTTTATAGACTCATAAAGGCACCGATATAGAACAAGAATTTAATGAAATCAAGCATTATTAAAACTCGGTACATATTGAGAGGGGGAGGGGGGTGCAGTCATGAATTTTGGCCTAGGACGTAAAGAAATGCTAATCCGGGCCTGTCCAGTGGTGTGAACCAGCTATCGAATCTTGTCAGGTTCATTCACGGTGGTTAATCCGAGCATTAACTCTCATGTGGTTGTACCATCCATAGTTCATTCAATACGATATAAACATACTTAGTTTGCATATAGTTTTTTTTTTCATACATTAACAGTAAACAACGTATGTTCCAAACCGTGCAAAAAGAACGAAGTGTGTGGGGAGCTTTAAACGCATAATAACTGAACGTTAAAAATTTAACAAACAAAGAATAAAACATAACAAAATAATAATATAAAATACTTAATTAAAACATACTTAATTAAACTTATTAAATTTAATTTACTGAGATATAAGTGACGAAAGTAACTGAAATACCTACAAAACAAAAATTAAATAAAAACTAATATTAATTTCTATTCTTCTTCCGTTAAAATCACCTTCTTTCTTCTCACATTCCTCTATTCTTATACATTTCACCTTTTCTTTTACTTTTTTCCTTCTTTTCGCGGCTTTTACCCTTACATCAACGCGCTACTCGCTGCACGATAGCAACGCTACAGGGCCGTATATAACTACCACGTTCACGATTCCTCGTACCCGTACCAGGTCCACACGGCACTGCACGGAATTTGTGATTTATGCGCCTGCAGTATAAACAACGCAACGCCACTGTAATTATTCCTACTTGTGGCAAACACTATATGCCACCAAAACTAGGTTAGGCAGGTTATATATGAGAGTGGAGCAAATGCAAGGAAGTTGTATTAAGGTTTTAGGGGTCTCTTGCATGGATTAATTGGAGAAAATTTGAGTTGTGCTTTTAGGAAAATTTAGGATATGAACATACAGGGTGTCTCACAACTTGCTTCCCAGACGAAACTGACACTTGCCGACAACAATAGATTGCCAACAAATAGAAGAAAATAATTTGCGCCTGCTTGCATAACGGAGTTACAAGACTTTTTAATCCGCCAATCCCGGAAGGATATCTTGAGGTGTGATGATAGTATTATTATAAAATAAAACTGGTTGGTAGGTTTTAAAAATACTACTAGTGAGTTACAAAATTTGTTTGACTTACTGTAATTTTGACACTTTAGAGTTGACTTTTCTCTGTCAACAAATTTAGGTTAGCGAAGGTGTCATCCGAGATCATCATTTATATCGTACAGTGCAACGTGTTGTAGCAGCTGTGTAAAATGAGTTAAACGAAAATATTATTAATCAGCGGCTGAATACATGTTAAGTATTTGCCTTTTTTTATTCACCTTGTCAAATTTATTTTTGACACTGACATTTTTCGAAAACTACAGTCGCCCACACATTTTAAAGAAGATTTGATTTGTATAAAATCCTAGTAACGAAAAATTACGGCCAACACACGTTAACGCTGTAGGTCTCTGATTGGTCAATTTTAAGACGTCTTTTCTCGTATATCTTTTTTTTTTCTTCGAAATTACACATCCGAGTGCAGTCTCGTGTTTCCTCATTCGCTCTGGGGCGCGAGTTGTGAGACAGCTTGTATATTATGCAACTGTTTTTAACAGTAGGTAAATGTCTGTAAATATATAGAATACAGAGTAGTTACTTGTATGCCCGGAGATGAAAGTAGTTCTTTGTAGATCGAGGCTAGAGAGATCTGTAAAGATACGTTTAGCCAGAGATATACAGGGTGTTTCAAAATTACTGTAAAATTTTTTAAGGGCATATAGTACTGACCAAAATGAGTAAAAAAGCTTAATCAACATGGGTCCGATCTTCTATAATTTCCGAGATTTGAGGAAGTGAAAAATGAGTTTTTACGGGGTTTACGTCTGCTGACTCGAAATCTATAAGGTATTATGAACCCATTTTTACTCATAGTTCGATATTGTAACAATGCTATATATAGATCAGAATTTGAATCGAATGCTTTTTTCAATAACTTCTTAATTGTACCAATAGTTCTTTCTACTAATCCATTTGACTTCAGATAATATGGACTTGAAACTAAATGTTCTATATCCCAGCTAGACAAAAATAATTTAAATTCTTTTGAACTGAATGGTGGGCCACCATCGGACACAAGTTGTTGTAGAATACCATGTCGGGAAAAAATAGATTTTAATTTATTGATCACAATTGCCCTAAAAGAACCTTTATCTACTAACACTATTTCAACGTATTTAGAAAAAAAATCAACACAAATTAAATACTTTTTACCATACAATGGTGCATTCACAAATGAAAATTAGTTTTAGCTTTATGATTTATACTTTACATTTAAAGACTTTGGCCGCATAATATAATGACTCCATTCACACTTCAGAATTTGGTGTCTCTAAATCCAAATCATAAAGCTAAACATTGCAAGGTCCAAACTTTAGGTTTATGATTTAGTTTGACGTCACAAACTTCACCAATGAGAACGAGTCTGATATGATATAGATATATAAACCCATCTTTATTTAGTATCCATTTGGTGGATTCGGCTTTTTAAACAAATGCGAGATGAACATGGAGACTGTCATAACTTAATTGCTGAAATATAACCAATAATGCCAAGCGAATGACAGTTTCACGGCGCACAGGTGTCTTGTTGAGTACTGCTCTACCGATATTTTAATCTTGTTTTTGAAGCATTTACACATATGTCTGTACATATCAAAACTAATTTTCAGGTAATTTACATTTATGAATGACTTACTTAAACCAATATACCTGTAAATAAAATATACTGCCTGTGGGAGTGAGATTTGTGAGACTGACATTAGACGAGTGCAGACATATATATCTGCATATGTCTGCACTTGTCTGTAAGAATAGCTTTGCGCAAACGCCCGGATTACTTTGATTTTATTGGTGTAGAACGGTAACAGGGAACCGGCGGAAAAGAAAATCCTTACACTAACTGACAAGGGTAGGCAATAATGTTTTTAGCAGACTCCTCTTAAGTGAGAGATAGGGCATTAGCAATATATTTTAGTTTTACAGGTATATTCTTAAACCTAAACAAAAACCATAAACCTAATTTTTATTTGTGAATGCACCTTAAGAGTTACGACTTTGATTAAATGGGATTTTTTGTTTACTTTTCAGAGGTCATCTTATATGTGCTTTTGTTTTTTTTTTTAATCAAATAATTTCACTATGTTAAATTGTTTTCTATGTTTCAAATAACTTCGCAACTATTAGAAATTGAGAAAAACGTTTCATATAAAATTTTATTGTTTTTTTATAGTATATTTACTGACATAGACAAAATTTTGTTCGATCATTATCTTTGTCAGTTTTTCTCGATTTTTCGCTTTTCTCGGAAACAGTTGAAGATCAGTCCTATCTTGATTAAGTTTTTTTACTTATTTTGGTCAGTACTACATGCCCTTAATTTTTTTACAGTATTTTTGAAACATCAAGTATAGATTTTTTCCTACGATTTGAAAAATTAATTGTTTTCCAAATGTAATTAGTAGGCAGGGTTGTTGCATGTCATCAAGTCTTTTTAACCTATATGCGTATAAATTGATGGAGAAACGAGAAAGCATTGGATGGTGTAAGTGGGATAATGGGCTACTTGCGTACCATTTTTTTTTTATTTAATATTTTTGAAGAGACGTTGCTACCCATATTTTTTCTTTCGGCAAAATTTTCATTAATTAGCCAGAAAAAATTAATGAAAATTTAATATTTAAATTACCGCCATGTTTGACGTAGAATTACGCCGAACCAATGAACAGCCGTAAAGCAATAACACCGGTAGGTCCAATAGCAACGGCATGTGCGGCTAATTTAAACATGACAGATCTGTTTGACGTTTGAATAATAATTTGGAGGTTAATATTTTCGTTTGTCATTTTAATCTTGTACAGTATAAGCTAAGTTAAAATCCTTCAAAATCCTACTTAACAAATCGAAATAAGTAATAACAGTAACAGAACCACGCAAATTATAAATAATAAAGAAGAGAGAGAGTGGCAGAAAAATGAACTAATGTCAAAATTAAATTTAAACTCGCACTCGCGCGCCATCTATAGGTTACATTCACAAATATGCATCCCTTTCTCCAGTTCAAAATAATGACGTCAAAGAAAATCATCTTTCTTAATTTATTAATAAACAAATATTTTTTTTAAATAAAATTTATTGTTTTACATTCGTTTTCAACTTTACTTTAGGTATATAGTGATAGATATCAGATTTTCAGTACCACACAAGTAATGACAATACCATGTAATTTGATAACTTTTTATTCTAATAAGTAATTTTATAATGCTATTTTCATTACATTCATATCCTAGTAATTTTTAATGAATTGCATTACTTTTTAACAGTAATTTGTAATTGTATATTACAATGAGGTATTGCAAAAAAATAACATATCTTTTTTCTTCTGAAATTTGAATAAGTACGTTCTACAATATTATTAAATATGATTTTCTGTTCAAATTTCTGTATATATATTAAGCGCAGTAGCAGTTTAAAAGTAAAAAATTACACTGCCTATGACCTCAGAAAGACATTAGCCAATGGCAAAACTGAAAAGATGAAAAAAAAAAACAATTGTATCATACATGAACGTCAATGATTGCTTTAATGACAATGTGTAACATAGGGTCTGACATAAAGTGCAGCGTGATTTTTGGTTCTTTAGCGTAGTCCTTGGTTATTTATTATTGTATTATAGCGTTATTTTTCATAGTTTAAATCTCAGTTTTATAAAAGATGGATAAGTAAAGTACTAGCAAAGTAAAATTTACTCTTGAAGTAAAATAGTTTATTCCAGAGATTTTCGACAAACAAGAATAAAAATACTAGCTAAGTAAATCTACAGAATGAATTACTCCACCGATGTTGGAGGAAGTAAATTTTATTCTGTAGGATAAATTTGACACATACCAACATTAATTAAATTAAATTCATTATAAATTTCATCCCATGTATTATTTATTTTTGTGTAAATTTTTTCCCGTTTTCTCTTTTTTCCATCTTAGTTGACACCTGGCACTTATGACAAACACACACACTTTATTTTCTATTTTGACTTTTGGATTTATGTGTCATGAACATAAAGAATACAATATTATTAAAACATATATAAAACATATTCCAGAGGCACATTGTTTGGAATAGATCCTCTTCAGTTGGAGATTGACATTATCGTCAGTAGTGGTCTTATACCGTCTAGTAATGTTTTATCCTGGAATTATCAATCTCTCTTATGCTCCAGTAGTGCAAAGATTAGCCGGTATAAGAAACAGTAGCTTGAGTGCATCATTTTCCACCTAAAAACTCAAATATATACAATAGTTCTTATTTAATAATAAAAATATTTATATTTACATCAAAATAATCTCCACAACAAAGAAGTTTTGATTTTATGATTTTATCTTTACTTACAACAACCATTTCATTCTTCTTTTTTCGTTTTGAGGCACTACTAGAAATATTTTTTCCTATATCAATTCTACTTGGGCACACTGACACAAAACACTTTTTTACAACCATGTTTGATGATTTCCAAATACAAAAATCAATAGTAGTTGACAGCTGTCATGACTGTTACTCGTTTAAATCCCGTCGGTGGCAAATGTAAGTCACACCCTCATTGGTTGGGTCGTTACAAACGTCATCAGGCAAAAGAGGAAGCGGAAATTCAAACATCATATTTTCAAAGACAATTTTCTCATGAATAAAGAATAATACGAAAAAAATAAAATAGGGGTAAAATATTTTTTTTATTCTTTCGATTAAAGCAAAGAAAAAAATCGTGCAACACCTCATTAACACACAGAGATAAAAAAATACCAGGCCTAAATGTTATATTATTTTTCTTATGAAAAATAGTTTTAAAAATAATAATTTTTAGTTAATATTCTTTACGAAACATCTCAGTATTTTATAAATTCTCATCATTCCGAGTAGGGTATGCGCATGCCTTCATCAAGAAAATTGCCGTAAATAAAGTATGCGAAAGGAATTCCAACAGTTCTTTTGTCAGTTTTTATTTTGATTATAATAGCACTCTCCTGCTCCACAAATATTTCATAGCATTCTAAAATATTCATTCATTAAAGTTTGCAAAGCTTCAGTGTTCTCTTATATTCATTCTTAAGATAAAAATTCAAAGTCCGTTTCCACGATTTCAAATCGCTAGGGCAGGGAGGGAATTGATGACATCGTGATGTTACCATGATCTTTATTATAGGGATTTCATTTTCTAGTTTAATATAAGGTGGAGTATAACATTCATCAAAATTCGAAGTGACACTTACATATTTCGCAATTGAATAATTATGATGTAAAAAAATCTGACGTGGCCAGCACATTACCTTCCGTTAGTTCCATATATTTTGTACAAATTCCATACAGATAGTTTCTTGCACAACATTCCATATTTAGTAGTAGGTACATTACCCTTCTGTAAGTTCTATATATTTTGTTTATGTTATATATAACACAAACATGTCAATTGCACTTGATACTGACATCTGTCAATCAGCATTTTCTTAATATAGCAGCGGTTTCCATAATTATAGCATAGGTAGGTGCTTTATGAAATTTAATTTCTTTATAATTTTTTAACTCTATATCCATTGAATATGAAGTATAAAATGTAATCAAGTCGTATAGAGAATAAAATAATCTTTAATACTTATAATAAAATTAAATATGGAAAAATGATATTTAACAGTGTTTTTTCAAGAAAAACTGTTAAAATATTAAAATGAAGGTACTTCCGTTTGACCAATTATAACCAAAATTTAATCATCTCTTCACATGGATGTAAAGAAAAGGAATACGAAAGAATTATAATTTTTGAATTGTAGTATTTGAGTTATCGGATCCGAAAAAAATCGTCACACACACACACACACACACACACACGCTTACGTACGTACGTACATATATACAAACATACATACATACATACAGACTTCATCGTAAAAATAGTAAAATCTTATACCACGGACTCTAAAACGTGCTTTTTCATCAAAAACTCAACATCGAATTTATTGACCAAAGACAATACCTTCCTTACCTGAAGGTGACGGAAGGTACCTAAAAAACTGACAGTACCTATGTCCTATACTGTATCAATTTCGTTATTCATCAAAATTCAAAGTATAATACTTATTTGGAAATAAAAGTCAATTGAATAAATACGATATAAGTATAATGGATGAAATATACCTGTTGTTATTGTCCAAAAGCAATATGTTGCAATAATTGTCGGACATCTTAGAAACACCGTCTTTGCAATAGCAAGATGCACAATATGTATAATCCCAAGAATTAACAAAACTACCAACACACAACAAAGCCAAATTATTATCGGTGCCAAAATCAACTTAATCACATGAATGACAGAATGATATAAATATTCAAATATTTGCAAATGACACTCGTTACCGCGGTTACAATACAGTTTCTATTTAATTTTTTACCATTGGTTAGACGGAGACAGCTTATAACCCTCTGAAACACGGACGATAACGAAATAGCGAATAAAAGTTTCATATATACCATGTACGACAAAAATGCTAGGTAAAAGTTTTGTAATTATTGCATCAGAAATTGATGACGTGGGGATCTATAGAGTATATATATATATATATATATATATATATATATATATATATATATATATATATATATATATATATATATATATATATATATATATATGTATATATTAATTGTTTTCATCAATTGTATTTTATTTTATTTTATAAAAAAAATTTTGCTCGAAGGGCTATAATTTTGACCATTTTGACTCCGTCGACTAGTTCAATCGGCTTCTCTACCTGGCTCATAAAAATTAATCAAATCACTTTGGAGTGACATTTTTATAGAAATTTGACTATATTATTATGTTACAATTTGGTTGGCTGGTTGGTCCAATGATTTCCGCCCGGTACACCCTAGTTCAGGGGATATAATTTGTAAAATTTAGAGCTGCACTTTTTTGTTCAAGAATAGGAGAAGGGGGGGGGTTCTTAATTTTTTTCTAATTAAAATGAGCAGTTTCTGGATTTAATATCTTTTTCAGTGGCGCATATAGATTTTTATTTCGGAGGGGGGCCAAGTAGTAAAAAAATCTTACAGATGTACAGGGTTCACCCTGAACACTAGAAACCGTGATAAGCTTTATTCATAAAGATTTAAAGAAATTCTGAATTTTTAGTTTAAACTTTTTAAATTTAATCTCTTGATGACCAAAGATTAGAGATGTGGTAAAAACAGATTTAGTATTCGTTATTTCAAGAAATAAGCATCCATAAACTGTCAAATATTTTTTGACATGTTCTACGGATGTAAGAAGAAAGAACTACACGAAAAGTTTATGATGCAAAGATAACAAAGAAAAACCGAAGAGGGAGATCAAGGAAAGTATGAAGACATGAGATGAAAAAACAATGGACAAGAGAAACATCAAATGGAAGCAGGCAAAATAGTTTAGAAAGGACAGAAAACAATGGAGAAATATATGGAAACGGAAACCAAACGAATAGCCAATCCACACCCAGCCTTACACCAGAGAGGGTAGAAAGGCTTGGAATTATGTATGTATATACTTGATTTGACATATTGCATAACATTCATTTTTTTGAAATTCTGCATATGCATATCTATTTTATCCACGTCTTTAAATTAATATTTCTGGGACAACAAAAATGCAAATTTAAGAATTTTGATACCTAAAAATTCAGAATTATATTCTCTAAATCTTTTTGTATAAAACAGTAAATAATGTTTAAACTTTAAACATCTGTTTTCCCTTGTTAAACGCGTATGTCGCGTTTTCCATTGTTCACTCTGTATATAGAATATAACGTAGTAATATACCGTAACATAAAGTTTACTGAAATATAATCAGCCATCTTAAGAGAAGTGTAAAAAGGTCTGATAACTAATGCAATACGTAAACATACGTTGCGGAGCCAAATGCGCCCTTCTATGGAAAGTAAGTTAGCTCCGCGTTTTTTTAAAAAAATGTATTTGAGTGTAACAAAATTATTATACTCGTATTAGTAATAATATAAAATAATTTAATAATGTAAAAATATTTCGGGGTGGGCCCGGGCCCCTCGGGCCTCTCCTTATGTACGCCACTGGCCTTTGTAAAGATATAAATCAAAAATATTTCACCACTTTTATTTACTTACAAAAGAATAGGTGACAAAGGCAGAAACTATGGACTACAAGACAACTATAATATCCAGAAGTGTTGCGGGAAACGCTCATTCTAATAAAATTAAAAATATATTTTGTATTTCTTGTTTCATGTACACATTTGAATAATAAGTAATATATAAAAAATTGGAAGCAACTGCAAAATTTGAATTTAGAGCTGCATTTTTAAATTTAGAACTGCAGAAACAAGCCAGAGCTGCACCAAATTATATCCCCTGGACTAGTTCTTCCTTGCGCCGGGTTCAAATCCATAAGACAGTAGTACTTACACGACCGTAAAACATTAATAAAAACAATATTAAATAAAGAATTTAATTAAAATTGATGGAAATAAAACTCAATAAAACTATTATTCGATGCATTTACTGCATACTGCATGACGTAAAATGTCCGCAATAAAACCAATGCATAAAAATCTCATAAGTTAATATAAATCCAGTAGTAAACAATAAAACTCAATCAAAAAGTAAATTGGAAAAAGAAACATTTATTCATACACAAGCGTTTAATCTAAATAAACATCGAAGCACGCAATCCTTTCTCTTCAAATTAAACCGGAAGTGACAAAAAACGTCGACAATAAAATTACTTCCTTTGAAAAACACGTCTATCACGCGACTGGGACAGTACACTTCATCAAGAGTTGCATTAAACAGACATGTCATTAGTTTCAATTCACTCCGTCTAGTCGCCTCCCTCCGACAGACGTCGGCCACCCTCGGTCACTTCCAGCAGGGCCGTGCTAGAGGGAGAACAATGCCCCCTCTGGAACATTAACACTGTCAATGATTATTATAATGAAACAATCTGTAACGGAAACAAAATTATTTCTAAGTATTTTCGAAATTTTAAAGGTGCATTCGCAAACGAAAATTAGTGTAACGTGGAACGCCCGCCGTCGCCGCCACTGTAAGCGAGTGTCTATTTATAGCGGCGACGTAATCGCGCTAGTAGCCGGCCGATGTAAACAGACTGGTCGCAACGTGTTTAATAACTTCCGGTCGCCTGAACCTTTTGTGTTCATTGTTATTATGTATTCGAATATTCTAGAGCTGTTCTAGAAAATAATGGCAGCTGTATATAACTATATAAGGGACGTAGCTATGCTCGAGAGACACAGTCAGTTACATTCAGAGACATAGAGATGTTCACATAGTGTTAGTGAGTTGAGAAGCACAGCAGTATCGTAGTGAGCGTATGCAGTTGGTGTCGAGTAGGTACTCGGGAAGTTACTGGTATATTGGGATAGCTGTGGGTGTAAATACTCGGTAGTGTTGACGAGTATTGGGAAGCTATAGTGTGCAAGAACAATAACGGCGAGTCGGAAAGTTACTGGTATACCGGGATAGCTGTTAAAGAGAATACTCGGTAGTGATGAAGAGTATTGGGAAGCTAGGTATATGGGGACAGTAACGGCAAGTGGAAGCTAATACTCGGCAGTGAAGAATTGTGGCATAGGGACATTCGGTGATACTGAGGCTGTGGAGGTTAGACAGAGAGTTACATAAATAGACAGATAGTGTTGTGAAAGAAGTGACTTCTGTCCGAGTAGTTGAATATACAGACGCTGTTGAGTCAATTGAGTATAAAGACGCTGTGGAGGTCGGTAGGCGAACAGTTGAACGTTATAAGTATATAGTGATATAAATATCGCGTAAACAGTCTACAAGAGTCTGCAACAGACCGACAGTCTAAGATTGGAACGCGTAGTAAAATAAATAATTAGTAATATAATGGAAATAAATAGTAGTGTTAATTGGTTAAATAAATAGTGTTAGTGTTATCAAGTTAATTATAGTTTTAGTCTTAATTATTTAATAATAATTGTCTAATATTTAGACTTTGGCCGCATATTATGTAATGACTCTATTCATACTTTAGAATTTAGGGTCTCTAAATCCAAATCATAAAGCTAAACATTGCAAGGTCCAAACTCTAGGTTTATGATTTAGTTTGACGGCCCAAACTTCAGCAATGAGAACGAGTCTGAAATGATATAGATATATACACCCATCTTCATTTAATATCCACTTGATGGATTCGGCTTTTTAAACAAATTCGAGAAAAACATGGAGACTGTCATAACTTATTTGCTGGAATATAACCAATAATGCCAAGCGAATGACAGTTGCACGGCGCACAGGTGTCTTGTTGAGTACTGCTCTACCGATATTTTAATCTTGTTTTTGAAGCATTTGCATATATGTCTGTACATATCAAAACTAATTTTCAGGTAATTTAATCTTACATTTATGAATGACTTACTTAAACCTAAACAAAAACCATAAACCTAATTTTCATTTGTGAATGCACCTTAAGAGCTATTCACTTTTGGATTTAGCACTGTAATGTGAAAGTACTTTTTCAGTCTTAGCACTTATCATTACAGCACCAAAGAAAAGCCAATTTGGTTTATATGGCTTCTGAGAATAAAGCAACTAAAAACATTAATTTAGATGAAGTAATAAGAAATTACAAAACACAAAAGATTACAGTTGTATTATATTTTTCTTTAAATCCGACAAAGTAAAGGCCCGGGTTCAAATCCTGGTTGTTGACATGATCTTTTGCAATTTATTTCGTTTATATATTAGACTGTTAGACAGTTAGGGTCTCTGTTAATAACAAAAATCAAAATGTTTTTTTCTGCCTGAAGATTTCTTTTGCCTGACCTAGCATTTTATTCTGGCACGGCATTGACTTCCGGTCACGTTTCCACTCCACTTCCGCAACATGCAGAATGCACCGAATACTTCCAAAGCGATTTCGATTGAATTGGAACGTTTTTCAAGCGGATTTAGTTTACGTTTCATGCTCGAGTAAACGTAGTGAATTGGAATTAAGGCTACTAGAGCCAAGGAAATTACATGTGAGTGATTTAGTGCGAAGCTAAAGATAAGAAAAAGAGGTTATTTTTGGCCATGTGTGAATATATAGTTGTTCTCGAGTTTTCCAACGAATTAGTTTTAAATCCGACGTGAAGGAAATATATCGTTAGATCGTCACCCCTTTTTATTTGAGGCGAGTAATTTTATCGCACAAACTTGACAAATAGCAGTCAACACATTTACATAAAAGCGAAAAGTCATTTATTCAAATCCTAGAAACAAAGATATACAAATATATTTTTTCTAAAAATCTACTATAACACCAGTGTTAAAAAGTAACAAACCATTGTTACTTTTAACACTAGTATTAAAAGCAAATTAGTTAACTTGGTAATGACGAATGGAACAACAAATCAACATTTTTGACATATATATCAAAAAAATTATTAGAAATACAAATTTAAATGAGTATATAATTCATTAGTCACGTGTCATGTTTTCCGCCAATCAACATTCAGAATCTCCCTAGTTACATGTCTATCACAGCGATGATAAAAAACAAAGAAATTATCACCTTATTTATATTCGTTACTAGAGGATTTGTTTTCTTTATTTACAACATTGACAGTTAATTTTGGGTATAAAAATGTGGGGTAATCGTTTTTGATATCAACAACGATGAAAATAATAATACAATTGTAAAATTAACCATGTTGTAATACAATATTTGAAAAGTTAGGTTAGCAGCACACACAATGTATCACAAAAATTCATTATATTCTCTCATTAAATATAAGCTCGTGATATGATTAATAATCGAAGATATTGCTCGTGAAACCGAAGCAGCACATATCACTCGTCCTTCGGACTCGTGAAATCTGCAACTCGGTTTCACTCGAGAATATCATCGATGATAATCACATCACTTGTTATATTACGTATGACTATTTCACTCATAAATTTATAAGCCAATCCAAATTCAGGATTCTACCTAGTTACCAAGTTTCATTTCGACAAAACACCGACACAAAAATTTTATCGCACCCTAAGCCAATGAGACGTCGTATTTTTACAAGTGAGTTTTGATAAGCGATATTTTTTTGACGTTTTAGAAACATATTGTTTACATACCTGTCAAAGTGTGTATATTTTCAGTATTATCAGTTTTTATTAAAAACGAATCGATTCGGATAGGAATCTATATTTAAACGTTGAAAAAGCAAACTTAAATACAACACCTCAAAACAATAAAAATTAGAAGATTTTTGCCAAGAAAAAAAATATATATAAATGATTACCTGATTTTTATTTTAGAAATAGTCGTCCGAATAATATTCGTGGTTAAATTTTATCCTGGAAAATTTTTCCGATTGCTTTATACTGGAGCCTATTGTTAATTTATCTCGTGACATTGATCAAAAATCACTCGTTTGACAACTCGTGATTTTTTGTCAATGCTACTCAATAAATTGCTAGGCAACCGGCTCTCGTAACAATCTGAAAAATTTTCCGGCAAAAATTTAACACTTATGATATTATATATAAAAAAAATGTGATGTGGCCGACATATTACCTCCCGCCATTTACAGCGCGCGTCACAAAAAATATTAAACAAATCCTTATTTTTGTATTAGCGAATTTTACTCTAATTTTGGAAGTTTATTTCTTAAAATATGGTCTAATATAATCCAAATAACTACCTTTTTTGATAATAACATGAAGATTAATTTTTAAATACTGGGATAGAATAGAATTCACTAATCCAAAAATGAGGATTAGCTTAAAATATTTTGCGAATCGTTTTTATTAATCGAATTACATATCTACATATTTACTTATGCTGGAAACTGTATTGATTTCCTTTCCTATTGTTCTATTTACTTTTTTTTCTTTTTAAAACGTTACTATTATTAATTTGTAATGATTAGTTCTTTGACAGTGACATTTATCTGTCAGTTACATACATATGTATTAGTATTAGTATTAGTATTAGTATTTTATTAATCCTTGCCTTTCGGCTTTGGATCTAATTACAAATTTTCAAATATTAATATACAAACACACATATAAAAAACATTAATTATTTTGTTTTCTTCTAGCTTGGATTTCCTTCATCCACTTTAGCCCGCTCCCTGAATCTTCCAGTACCCTTCCTCTTCCTGCGATTGGTCCGCCTTTATTCTCCTCCCAAAAACCCTGTAACATATGTTCATACATACATACATACATACATACATATGAATAACTGTGAAACCAAGGAGTTTTGTTTGTTTAAAGCGTAGCCTCCGGGATTTAAAATATAGATAATTTTATAAATTTATCCATAAAATATGTAGAAAAAGTATTAATGCAAATCTGTAGAAAATTTAATAATCTTTAATTTTTATAATAACATTAATCTCGAAAAAATAATATTTAAGAGTATTTTTCGAAGAAAAACTATTTTGAGCTTCAAGTAAAGTGTAATTTCCGGTTATCCGATTTATACCAAAATCTAATGGGATCTTTCCATAATATAGAAAGGTCGAAATACAAGGTTTAAAAATTTTCTGGATGATAATATTTGAGTTAGAGTGGAGGATTCACAGATACACACAAACACACACACACACACACACGCACACGCACACACACACACACACGCACACACACACACACACACACACACACACACACACACACACACACACACACACACACACACACACACACACACACACACACACACACACACACACACACACACACACACACACACACACACACACACACACACACACACACACACACACACACACACACACACACACACACACACACACACACACACACACACACACACACACACACACACACACACACACACACACACACACACACACACACACACACACACACACACACACACACACACACACACACACACACACACACACACACACACACACACACACACACACACACACACACACACACACACACACACACACACACACACACACACACACACACACACACACACACACACACACACACACACACACACACACACACACACACACACACACACACACACACACACACACACACACACACACACACACACACACACACACACACACACACACACACACACACACACACACACACACACACACACACACACACACACACACACACACACACACACACACACACACACACACACACACACACACACACACACACACACACACACACACACACACACACACACACACACACACACACACACACACACACACACACACACACACACACACACACACACACACACACACACACACACACACACACACACACACACACACACACACACACACACACACACACACACACACACACACACACACACACACACACACACACACACACACACACATATATATCACCGCGGAAATATTAAAATTGGATTCTAGGGACCTTAAAACCTGCTTATTTACCAAAATCTCGATTTTTAGCACGATCCCTACACCTCCCTTACCAAGGGTAGCGGGAGGTAAAAAATAGTGTTTGTAGAAGAAATAGTGTATGATATATCATAAATACAAAAACATACGAAAGACCGTACACGATTCGATTTGGATTGCTCAATCCAATTTTCCGGACTAAAAGAAAGCGACTTATACCTATTCACACCAAAGCAAGGCCCCGCACAAAGGTGCCTGAGTTTTAGGGGCGCCGTTTCAAGGCAGTAAAGTAAATAATAGCTTTGAATATATAATAATACCTACTACTGGTATTATATATTCAAAGATAATAGTGAATTTTTGTAAAATGCTCTTATTCGTAAAGACAAAATTACTATAAAACTTACAAATTAACGTGATGGAAGTGAACAATATATTTTTTAATTTGTTTGCATTAGAGCTCTAGACATAAGTAAAATAATTATCGTATCAATCGGTTCGTTATTATTCTAGAATTATTATATTGAAATAATAACTATGAAAGTGTTGATTACAACAATGAATATATTGATTATAACCCAAGAATATTGATTACAAGAATGAATCCCACAATGAATCCAATATTTAAATACCTATTATCATTTTGCAAAGAATCAAATGCATATACAATACTGAAATCTGTTGTAAGATTGTTGATTACAACAAACGATTTTGATTATAACATATTGATTACAAGAATGAATCTAGCAAAATTTCATCAATATAATAAATCTAGAATTTTTGAAAAATAAAAAGTATAGTTTAAACTTTAATTTGCAAATTTTACATCATGAGGGGAATGGGCGCTACAATGTAACATAGCACAAAGGCGCCTAATACCCACGGAGCGGTTCTGCGCCCAAATGACCTTAGTGCTACCGACAATTTAAACCACAGAGTTAGTGACACTTTTAATGAATATTCATAGTGTAGTATGTTAAGTTACTCTCGGTATTATTGACATTGGAAGTTCGTTTTCGTAGTTAATTTAAATTCCTCATTCCCAAAAATATGAAATGTTGTTATTGATTGCTCTTACTTTACGCTATTTTTTATTTAAACAGAGGCCCAATAATTTAACAATATTATTGTACTTTTTATCGTAGCTGTAGAAGGATCTGTTATGCAAGAACAGAAGGGTCAGAACTCTGAACTATTCAACTTCAATAATTTAACATTCTGGGTCATCTAACACTTGGAACAAATTAACGATAATTTAATTCCAACTGTCGCATCATTCTAGTTGCTACTAATTGTCTTGAAGATGTAGACACAGTCCACTGAACAGAAAGGAGAATCTAGCATAACATCTACTGCCTTAGCCTTAAAACTTCTAGTTATAATTATATCTAGGTATATAATGCTGCAAGGTTGCTCAATACTAAGGTCAAGCTAGATTTATTAAGAATAAGAAAATTATGTAGACTTTGGAAAACAAAACTTGCACTATCATTTTAAACAATTACTAGATGTACCTATTGCAAATTTTTGCAACAAAATATAAAAAATCTGATGTGGCCAGCACATTACCTTCCGTCAGTTCTATGTATTTTGTACAAATTTCATACGGAAAGTTCCTTGCTAAATTAAATATTCTATTTCTTGTACATTACCTTCCCGCAGTTGCATGTATTTTATGCAAATTTCATACAGAAAATTATTATTTTGTGACGTTTTCTATATACAGTGTAATGTATCTGCAGAAATAAAAGATTTATTATTATTATTATTTCTTGTACATTACCTTAAAGCAGTTGTATGTATTTTATACAAATTCCATACAGAAAGCAAAAGATCCTATATTTCCAGTAAAAATTGTAAGACAAACACACTATGTCAATTTCACTTGACACTGACATCTTTCAATCAGAATTTTCTTAATATAGTAGCTGTTTTCATAGCTATGGCTACTTTATGAAATTTAATTTCTTTATAATTTTTTAACTCTATATCCATTTAATATTAAGTATAAAATGCAGTCAAATCGTACAGAGAATAAAATATACTTTAATATTTATAATAACATCAAATGTGAAAAAATGATATTTAACATAGTTTTTTCAAGAAAAACTGTTAAAATCTTCAAATGATGGTACTTCCGGTTGACCAATTGTAACCAAAATCTAATCAGCTCTTTATATGGATGTAACGAAGAAGTACACGAAAAAATTATATTTTTTGTAACTGTAGTATTAGAGTTATCGCAGACGAAAATTTTGTTACACACACACACACATCCACACACACACACATCCACACACACACACACACACACATACAGACATCATCGTAAAAATAGTAAATTCGTATTCTAGGGACCCTAAAACGTGCTTATTGATTAAAAACTCATCATCGAATTTTTTGACCAAAGACAATACCTTCCTTACCTAAAGGTGACGGAAGGTAATTAGAGTAATATTATTAAATTAGGAGAGGAGAACCAGTTCTTGAAGAGCAAATTATCTATTGATACATTAACAATAAACAACACCGACGTTTCGGTCACAAATCCTCAGGGTTAGTTAAAGTTATTTTAAAATTTCAGATTTGTTAAAATAATAATGATAATTAATCATAAACATAGATTGGTGATG
Source organism: Harpalus rubripes (assembly GCA_963082715.1). Lineage (NCBI taxonomy): Eukaryota > Metazoa > Arthropoda > Insecta > Coleoptera > Carabidae > Harpalus > Harpalus rubripes. Next base: position 44,872,237 of record OY720459.1, read on the forward strand.
TCGTCAAATTATAAGAAAAAAATGCGTATATTGTATCAGAAGATCAATATAGAACTGTGTTGTTTATTGTTAATGTATCAATAAATAATTTGCTCTTCAAGGACTGGTTCTCCATTAATTCACCTCTCCAAATCTATATCAACAGTCGATTAAAATTTACTGTAATATTATGAAAATATAAATTTTCTGTGACTTCATGTATGATACTCTTCTATTGGTATTGGTATTGAATTCATGCTAAAAATCGCATATCCAGATTTTAGTGAATAAGCACGTGTATGTGTGTGTGGATGTGTGTGTCTGTGTGTGGATGTGTGTCTGTGTATGTCTATGTGTGTGTATGTGTGTGTGTGTGTGTGTGTGTGTGTGTGTGTGTGTGTGTGTGTGTGCGTGTGTGTGTATGTATGTGTGTGTGTGTGTGTGTGTGTGTCTGTGTGTGTGTATATGTGTGTGTGTATATGTGTGTGTGTGTGTGTGTGTGTGTGTGTGTGTGTTCTTTATTCGATAAATATAAATTCATTATTATATCTTCTATGGATTTAGAGATAAAGAAATGCATATAAAATAATTTGATGTAAAGATTCTCAGATCGAACTACTTCAAGGCAAGAAATTCAAATGTTTGTAATTGACACAAATGTCACTGTCTAAAATATTTGTATGCTACTGTCAAAAATATTTGTATATCATTATGAAGATTATGAAAATAAAAAAAAAACAACGCAAAAGAATATACGTAAAAAGAATATAAAAGGAATTTGCGAAAAAAATGACGAATAAAAAAAAAGAGAAAAGGAAAGCAGAAAAAGAAAATTTCAGGATATTAAATATAAAGAAAATGTATGTATTGTACATAATTTATATTAAAATATCCCATAGATTTTGTAAATATATGTGAGAATTATTTTGTAGTGAGACATGAATATATGTATTTGTATTTAAAAATATTTTTTGTTTTATGCGTACAAAACCATGTAAAATATCTTGCGAGAGGTTATGTGCTGGCCACATCAGATTTTTAACTATCGCATCGCTACTTTCACTTTCTCGGATACACAGGGAGAAGAGAATTCTAATTGATTATTTATACAATACTCAGTTAATAATAAATAATTCAGTCGCCGTTGACTCACCGACCTGCGCAGGCGGTTGTCAAAATTCAAACTCAATTATGGGTTGTAATTTAAAATTTATTTATAAAATTTGACTGAATGTAAATTTCACTTTATGTGACTTGAAAATGGCCATAACCATATGCCGAAACGTCGTCTTTTGGTTGTTATAATAATAAACAACTTTAAACAACATTTGAAGCTTTTTATCCAATAAAACCTTCCAATTAATAAATAATTCAGTTAAATTTTCTAGCAAATAAGTAAATACAAAATCACATCAATTCTAGAGTAGGTATCACAATATCCATTTAATTGATCTGTTTAAGACGGTGATAAATTTAATATTTCGTCGAAAGATTTTTTTACTGGGACTGGGTTTATAATATAAAGGACGAGAAAGGCGCAACATCGAATAGATTATGTTTAAAATATGTATAATTAACGTCTGTATATTGTCACCAAGAAATATTATTATTGTTGTAATCAATATGTTTCATTTGTATTTTCAAGTTAAATTAATGTAGTAATGAGTGTTTCATTGTACACATCAATTTTATTCATTATTGTAAATTATAAGTTAGCAATGGATTTTTATCTTTCTTCATTCATTTTACCAATATGTTTCATTTAATCGTTATCGTGTGTTTAATAGAGGAAAAATAATCTGCAATTTGTTGATTTTAAAATACTTTTTTTGTATTTGGTGTTTTCGTTATTAGAAAATTTGTAAATTTAAGTACTCTCTTTGTGTAATGTCCATTTTTAAATCTTCAATAATAATGTAATTTAGATAATGGCTAAAATAATGTTAAAAATTCGTTAAATTATATCATTTTTAATTAACCTCGAAAAAATAACATTTAAAGGTATTTTTCGAAGAAAACTATTTTTAGCTTCAAAAAAAGTGTCATTTCCGTTTATTCGATTTACACTAAAATCTAATGGGCTTTTTCCATTACAGAAAAAGTTCGAAATACAAGGTTTCAAAATTTTCTGAATGATAGTATTTGAGTTAGAGTGGAGGATCCACACATACATACACACATACACATGTACACATACAGCTATCATCGTGAAAATGTTAAAATTGGATTCTAGGGACCTTAAAACGTGGCTATTTACCAAAATCGCGATATGCGATTTTTAGCACGATCCCTATGCCTCCCTTACCAAGGGTAGCGGGAGGTTACAAGAAATTGATTTAGCAATATTGTAATTTATAATTGTATTATGAAATAATTACATTATTTAACGGTGCATATAATCAGTTATTTATAATTTGCAGAGTATTATTTTAAGGGATAAATTATAATTCTGTAAACAAGAATTAATACTAAATATATATTTCGTGTAGAATGCAATTAATTTACAATCTCGCGTTATCATCCATTTATAATCTAGGTAAAATTTAGTTCATGTAGAAGTATTTCCTGGTATTTCCATTTGTCATTGGACAATGATTTATGAGATGTTGAAATTCCATTATGTAAACCTCGAGTCCTTCTGAATATGTGAAGTCTCTACTCTCGACATGATATTTGCATTATAGCAATTCTATTTCGTCTCCAGTTAGTTGAATATGTGGCTTCCTTACACAGAACTTGCAGAACATCGAATATGTTTGCAGATGTCTTATTTTTACCCATATATGCATATTGTTTGCTTCTATTATACATATGATTGAAAAAATAGGTACAAACATATTTTATTATTAATTTTAGACATATAGTTTAACTTAGAAAGTAGAGGACGAAATTAAATTCCATTTTTTTTTCGCCGGAAGCGAAATCATTGTTAATTACCTTCCGTCACCTTTAGGTAAGGAAGGTATTGTCGTTGGTCAAAAAAATCGGTGGTGAGTTTTTGAAGAATAAGCACGTTTTGGAGTCCCTAGAATACGATTTTACTATTTTCACGATGATGTCTGTAAGTGTATGTATGTGTGTGTATGTGTGTGTGTGTGTGTGTGTGTGTGTGTGTGTGTGTGTGTGTGTGTGTGTGTGTGTGTGTGTGTGTGTGTGTGTGTGTGTGTGTGTGTCTGTGTGTTACAAAAGTTTCTAATGCGTTAACTCAAATACTGCAATTCCATAAATTATAATTCTTTCGTATTCCTATTCGTTACATCCGTGTGAAGAACTGATTAGATTTTGGTTATAATTGGTCCACCGGAAGTACCCTCATTTGAAGAATTTAACAGTTTTCTTGGAAAAACGATGTTAATTGTTTTTTCACATTTAATGTTATTATAAATATTAAAGAATATTTTATTCTCTATACCATTGGAATGCATTTTATACTTCATATTAAATGGATATAGAGTTAAAAAATTATAAAGAAATTAAATATGATATATTAGCCAGCTATGCTATAACTGGAAATAGCTGCTATAGGGCGCGAGCAGACACGTGACTCGAGAGACCTTGAAGTGCTTTTAATCAGCTGATTTGTGTGCGCGTGTCACTTTGACAAGTATAATGTCACTTTGACAAAAACAATGTTTTGACTTATTTTGATTTTGAACTGTTAAACAGTTATTATTTTTAATTTCATGTGTTTTACTACTAAAATCGATTTATTTTACAATTTTCAAGTAGTAAAACACATGAAATTAAAAATAATAAGTTTTTAACAGTTCAATATTAAAATAAGTCAAAACATTGGTTTTGTCAAAGTGACATGCGCACACATATCAGCTGATTCCAAGCACTTCAAGGTTGCTCGAGCACGTGTCTGCTCGCGCCCTATATTAAAAAAATTCTGATTGAAAGGTGTCAGTGTCAAATGCAGTTGACAGTATGTTTGTGTTATAATTTTACTGGAAATATAGGGTCTTTTGCTAGAAACTTTCTGTATGGAATTTGTATAAAATACATACAACTGCCTTAAGGTAATTTACAAGAAATAGAATCTTTTGCAAGGAACTTTCTGTATAACATTTATACAAAATACATAGAACTGACGGAAGGTAATGTGCTAGCCACACCAGCTTTTTTATTTTGGAGTCTGAATAACTCCGCAACGCATTAAGTGTTAAAATTTCCGACCATGCCGGTTACATATAACAATATAAAATGTTTTGTCCAAATATCTTGTCCGAGACTATGCTTCTTAGTTCCAAAAAGGTTGTCGTGTCTTTAATAATAATAACGATTAACTTTTTTCGAACAAAGAATATAGTTCTCGCATTGTATAGAAAGAAACATAATTGAATGTATTAATTCATAACAAAAAGCACCCCATCACTGAGCCTTTCTCAATCACAATTTCATTCTTCCTTTTTCCAATTCAATCATCATTATCGACTTCACTTCCTATTTCCATTGTAGGAGTTATTTCCTTTCACAGTGGATTACGAACTGAGGATGTAGATGATGTAATATAACACCATTATAAAGGGTTGTCAATTATAGGCGTGGTGAATACACATTGTGCGCTTGTGGAGTTTGCTATTCAATCTATCGTATCGACCAAAAGAAACCAATTAAAAACGCTATTTTGTTGCTGTCTACTGTCGTGTCATAGCATAGCGACACTCATTACGACATTTCTATACTCCAAAAGGATAGAAATTGGATTCTTGAATACATTGTGCTTGATTCTGGTAAAATGAAGAACATAATACAAAAAATAATTATATTTAAAAAGTTTGTAATTAATTGGATTAATAAATTGCGGCCTAAATCAAAGAAGGCAGCACTAGACTCGGAATAGACTGAACAAAGAAACGTATGTCAATTTATAAGTTGATAAGTATTTAATTAAATGTCATTTTGAGACGGAGACTATTCTTCTTTGTTGGTTCAAATAAATTAAAAGTTCGCCCTTTTATGAATAATTCTTTTAGGGCCCAAATTAAATAATATTTGCTCCAGACGTCAAAATACCATCGCATGGTACTGTTTGAGTTTTTAACATCTGCAAGAATAATTCGAAGAATAATTAAATGCCGTGTCTGTTTAGTAAGGAAGGTATTGTCTTAGGTCAAAAAATTCGGTGGTGAGTTTTTAATGAATAAGCACGTTTTAAGGTCCCTAGAATACGATATTACTATTTTTACAATGATGTCTGTATGTGTGTATGTGTATGTACGTGTGTATGTGTATGTACGTGTGTGTGTGTGTGTACGTGTGTGTGTGTGTGTGTGTGTGTGTGTGTGCGTGTGCGTGTGCGTGTGCGTGTGCGTGTGCGTGTGCGTGTGCGTGTGCGTGTGCGTGTGCGTGTGCGTGTGCGTGTGCGTGTGCGTGTGCGTGTGCGTGTGCGTGTGCGTGTGTGTGTGTGTGTGTGTGTGTGTAACAAAATTTTCGTCTACGATAACTCTAATAATACAATTCCAAAAATTATAATTCTTTCGTATTCCTCTTCGTTGCATATGAAGAGCTTATTATATTTTGGTTATAACTTGTCAACCGGAAGTACCCTCATTTGAAGATTTTAACAGTTTTTCTTGAAAAAACGATGTTAAATATCATTTTTTCACATTTAATGTTATTATAAATATTGAAGAACATTGTATTCTCTATACGATTTGACTGCATTTTATACTTCATATTAAATGGATATAGAGTTATAAAATTATAAAGAAATTAAATTTCATAAATTAGCCAGCTATGCTAGAAACGGCTACTATATTAAGAAAATTCTGATTGAAAGATGTCAGTGTCAAGTGCAATTGACATATTCGTAGTATATTTGTGTACTCGATATATAGGATCTTTTTGCTCGAAACTCTCTGTATGGAATTTGTATAAAATACATATAACTGTCGAAAGGTAATGTACATAAAAGAAATTTAGAATCTTTTGCAAGGAACTTTCTATATGGATTATATAGAAAATACATACACATTTACGAAAATTCTACAGGTAGATACCGCATCTACCAACTGTGTTCGAAAATACGAGTGGTACGAATTTACCGTGTTCGAAAATTGTTCAATATCTACCAGATCCGTCTACCGGATTCATGAAGAATCTAACCTCAAAAAAGGTAGTGATGCAAAGCGAAGCGCGCGCGATAAAAGTGGAAATGTGTTCAAAGTATGACTGCTCAGTTTGTTAACCACGTCAAATTCTTAACCTGTTTTAAATTTTCAAATTTTTTCATAGGTTATGGATCTACCCTGGACCCTGTTTACCACTTGTGTTCTTAAAATATCGATTCCGGTAGCTATAACCTGATAAAAAGCTGTTTACCGGTAACAGTTCACCGGTAGAATTTTCGTAAATACTTCATATAACTGACGGAAGGTAATGTGCTGGCCACATCAGATTTTTTTGTACATTTATCCACCATTTTACAAGTTTATCTGTTTAAAAACTTGAATGTTATTGAAGATAAAAGTATAATTTTCATTAATACTTTCTATAACGCAAACTTTTTTGCAGACTTGAAACTTTCTGTTTACGCTTCATTTATTTGCGCTCTTACATTTTTATATAGAAACCTGATTATAAAATTCGTCTTTTATAAAATGTCTAGTCATAATTTTAAATGAATATTTTTACTTGTATTTTTTGAACGTAGCCTACCCTAATTAACAAAATTCATGTTAGATTAGGTTATGTTAAAATATATTTATGTCTCACTAAAGTATTATGAACTGTTTATTGCTAGGATACGGTGTATATAAACATATCTATAACAACCGGGGCATAATGGGAGGGCATAATATTTCATTATGCCCTCATTATAATCCGATCATCGTTTATGGATTTTAAATTAAAAATAATATGAACGGTATATAATGAATTTATTTTCTTTTTAACTATAATTCATTACAATAATAATAAGGATTGATTACAACAATTAATACATTAATTGTTTACAATAAATATAAGAAAACAGCTTTGAAAGCACAACACAGAAATCAATTTTAATTTAATTATAATACTTAAAATTTATTATCAAAAAAACCTTAAAAAGCCATTTACTTTCACCACACATAAAATAGGTCCGTCGAATTGCAGACTGTAATGTTTCGCATTCATTTTTGACAGATGACGGATCACTAATTTTTTTGGGGACCATATTTATCCACGTTTGAATTCATTTTTGATATTATTTACCGTCACATGTGACACATCCAAAGCCGTACAAGCTCTCTAAAATATTCACAAATAAGTGCATAAGAAATAAAGAACTGAGATCTGTCATGTGATAACGAACCTCAAAATATAATACTTACATCTTCTACAGACGACAATGCAATAATTAGATCATTTATACGTTTGTCTTCCTCAAAGTATACAGAAACATTCAAAATAAATTCTTTACACCGTTTCGACAAAATATCTTCCGAAACATCAAATTCACCCATTACACCATCTCCAACGATTTAAAACGTTGGTGTTTTAAAAATAAATAAACAAAACAATTAAACAACATCCTTAGCAACGTCAAAGCTTAAGCATTATTGTAATCAAAATTATTATAAATGAAAACTTATTTCACATAATCTAGTGAGACATAAAATCTTGTATGCACCACGAGCGTTACTAGATGATAATGCCCAACGTGCGACATCTATCCCTCGGGCCGGAGGCCCTCGGGCTAGATCCTCGTCGCCCTCCTGGCATTATCATCATAGTAACGCCCTTGGTACATAAAATACTATTAGTGTGCTAGAACGTCAGATATCACACAGTTACATGTAACCGACAGGTACTTGAGGATTTGACGTGCTAGAAAGTATGTTACCCTAAAATGCATCGAGAAAGCTGAGTTACATATAACAGCGACTTCACGACTAGTTGCCTGACTGTTACGTACTGTCAACCTGTTACATTGGTAAAATTTGCTCGTATGTAATTTTGATGTTCAAAATGGCTTCGTAAAATCATCAAGTAATAACGTTAATAATATAATTCGCGTATTTCAATCTAGAAATTTCAGAAAACGAAATAACTTTGATATATGAAGTGTATTTTAAGAAAGGTTTCAAGATTTGGAACAATTTTGCCAGACATTTAGTTAAAGAACAAGAGGATTTACTTAAAACAAGTATCTATGAAAAGTAAATCAATTTTAGCAGAATTACAAAAATATTGCTTATGTTTTTTATGATTCTTGGATAAAGGTCATTTATTATGTTTGTGCTTTCTTCATTTTTTGTTCCGTGCGTTTTATATAAGGATTTTTCAAATAATAATTGCAGATGATTTGCGCATCGTTCGAAGAACTGTGAAGAAAATAATTAAAAATAATTTTACCAAAAATAGCCAATTTATCTTCGTATCTTAAAATTATATTTATTAAATGATTTCTATCGAAAGACATGTAATTCCTCTCTTTAGTTTTCTGTTATACTTTAAAATAACAAGTATGATTTAATATTTATAAGCAGACAACAGCGAAAAATATATTTTTTTTGCTTGAATGTAACCTCAAAAATGTATATTTTTTGACATATTTGACATTTAGATAATGTTGCCATCTAGTGAATTGTGGAACAACACACCTGATACCGATCTGTTACGAAGCAACAACCAACATTCGTTTCTAGCACGCCGGAAAAAGGTACCAACATGTTAATAAGAGGTACCAGTCAGTAACATAAAGATAACGCTGTGTTTCTAGCACCCGGGCCTAAAACTGGTAATTAAAAATCAAGTATTTCTAAAAAAAATCTCAGCGTCATGAAGTATCACCTGTCTATATGTCACAGAAAATTGAATTTTTAGAAGATATTTTATGTTATTACGAAAAATATTGAACATCACACGGCAGATATGCAAATAACAGACTCGGTTGATTATAAAATCTCGGCTATCGCCTCGATTCAACCGCGTCTGTTATTTGCTTCATATCAGCCTTATGACGTTAATAACTATAACAAACCTGGAATTATTAGAAGTACCATAACTGCGGCAGTTGTCGGTTTGAAATTCAAGCTCGTAGAGGGAGGATTTTAAGACAACTAAGGCTTGTTATGATTCATAACATCCGTGGTATGTTTAAAATTTTATCAGTTACAGAAAATGAAGACGTTATTAACAAATATAATTTTTTTAAATTTTCTCATTAATACTACTTTCAGAAAGCTATGATTAACAGAACATTTATTTTGACATGTCAATATGACAATTATTCATATTTTGTGCTTTATTCCTCATGTTTATTAATTCAGAATATAGTAAATCGTGTTCAAGACGATACACTAACGTTATTTGTATGTATTAATGAAGAGCATTATATTTTTATTTTGTAGACTGTTTTTGACATGATGCCAGCCTACTTTCGTACATGTAAACAATGGAGTAATATCCTGAAACCGGCAAATAAATATAATAGAGCTGTTTTTATATGCCTTCTTCATACTAAATATTTAAAAACTATGGCTGGTATTCTGAGCTCGCGACTAAGCCCGACTAAGGAAGCGACTAGCTAGTCACCCGTCTAAAGTATATATTGTAACATTATAATAGTCGGGCGACTAGCTAGTCGCTTTTTTAGTCGGGTGCTCAGAATACCGGCCATTGTTCTTTAAATATCAATAAATTTGAAAATATATCAAAGTTTACACAGCATAACATGTGACAATTTTTTTGCTTAGCAACAAATACGAAAGCAAACTGCATGGGAAACTCCGACTCCGAAGGAGGAGGGGTGTTACCTAATGTCAGTTTGCTAGAGTGATTTTGCTTAAAAGCAAAAAGAATGAGTGGTTAGAAATAAAAATTTATCTGAGAAACTCAGAGAAGTCGTATGGTATTTGGTGAGATAAATTCCAAAGACAATGCAAAATGAAACAATTTAATTATTTTTATTTTTAAACTTGAAATATTAATTAACTGTTACACTGACAATTATAAACAATAACAACTGTTTATTTACTTGGTAGCGGATATTTATCGGGGTAACGGAGTTTTATCAGTATAATATTGTTCCCATTGGTTGAATTCTCAAGTGTTTTGCATCATAATTGGTTAAAAACTAGTCTGCAATTTATCGGGGTAACAGTATAATACTGTTCCCATTGGTTAAATTTTCAAATGTTTTGCATCATGATTGTTTAAAAACTAGTCAATGGAAATTAATCTATATAAATATATGTTAAGCTCATATTCTATTTCATATCAAGTACTTTTTTCAAAATATTACACAAATTTCAATAAACTGTTAAATATTTAATGGATATTTCGTGATATTTAAAGAACAATATTGTATAAAATTAAATACTTAGAAAACATAAAAAGTCTTGTAACAAATGTAAAATAGTAAATCTATGGAGAAATATGCATATATCTACTTTAAGAACAGACATTGAATTCAAATAAAAGTTAGCGAAAACCAGCTGAATACCTTGTTAAAATTTGGCAATTTGCCATTCACATCTCCCCAATAAAAATTCGTCATGCATATTATTCCATCATTCACTCTCACATCTGTGGATGTCGTAATTTGACAGCTATTATCCATTCTTGCCTGAATGTTTTTGCCGATGGAAAATTTCCGAAGCGCGTAGATACACAATTCGAACAGAATATAAACTAACTTTCTTAATTTTCGCCATAAGAACAAGGGGAAACTTTTTTTTTATCATAAAACTGTTTCAAAGTTTATATTATTGGTTCCTTCTTCATCTCTAAGTTTATAACTTCCAGGAGATTTTCTTAAAGTTTTTGTAAAGTTTAAGCTAGAAATATTATTTTTCCAATTTTAATTTCTTAATAGCTGGAAGTGTTTAAACTGTAAAAAAAATAAAACGAAGTCAAACTGTTGGAAATGAAACCCATAAATTTTAAAGTAAACTTGTAAATTCTGTAAAGTTCTCTGCTTAGAAGTAGTTGGAAAATGTAAAGTTGACAGGATGAATTAAGTGCAGTCTAGATAAGATAACGATTAGGTAAGTGCATTATACGCTATTTGCCAACATTTTGCATGATTTTCTAACATACGGCACCAGATTACAGATTATATGATAGACCTTTTTAATTTAAAGAGATTGAAGATTATGCGCCATAGTTAGAACGATGAGGTGTTGCAAAAAATATTAACATATCTTTTTTCTTCTGAAATTCGAATAAGTACGTTCTACAGTGTTATTAAATAAAAATATGCTTTTCTGTTCAAATTTCTGAATATATTAAGCACAGTAGCTGTTTGAAAATATACTTTTTGAATTGGCACCAAATTACACTACCTGTGGCGTCAGAAATACATTAGCCAATGACAAAACTGGAAAGATAATGAAAAAAAAAATGTATCATACATCAACGTCAATGATTACTTTAATGACAACTGTGTGACATAAGGTCTGACTTATAGTGCAGCGTGATTTTTGGTTCTTTAGCGTAGTTCTTAGTTATTTATTATTATATTATAGCGGTATATTTCATAGTTTCATGCCCAGTATTATAAAGTATGGATAAGTAAAGCACTAGCAAAGTAAAATTTACTCCTGAAGTAAAATAGTTTATTCCAGAGATTTTCGTCAAAACAAGAATAAAAATACTAGCTAAGTAAATCTACAGAATAAATTACTCCACCGATGTTCGGGGAAGTAAATTTTATTGTGTAAAATAAATTTGACACATCTCAACATTAATTAAATTAAATTCATTATAAATTTAATCCCATATATTATTTTTACATTTATTTATCTCCAACATGTTTTCTTTGTCTATTTCTGAGTAATTTTTCCCCGTTCTCTCTTTTTCCATTTTACTTGACACCTCACACTTTATGACACACACACTTTATTTTCTATTTTAACTTTGGATTTATTTCGTGTCAGGAACATACAAAATACAATACGAGTATTATTAAAACATATTCCAGCGACACATTGTTTGGAATAGATCCTCTTCAGTCGGAGATTGATATTATCGTCAGTAGTGGTTATAAGAAATACCGTCTAGTAATGTTTTATCCTGGATTTATAAATCTCTCTTATGCTCCAGTAGTGTAAAAATTAGCCGGTATAAGAAACCGTAGCCTGAGTGCATCATTTTCCAGCTAAAAATATAAATGTATTCAATAGTTCTTATTTAATTATAAAAATATTTATGTTTACATCAAAAGGATCTATACAACAAAGAAGGTTTGATTTTATGTTTTTATCTTTACTTGCGACAACCATTTCATTCTTCTTTCTTCATTTTGAGGCACTACTAGAAATACGTTTCCGTATTATCAGTTCTATTTGGTCACACTGCACAAAACACTTTTTTACAACGATGTTTGATTATTTCCAAATACAAAAATCAGTAGTAGTTGCAGCTGTCATGACTGTCACTCGTTTAAATTCCGTCGGTGGCAAATGTAAGCCACACCCTCATTGGTTAGCTCCTTTCGAACGTCATCAGGCGAAAGGGGAAGCGTAAATTCAAACATTATAATTTTAAAGACAATTTTCTCATGAATAAAAAATAATACGAAAAAATTCAAAAATAGGCGCTAAATATTTTTTCTCATTCTTTTGATTAAAGCTAAGAAGAAAAAACCGTGCAACACCTCATTGGCGGAAATCATGGTTACGCGTTTGGCACAACGTTTCTTTTTAGAAAATTTAGATGTAAAATGTGAAAAATAATTAAAAAACTTGTCGAAAGAAGTTATAAAAGCTTTTATTGAAGCTAAAATGTCTAACGATGCAAAATTACACCGAAAAACAGGTATTTTAGTGACGCAATATTTTTGACGTTTCGTTTCACAGCCCAGTTGACAGTTACAGGCGACCTTTTAACTTACTATGTGCAGAAATAGAAAGAAATAGTTATTAAATTGAAAAGTCTATTTATTTGAAATCGGCGCTGAAGTGCACAAAATCGGCATTAAAGAAATTCATTATACGACGATTTCATGCAAATTCAGTTTTACTAACCTCATGATAATTATGGTAAGTACATACAGGTGTCTCACAACTCGCGCCCCAGACGAAACTGACACTTGCCGACGACAATAGGTTGCCAACAAATAGAAGAAAATAATTTGCGGCTGCTTGCATAACGGAGTTACAAGACTTTTTAATCTACCAAACCCGGAAGGATATCTTGAGGTGTGATGATATTACAAAATAAAACTGGTTGCTAGGTTTTAAAAATACTACTAGTGAGTTACAAAATATGTTTGACTTACTGTAATTTCAGTCACCAAATTTAGGTTAGCGAAGGTGTCATCCGAGATCATCATTTATATCGTACAGTGCACCGTGTTGTATCAGCTGTGTAAAATGTGTTAAACGAAAATATTATTGTCATGCGAATTCTTTGAGATTAAAACAACAAATGGTGGTTCCAAAAAGAACCGTTTTTATTGTTTTTTTTAATCGTGCTGCCTCTCTGGCGTTACGTCCACGTTCTCCGAAAATTATAATAATTTGTAAGTAATCAGCGGCTGAATACATGGTAAGAATTTGCCTTTTTATTCACCTTGTCAAATTTAATTTGACACTGAAATTTTTCGAAAACTACAGTCGCCCACACATTTTAAAGGTTTGATTTGTATAAAACCCTAGTAACGTAAAATTACGACAAACACACGTTAAAGGTGTAAGTCTCTGATTAGTCAATTTTAAGACGTCTTTTCTCGAATATCTTTTAAGCTAGATTTTTTTTTCTTCGAAATTACACATCCGGTTGCAGTCTCGAGTTTCCTCATTCGCTCTGGGGCGCGAGTTGTGAGACAGCCTGTATTAGATAATTTGGGTGGTGTACGATGTATAATAGTAAATATGGACGTATAATGACAAATAAAATATGCAAGAAGAACGAATTAAATAATTTCGTTTCGGACGTTGCTTAGGCGACGCGAAACCACACATTTCAGAGCATGAGTACGAAAATATTTTTTGCGGTGCACTTAAATACCAAATAAACTATTTCTATAGTTGTAAATGTCTTTTGTTTATTTACCAGTCCCATATTTCTAAATAATTCTACAAACTTTTAAATTACGTATTTTTTCATGACTCGCTGGTTCTTGGTTATTGTTTGTGTTTTCTCATCTTTATGAATCCTTACACGATTCTCTTGGCATATAAGTGCGTCACCAGTCACATTTTTTTCTAAACAACCTTATTTAAATGTAGTGATCCAGTATGATTCTTTTAATAGCTGGGTGTCCAATCTTCAGCTGATGCTCTAATACAGCATACGTGGATCTATTGTCTTTTTCGATTACTTTCTTAACAGCAGCAATAGTATTTTATGTACCAAGGGCATTATCGTCTAGTAACGCTCGTGGTGCGTACAAGATTTTATGTCTTACTAGAATATGTGAAGTGAAATAAGTTTTCATTTATAATAATTTTGATTACAATAATGCTTAAGCTTTGGCGTTGCTAAGGATGTTGTTTAAATGTTTTGTTCATTATCAACATTTATTTATTTTTAAAACATGAACGTTCTATATCATTGAAGATGATGGAATGAGTGAATTTGATGTTTTGGAAGATCTCAGTTCTTTATTTCTTATGCACTTATTTCTGAATATTATTACATTTTAGAAAGTTTGTACTGCTTTGGATGTGTTACATGGGACGGTAAATAATATAAAAAATGAATTCAAACGTGGATAAATATTGTCCCCAAAAAAAAATAGTGATCCGTCATCCGTCAAAAATCAATGCGAAACATTGCAGTTTACAACTCAACGTACTTACTATTTACATGTGTGGTGAAAGAAAATTGCTTTTTAAGGCCCTTTTCATAATCAATTTTAAGTATTATAATTAAATTAAAAATGATTTCTGTGTTGTGCTTTTAAAGCTGTTTTCTTATTATATGTACATGTACGTTGAGTTGTTGAGTACGAAACACGTGTATTTTTTCTGTCTGTTAGTTATTGCAAATTGCAGTGGTTTTTTGCACTCTAAACTTTTCTTAATTGTATCAAGTGCGTGGCATAATTCCTGTGCTATCGGATGGTTCATTTGAAAAAGTGTAAACATCGTGTACAGTGTGTGAATGTCAACTTTTGTGTCAAAAAGTGCATAAATTTATTGCAAAAATATTAAAAATTTTAAAGTTACTAATTAAACACGTTCGGGCCTTGAACTATCTATCACCTGACGATGACGAAGTCGTGTAGAAAGTGTCAACGACCTGTAGGCGGCAATAGGAACCCGGGCGTCAAATGTTTTAAATGCAGTGTGACATATCATCCCATCTGCGTAAATATTACCGATGAACAACTTCAATTTATGGAATCGCAAGAAATGTCTTGGCAATGTGAAAAGTGTCGTAAAGTTTCAAAAACTAGTACGTCTATTGTTAACGATGATAGTGATACAAATGAAATATTGCCATCCTCTAATTTAAATGACATCAAAGTAATGTTAACTAAATTTAAAAGTGAAATATTGCAACAGATGAACGATAAACTTGATATAATTACGAATTCCATAAGTTTCTGCTGTGATAAAATTACGGATTTTGAATGTAAATTAAAAGATCTGGAAGCTAAAGTAAATGCACATGAGAAAATTAAGACGGATAATGTTGTACTTAAAACTAATATTAAAAAACTTGAAACCAAAATCAATGATATGGAGCAATATTCGCGTCTTAATAATATTGTTATACATAACTTTCCTGAGAAAAATTCTGAAAATATAAACAATATTATTTTAAACATAAGTAAGAGCTGCGGTATAAATGTGACAACTGATCATCTGGACGCTGCGCACAGATTACCTAAAACAACAACTAATAATAAACCCGCTTTAATTGTTGCCAAATTTAACTCACGGATTGTAAAAGATGAATTTCTCGCTGCGGCTAAACAAAATAAAAATCTGTCAACTAAATTATTCTTCCCAAATGATGCTGAAAACAGAATCTTTGTCACTGACCATCTTTCACCGTACAATAACGCTCTATATAAAAATACTCGTGAAACACTTAAAAATAAAGGATATAAATATATCTGGACCAAAAACTGTAAAATATTTGCTCGGAAAGATGATAATTCACGCGTCGTTCATATTAGTCGCGAGGAAGACATTTTAAAACTTTAATTTTCTTTATTAAAATACTATTATTATAATTTATTATTAAATTATGGTACTGTCGATATATTATCAAAATGTGCGTGGTTTAAGATCTAAAACTAATGAATTACGTCTAAATATTTGTGAAAGTGATTACGATATTATTTGTCTCACTGAAACAAATCTAAATTCTAATATAAATGACAGTGAACTTTTTCCTAATGAGTTTAATGTTGCGCGGAGAGACAGATCCTCATCCAGTTCCACAAAATCAGATGGTGGCGGTGTCCTCATTGGTGTCCATAACAGACTGTCCTATACTACAATGAACGAGTGGTACTCCGAGGCTGAAGACGTTTGGATAAGTGTTACTTTCAATACTAACTACACATTGTACATTTGTTGTGTATATTTGCCACCCGGTGACGTTAGTGCGCTTAATACTTTTCTGAACAAATTATCAACAATTATAGACAACAATTCAAATAGTAAATTTTTAGTTTGCGGTGACTTCAATCTGCCACATTTAAAATGGAACTCGCAAGACAATGTATCATACCTTTCGCCTTCCACCTCTAATAATAAACCAGATAATGATTTTGTCGATACTATTTCATACTGCAATTTTAATCAATTTAACAACATTAACAATAAAAATAATAGAATATTAGATTTAGTTTTGTCAAATAATGATCATATCCAAATAATTGAATGTGACAACCCCTTAAGTAAAATAGATGAACAGCACCATCACCCATTAGATATATATTTCTATGCCAAAATAAATGATAGTTTAGAACAAAATTCTAGAAAAATGTATAAATATAAATCTGCTAATTATGATGATATTAACAATCACTTTAAACAAATAAACTGGTCTAATATGTTTTGTGGCCTAAATGTGGAAGAATCAGTGTCAAAATTCTATGAAATTATAAGATCATGTATTGACCAATATGTTCCTACTAAACATATTGGTTCTAAAATATATCCTGTTTGGTTCACCCCGGAACTAATAAAATTACTTAAAGAGAAAAATAAAGCCCACAAAAAATTTAAAATCTATAGGACACAAATTTTGTACAATGAATTCTCTTTGTTGAGAAAACGATTTAAATTTATGAAACAGAAATGCTTCAACGATTATGTCTTTAATATCGAAAAACAAATTCCTGAAAATTGTACAAAATTTTGGTCCTATATCTCTTCTACAAATAAAAAATCTGTAAATGTACCTAAAACTCTGCATTATAATCAATTTAGTAGTAATAGTGGTTTGGAAGCTTGTAATTTGTTCTCCAAATATTTTGAATCCGTATTTGTCTCTAGTGATGTAAACAATAGTCCTTGTGGTCTTGTTCATAACAATTCATTACCTCACTTAAATATTATAGAAATTAACGATGGCATGGTCCAAAATGCTCTATTAAATCTTGATGTGAATAAAGGTGCGGGTCCAATGATATTCCTGCCATTTTTATAAAAAAATGTGCCACAACATTGTGTACTCCCTTAGCTATAATCTACAGAAAATCTTTAAGTGAATGTCATTTCCCTGATGTATGGAAAGTCGCCTACGTAGTCCCAGTATTTAAAAACGGTAGCAAAAACTTAATAGAAAATTATAGACCAATTTCTAAACTTTGCATTTTCGAGAAAATTTTTGAAAAAATTGTCTATAAAGAGTTATATGCTACATTTAAACATTATATCATTCCTCAACAGCACGGTTTCGTTTCTGGCCGATCCATAGAAACAAACTTATTAGAATACTGCGATTATATATTACAGGCCATGGATAATCAAGTAGAAGTTGATGTCATCTACACCGACTTCAGTAAGGCATTTGATAAAATAAATCATAATCTACTCATTTCCAGACTTTCAGAAGTTGGTGTAGGTGGAGATTTGTTGAAATGGTTCATCTCCTATCTCTCGAACAGAAAACAACGCGTTGTTCTGAATGGATTCAAATCTAATGATGTTCTCGTTACATCCGGTGTACCTCAGGGTTCTCATCTTGGACCCCTACTTTTCAATCTTTTCATTAACGATATCTCAGAATGTTTTAAATTTGCTAAATTTATTATGTATGCTGATGACTTAAAGATTTACCATACAATAGAAAGTGCTAATGACCTTCATGCTATGCAAAATGATCTTAACACATTCGTTGTATACTGTAACAATCATAAATTAATACTTAACATATCCAAATGTAGTTATATAAAATTCACAAGGAACAAAAACAATTTCAGTTATAATTACCATTTAGATGGAAATATAATTAATAAAGTTTACAGCATTAAAGATTTAGGTGTTCTATTCGATAGTAAATTCATTTTCGACCAACATATAGATCACATTGTTAAAAAAGCTTTCAAGATGCTTGGCTTTCTAATAAGAGCAAGTTCAAATTTCAGGCATCCATCCACACTGTTATTCCTATATTATAGTCTAGTTAGAAGTCAATTAGAATTTGCCTCTATATGTTGGAGTCCATGGTACTTAACTTACATAAACAGAATAGAAAAAATTCAAAATAAATTTCTAAGATTTTTAAGACACAGGTTTCCAGCATATAGAGTGAATTTACTTAATTTGGATAGCAGAAGAAAACTTAAAGACCTCACCTTTCTCTATAAACTGTTTCATAATTCTATAGACTCACCATACCTTCTATCCAAATTTAATATCAAAGTTCGTAGCCATAATTCTAGGTATCATAATCTGTTTGCCATTAGTCGCTGTAAAACAAATTCATTTCTTAATTCACCTATTATTAGAATAAGTAATACATTTAATGAACTAAACACTAAATTCAATCTGCCGGATATGTTTTCAACTTCACTGTTCATCTTTAAACGTTGCTTAAATAGATTTCTGCATTAATATTATGTATATTTAATTGTTTATTTTATTTTTTATATTTTTTCTTTATATATTTGATAGTTAATTAGTGGTTTTTGTACTCATTTTGTACTTGAGGCTCTCTTTTATTGGGACTTTGTCCTGTTGAGAGTCCGAATTTCAATAAATAAATAAATATTGTTGTAATCAATTAATTTATTAATTGTAATCAATTCTTATTATTATTGTAATGAATTATAATTAAAAAATAATTTTCATTATATATCGTTCATATTATTTCTAATTTAAAGGCCATAAACGATGATCGGATTATAATGAAGGCATAATGAACTATTATGCCCTTATATAATGCCCCGGTTGTTATGGATATTTTTATGTACACCGTATCCTAGCAATAAACAGTTCATAATAATTTAGTGAGACATAAAATTCTTTTCGGTAACAGCAGTAGAAGAACACCAGTCTTTTAATTAATAATAAATGGTGGAAGAACAAAACCTGAATTTTTCGATTCACACCTGTGACCATATGTTCCATACCTATTGCCCTCAATGTTGACTTCATTCTTTACTATATTAAAAATCAATATGAGTTTATTAATACCGGATGAATGAATAGGCAGCCAATTTGAACAACACTTGTTTTTCGTTTTCGTTTCTGCTGGAACAAAATGAATTACTGAGCACTGAAATTAATTTCCATTGCAGCGGAACCAATCCTAATTTTAAAATCAATCGTCCAACCTCTGCGTGCAACGTAGCAGCTGTCATCTGTCATTCAAAAATATGTACATATCGATCATTTTAGATGCAAGTATGTTATGTAAATTGTGCACTGTCAAGTTACTTGAGGTAGGTAAACAGTATTACCTTACTTTACCTGTCAAAAGTAAATTTTCTTAGCGGGGACACGGAATATTTCTAATGGATTGCATTAACACCTCCGCTGTAATATATCTTTAAAACAGTGGATTTCAAAAGTTTCCAACCAAAATAAAAATTTCAATTAATGCACTATATGCAAATATATTGTCCTGTATTCACATAACACCATTTTTTAGGATCGTTTCAAATCCAACAGAGAAACATTTTTTTTTTCGGTCAAATTCAGTTTTATTACCTTCCGACACCTTTAGGTAAGGAAGGTATTGATACTGGGATAAAGCCTAAAAAATCTGATGTGGTCAGCACATTACCTTCCGTCAGTTTTATGTATTTTGTATAAACGTCATCAAAAAGTTCCTTGCAAAAGATTCTATTTCTTGTACATTACCTTAAGTCAGTTGTATGTATTTTATACAAATTCCATACAGAAAGTTTCTAGCAAAAGATCCTATATATCCCAGCAAAAACTATTTTTTTAAATTTATTTTATCAGTTCACTCCGAGAAGTAAATCTTTTAAGGCTAGTCTAATAAAAACGAATTAATTGAGCATAGCTCCGCAATCTTTTGTAGACTAACAAGAATTTCAACTGATAGACCTGTTATTTGCTCTAAATTTAACCCTTACTGGAACACACAATAATGTATGCAGCAAATCTGCATAGCATGCATCTAAACTAAAATTTGCATATTGTTACAGAGATGCCGTGGATGCAAATTGTCTATTATGGAATCGTAAGAACTTCCCTTATGCCTTGGCTATGTGGAATCTTTCTGAATGTACATTTAAGAAAAATCTCCCGTGTTTAGACAATATTCTTTTTCATTTGCATGTCCAAGAAGATATGCTAATGGCTGAATAATGTAATAAGATTATTATACTCTGGTATCTAGATATGAGATTATATGAGTGGAATTTTCTTTTATAGAGTTATTATTTTACTCGTATATATGTAACAATAATTGAACTCAATCTGGAATGTGTCCTTATACTATGAGAAGAGAGAGAGCATGATAAGGAGCCACTCCGTCTTTGTTTTGTACATCTAAAGTAAATATCGTAGAAATGGGCTTCGATGGGCTTTAAGATCCAGGAGAAATTTATTTAAACGAAGAAAGAATTGTGAAAAATTCATGGACCTCGCTGGGATTCGAACCCAGAGCCTCCCATTCGCTAGTCGGGAGCTCTATCAATTGAGCCACGAGTTCCTGTTGAAGTCTATGAATCTTTTACAAGCCTTTTTACAAATCGTAACGAGTACACGCTCACAATTTGAGAAATAAATACTCAACACTAACATTGCGCAGTAAATATTATATTATTGTGAACTTTAAGCCGTCACACACACGTAGAATAATTATTTGAGATCCAACCTAAATGTTTACATCGTAGAAATAGGCTTTAGGATCCAAGAGAAATGTATTTAAACGAAGAAAGAATTGTGAAAAATTCATGGACCTCGATGGGATTCGAACCCAAAGCCTCCCAATCGCTAGTCGGGCGACTATGAATGAAAGGCTGATGTGCCAGTGCGTTCTGTTTTGTTACTAAGGGAACCCAGCATCATGACGCAGTCCATTTATAAAATATTGAGTTCAGTGGTCACAATGTTGCAATTCTATAAATAGAAAAATGTGCTTGAATGCTCAAACGTTAGAACGTAATCGTAAAGTTGTACGCGTTAATTTATAGTGGAAAAACACTAAAGAGTTTTCCCATAAAGTTTCTGCCACTTACAGTTTACTTAGAAAAGTGTCGAACTACTAAAGACGTACAAATTTTATAAAATGTATTAAATTGTTGCCTATCGGCAATACTAAAGCATAGTTTGGATTCCTTGGAATTAGAAAAAACCTGCAGCATACGAGTAGATATTAATTATTGCTGCGGACAACTAAAATGATGTATAGATAACTTTTCTTCATTTGAATAATTATTCATTTTTAAAAATAATTAACATTAATTTCGATTTATTATCACAATAGAACTGTTGCAAGAATTTTTGTATGTCTTCAAGGTATTAAATTTAAAAAGATATCATTATTTAAATAGCCACAAATTTGAAAATATCACCAAATATCCATTAGATATTTTACAATTAATTTTTGAAATTTGGATATTTTAATAAAGTCATGTGATTTAAACAGAATGTGACGTCACAGCACATATACATCTTTATCGGCTTCAATTAGTCCCTTTAAAGTATCAATTCTTTGCGTTTTGTTTCAAGTGTTATGACAAATATATTGTCAAAGTTGTCAAACAAGTGTCAAACTTAGTGTTATAATAAAAAATTCAATATAAATGAATAATTTACAGTATAGTATTGTGCCTTTTTGCAGAAATGCTGCTAGGAGCAAACCTACTATTGAATTTATAAATATGCCAAAAGATGCGAAGAAAATAAAATTGTGGCTGGAACAAACAATCGTTTTCTGATATAAATTTATCCACGATCCAGTTATCGCCTTTTGGTAAATTGTCCGACTTATCTTGATTGTTGTCTATTAGAAATTAGAAGTTTGTTATTAACATGTGACAAACTATCGCCTACGTTTATTTATCTAAATAACAAAAATAAACGAAAGTTATGGAAAAACTGTTTTTCTATTGGCTGTGAATGACGTAATGTATGTGCTTCTACGACACAGGAGTGGGGGGTTGTTTTTCATAACTATTTTTGGCGCCAATCTTTTTATTTAATTATTTTAACAACAAATTATTTAAAAAATAATTATTAATAAGAAAAATATTGCATAAACTTTCATTTAAATAATTTTTGAAAAATGTGAAACAGGCTCATTTATCAAAATAAATACTAATAATTTCAATTTCACGTATAAAACGTTACGCTTTTGTTTCCGTTAAAAATCAAGTTGTGTAACACGGTTTTACAACTGATTCCTGAACTGTTGGCTGTATAAAATGGCGACGCAATAAGTTTCACGACCCAACAACAAGAACAAAATCAAATAAAGCTCGGTTTATTTGACGTAATTGACAAAACGAATGATAATTCTAACAACAAATACACTACTTGTCGTGCTAGGCAAGCAGAGTTAAATATTAATTGCAAAATTACGACACGAGACAGCGGGCAACGCGTATGATCTCTACGAGAGCCAACAAGCTACTACTATAACCGATCGATGCGGCAGTCGGCTAGCGTGTTTGGAGGGGGGTTTGCGCGCGCACTTGCGCTTGTAACCAAATTAATTTTTTTATCAAGTTTGTGCTGCCCTCTTCTATGAACTAACAACTGCTTTATCAAAAATGTAAAAAATGGTTGCTAACTCAAAGGGGTTAACCATTTCAAATTCAAAATTATTTAAGACCTGTTGGTCTTAAACACAATAGCCGCTAGTATGAACGGTGATTAAGGGTGATTATCGAGCATTTGACTAGCATTGTTTTATCTCTGTCAATCGTTTAGAGATTATTTTAGAGAAAAATTCTTCAAATAAAAGATACGGGCTATTAATTTTTCTATAACTATTATTTGAAGTATTTTCCTCTAAAAGGATCCATAAACGAATGACAAAGATAAAACAATGCTAGTCAAATGCTTCGTAATCAGTTGTTCATACTAACGGTCAATGAGTTCATTGTCTTTTCATTTTCTGAACAGGCAGCATCCGCATCAGGTCTTGCTTCGTCTTCTAGCAGCTCTCGCCCTCGTCGAAATTCGAGGAACCAATGACTGACAGCGGATAATGAAGGGGCAGCATCGCCAAAAACTGCTATCAAATTTTCATGGCTTTGCTGGTACCCTAACTGTTTTTTATAGTCATAGAAAATCATAGCTCTAACGGCAGTTCGCGGAATGCACATTTTAACTGAATTAAAAATTCAAAACTACTTAACTTACAAAATTAACTACGTTTTACAAGGAAATCGGAACGTTTGATAATTGTGGGTAACGAATGTCAACTAATGTGACATTCAATTTTTGCAATTGTTTCTAGCCAATTGAGCTTCCATGGCCTGCTACTAACTATTAACAGAGCATCCCTCGTAATTCGTCAATTATTTAATCTCTAATTAAAATTATGAAAATTTAATAATATAATTTATTAATTTTAAAACACGCTAGAATGCACAAGCACAACACAAATTTCACAATACAAAATAAATTTCCCCTTTATAGCGACAAAGCTTGAGGGTAGTGATACGCTTCCCTTTTGCTCTTTTGTAGTTATTTTATGTACATAGTTTTTAATTTGCAACTTTTAATATCACACATCACTGGTTGTGGAAATAAAGTATAGCGTTCATGTAACACTGGACGAGATCTTTTCATTTTAAAATGAAATAAGAAAAAGAACAGCACTCTGAATATTATGCATCACTTTTATTCTATGGTTTCACATCTGCAATTTGCCTACACATCTGTTACTTTTTCTTTTTCTAGCTACTCGTATTGTTGTATTTGAAATGATACTCACTATTTTGAATTGGATATTCAGTTGTAATAATCTTTGGTTTCAATGCAAAATTCGAAAGAGGTTTTGAATGAACTCATTCGTAATATAAGGACAGATATGAACAACACAATTTTCAAAAGCATGAAAATATTGCAACGTTTTTGTTATCTGTTAGTTTTAGCAAGAGTACCTTTTTGTGTATTTTTGCATTAATATTTTATAAGTAAAAATGAAACAATGTTAAAAGATAAAAAAAAACGATAAAAAATATGAGACGCCTCTGGTTGAAATACATCCACATAAATATGGTATGACTAGCGAATGAAAGTTGACGTTTAAATTATTTTTTGTGCAACCGGACGCGAAATAAGCATTTCGCAGCCGCAATACAGGCCGCGAAATTAAATTTCGTGACCGTTGTTATGGTAACGGCCGCGAAATTAGGTAAACAATCACTTTGATACTTGAGAATTGCATGGTTTTGTTTATCAAATGTTAATTCCATAGCCACCTTGAAAGCTAACTTTCTATTTACAATGAAACTGTTTAAAATTAATAAAATTTGTAATTACATATTTTTTACGGTTGCACAAAAAATATTGTGTACACCTTGTCCGCGAAATCCTTTAGCGCCGTCGAGATTGTCTTGCCTCGGCCGCAAGCGGCCTCGGCGACAATTTTTCTCTCAGTACGCTAAAGAGTGATTTCGCGGCCTTGATATACAAATAACTATTATAGATGTGGTTTCTTTTGAAACCCTAGAGAAGGATAGAATTGTACGAAATATTCAGGTAAGTTTCAAAATATAAAGTAACTCGTACCAGACCAGAATTATTAATAAAAATGTGCTTGATGAGGTGCACTTTTAAAGGGCAGTGCCCTGTAACGAAAAGTTTCTGGACACACATTCATATAAATTTTTTGCTAAAAATGACAGGAATACGGCGCTACCATTTTATTACATTATACTCTATCCGTTTTAACTATGAGTGATAAGAAAATAGGAGCAGTTCGTTCTTGTTGCTTGGATAATATCGGGGTATTATATACACATACACAAATACACACATATACACAGACATCATCGTGAAAATGTTAAAATTGGATTCTAGGGACCTTAAAACGTGGTCATTTACTAAAATCTCGATATGCGATTTTTAGCACGATCCCTATACCTTCTTTACCAACGGTAGCAGGAGATAAAAATCTGATGTGGCCAACACAACACCTCCCGCCGTTTAATTTTTGTTAATTTAAATATAGATACTTACATATTTACTTATGCTGGAAACTGTATTGAATTCCTTTCTATTGTTCTATCTACTTTTTTCTTTTTAAAACGTTACTATTATTAATTTGAAATGAGTAGTTCTCTGACAGTGACATCTTGTCTCAGTTACATTTGAGATAAGTACTGTGTAACCAAGGAGTTGTATTTGTTTAAAGTGTAGGCTCCGGGATTTAAATTATAGATAATTTAATAAATTTATCCATACAATATGTAGAAAATATATTAATGCAAATCTGTAGAAAATTTAATAATCTTTAATTTGAATAATAACACAAATCTCAAAAATGACACACACGCACGCACGTACGCACGCACACACAGACAGACATCATCGTGAAAATGTTAAAATTGGATTCTAGGGACCTTAAAATGTAGCAATTACCAAAATCTCGATATGCCACTTTTAGCACGATCCCTATACCTCCCTTACCAAGGGTAACGGGAGGTAAAAACGGTTTAGATTTAAAAAGTATTTTAACATAACAAATATTGAAAATTCGAAAACTCTCCCATTGAGTAAAATATTAAAGCTCATTTCGTGTATGAAACGTTCAATTAAAATAGATGTAACAAAATTGACATTAAAATGTACATAAAAATTGACCATGTCGGTGTCATACGGGTTTTAGCTGAGTGTGTTCTGTTTTCGTTTGAAACTAATTGAAAACTCTCGTTCATTTTTTTTATCAAACTTTATATGTTATTACTAATAATAAGACATTACATGGGCAAAACTATCTCTGATTATAGAAACGTCTCGATACGTTACATAAAATTGTATATTCTACAATATATAATATGCTAATTAAAATAATTAAATAAGTACTTTATTCATGTATATTTTGCCAGCATTTAACATTCTCTTTGGAAATATTAGCATGCGGATATTTGTCTTAACTTGGTTAATCAACTAACCCTATCTACCCTCAATCCTTTCTATTTATTTCAATTATCCTTGGTTTTAGGTCACGAGACGACAGCCCATCTTCAAGCTCTAAGCTCATCAAGCTCAGCTTGCGAGTTCCGAGCCGTCAAGTAATTTGCAAACAACCTAAATCAATAGAGAGTGGCAAAAACAAGACCAACAAAATCTGACAAGAACAAGCACGCATCGTCAGACTACTAGATCCTAGAGCACTATACAAATTGAAGGGTACAGGGGAACAAGGCGGTTTGTCACTAAAAATTTAAAATTAGGATTTTCATGCCATCTTGTAGCCAAAGACCGAGGCTTTTACGCGGAATATTCCGTTTGCGCAAAAAAAACGGTAGGTGAGAAGTAATTACTATTGAAAAATTTGGCGTACCTACATGGCAGTGGCGGCTATTCGGGTGAAGAAGGTGAAGAGCAACTTCACCTGGTTATTTTAGAAAACAAAACATTTTTTAAAATTATTTTCAACACATTAAATTTTTCATATTATGTACTATAACGCTTGAAATAAATTTTAAAATTAATAAACAAATTATCTACTAAAAATTCTAATACCTGATCATCCGCAACCCGCATCACATGAAGAGCAATAGACCAGAAAAGTGTAACGGTCAAACTTAGGCGCGAAATTCAAACTCAGTTCATAACGCTGAGAACATAATTTCAATCCCCGTGTATTTCTTACCAAGGAAATATTTGCTCAACTGTAAAGGCCCATAAATATAATAAAAGTAAATCTCTTATGCAAAGCATTATATGTAGCATCTAGACCGATCCTTTATCTCCAGATTCGTACAATAATATTCACATGAGCTCTGCACAGTTTATAATTATTTAAATAATAATACAACACTACAAAATTCATTGAACGTATGTCCTAGTTTGATCGTGCATGCTTCATCTTCTATTGTGCTGTCCTATTTACTGGTAGGTCAACGACATACGGTATCCTTGCTTGCACCAAGCATTTTAATTTTTAATAATTTTCTTACTTTACCTTTTCTACAGGTTTGAACTATTGCAATCTATTACTGAATAAACAAACTATCGAATTCTTAGCAAGAGCTGTTTAATATCTTTTACAAAATATCTTTTATTTGTCTGTAAAATTAAACTCCTATATGAAACCTATACTAGGGAATTCAAACTATGAACTCGCGCCAAAGGCAAATTTTAACCTAACTTTTCTGGTCTATTTAAATTTCGAATAAACGCTTCAAACTTGCGCGCGCAGCTAGCGTTTACTCGCTAGATACATTGGTTGCCATGACAACGACGCTTCCCCTACCATGTACAGAAGCGGATAGTGAGTGAATATCACATGTCGAACTCTGCACTACTGCACTTCACCGTTTGATGCATTATTTTGCTACGCTTTTAATAAAAGAATTTTAATAGTTTATTATTTCTCTTATCTCCAGGTGATAGGACTAGAAAGAATAGAAATTTATAGCTATAGCTTTGTTCAGAAAGAAGAATGTGTGAAATTAAAATCTTTCAACTAAAAAATTATGAAAAAAGTAATAATGCGCTCAGATTTGCTTTGTCAAAACTATTTAAACGGTAAGTTTTATTTATTACAATTTAATTTTATGGTAATATTGCAATTTTCAGCTGATTGTATTGTTAATTCAGGCAGGTTTTGAAATGTATGGTGCACGTTACTTGAAATGTTGACACTGTCAACATAATTTGTGGCTACTTACAAGTAAATATGATAATTTTACGATCCATGATTTCCAGTTCCACGTCGAGGCGAACTGGCGAATATTAAATTTTTAAATATGATTTAGACATAAGTGCCATATACAAATACAACATATGTTTTGTATTGAAGAATGTAAGAACAGCTGTTGCTGTTATGTCTGCAACTGAGCCAGTGGCGTATTCAACGGGGGGCTTAGGGGGCTTGAGCCCCCCCTTAAAGTCCAATGAATTGAACATATAATGTGTTTAAATTAATCATTTTCTGAATTTTATATATTAAAATATTTGAAAAATTCTTTAAGAAGTGCAATGGCGATAGATAGGCTTAATAGTTAGCTCTCATGTTCTCATGAACTATACCCTGTTTTTAAACTAGGAGGAGTACTTTAAATTTTAACCGCCAAAACTGACGCTTCTGATTGGCTAGTGCTTCGACAGGTTTACACTGCACAAAGATTTTACATTTGATGTATTAGTTGTCATTCGTTTGGAGGTTATCTTTTTCTGTTTTGGTTTTTCGCATTTCTGTGACTTTAAAATAAATCAGTTCTTTTAAGAACTAATAATATTGATTGTATCGATATTATTTGTGTTTCTTTCATTCACTTTTTTATATTCGAGTTTTGTTTTTAATCGTGTTTTTTTCATTTCGGTTTTCTCATATTCGAGTTTTCTTTTACTCGTGAATTTTCATTTAGTTTTTTATATTCGAGTGTTGTTTTACTCGTGTTTTTTTTTTTCATATTCGAGTTTTGCTTTATATTTAAATTTTATTTGAACTTATTTATTTTGAATCATGGATGAAAAGCCTGGTGCAAGTACGGAATTTTCACCTATAAAGAAAAGAAAACGTATTGATTTGGGGCATTTATCTGTCGCCGAAAAGCAGAGCATATTAAATATGTTCAAAAGATTGAAAAATTCCGCCGGTAAGAACATGACAGCTATAGTAGGCGAAATTTCTCGTACATTAGGTAAGAAAATCAAATAAAATTATATATTTTAGTGCCATGATAATGATGAATTTCTTTCTGTAGGAGTAGCAAAATCTACTGTTTATCGGGTAGTTAAAGAATATAAGCAGAAAGGATTTATTACATCTTCTAACCATTATGGATGAAGGCCTCAACTAGTTGCAACATTTAACTCAGTACGCCGGATAATGCATGAATTCTTCCTTTGGTATTGTATTCTAATGTATAAATTTGTAAATAAATAAATTATATATATATATATATATATATATATATATATATATATATATATATATATATATATATATATATATATATATATACGTTATGTGCATTTTATCGCTATGTTCAATTCAAAAATATAGATATAAATCAAGTAAGAGTGTTTATTTAGATTACAAATTATTTTTATTCACAATCAAATATACGGCGTGAAAAATAAGAGCTTATAATGTCAGTTTTATTTTAAAAGAAGTTCCATGCGAAGTGTATAGTATTGATGTGTACGAAATTTTTATATTTCGCGCGAAAAAAATCTAGTAACTTTTTCTGGTAACTTTCTATAGTATAAATCAGACTTTCGTATTTACTCCTCCTAGTTTAAAAATAAGTATAATATAAAAATTTACGGAGGAACTTTCAGACATTTTCCAAAAAAAGTGGAAAATTAAATATCGTTTTACAATTATAACGAAATGTTAGAAGCGAATCATTTATTTTTCGCTTTAATGTAGTACGTACGTAGTGCGTAAATAGTTATTAACATTAATAGGCCGATATAAAGCAAATAACGGACAGGGCTGAAGTTAATCAGCCAAATCTATTATTTGTATATCGGCCGTGTGGCGTTCAAGATTTTTAGTAATGATGTCATATAATTTGAAAATTCTTTCTCCTGTCATTTTGACAAATTTTTTTGTTGTTTATAAATTTTCCGTGACAAAATCTCTCTGTTAAATGTATATTCCTATGTTCACAGTGATTTTATTATTAATAAAGAATGAACATACTGTCATCTTTTGTTTGGTTATATTTTGTACATTAATATTCTGCAGTTAATCGTTCTTATTTTCAATTCAGAATTGTTTGAAAATATTACTTGCATTTGCTAACTAGACGGTGAACAGTATACCTATGCAAATAATAGGTCCATGGCAGCCCCCCCTTACCACTTAATCAACTTTTCCCATTATTGTCAGATTGAGGAGTCCGCAGTTAAAAATGTCTTAAGTCTTATAGTATTTGAGAAATCGTGGATCCAACATCCACACACACGGACATCAACGTAAAAATGTTATAATCGGATTCTAGGGACCTTAAAACGTGCTTATTCACTAAAATCTGGATATGCGATTTTTAGCATGAATTCAATACCTCTCTTAGCGAGAGGTAAAAATTGAAATTTCCACCAAAATAAAACGCTAGACAAGTTTTTTAATATACGGTACTCATTTAAAAAACTGTAAAGAATCCTGCATCAACATTGTGCATAGATGAAGGCATTATCTAAAATATGACACGTTCTTAAAATTTTAAAAACGGTCTCCTGCAAACTTTACAATTTTTGACAAACCGCCTTTTTCCCCTGTACCCTTCATTCGTTAGAACATAAGATATTTTGATAAAGCGCGCGGAATTGAATTCGTTAAAGAGTAAATTTAACTTATTTGTAAATTGTAATTGTGCTTGCTAAATTGGACAATGATTTAGTTCAGTGATTCGTTGATGCCAAATGTAAATTGATTTAGGTAATTTATTATTTTCGGAGATAATTTGAGAAGGGAAGATAAGGGTGACCTAAATTTAAATTTACGTCTTAGTTCCGCTGTTTGATAAATATCGGTCGGAAGACTCAAACTCCTCCTGTAAACACGAATAGGACAAGATAACAATTTTAATTTTTTTGACAACGAAATAGTGCTGTTGATTTTGGAAAAAATAGAATTCGAAAATTCAGTTGAAAAATAATTCGATTATTTGAATTTCGAATTTTAATGTAAATTCGAAATTTCAAATTTTTAAGAAAATTCGAATTTCATACACATTCAAAATTCCAATTTCGAGTGTTTACGAAGTTAGAATTACATATTTTCAAGTATAAGTTAACTTTGCTTTGTTATTATTAATTTCAGAAAAATATTTCCAAATTGTACTTCGCGGCGACAAGTTAATTAAGAATATTTTACTTTTCAACAAATAAGCAACAAATCTCAGTGTTTGGACTCAGACAGCAAGTTTAAACAAGTCATGTCAATGTAAAACACGAATAAATAGATGGCGGCTTCAACTATCGAATTATAAAATTCAAAAAATTTGACTTCGAAATTCGTAATTCGGAAAAATATAAAGCTTATTTTTCGAATTTCGAATATTTAAAAATTCGAAATTCTAAAATTCTAATTTTGTCAACAGCACTACAACGAAAAGTAAGTATGCGAAAATTGATTAAGCGAGGATAGTCTACTAAGTACGTAGCAAGGATATTCTAATGAAACACTGGATAGCTGTCATACGTTTAACAAGTGAGGCATGTGGTGGGTGTACGGTGCCATTTGCAGAAAAGGCAAAACGTTAAACGTACGTTGGTCTATTATTGCCTTATATGGTAGTTTTCTTGAATAAAGTGGTGTTTGTGTTGTGTTCTTAGTGAATAAATACTTTAAGTAAGATATTTCCATAATAACAGGCAATATGCCGTCTTCTTGTAATGCTTTAAGTGCACAAATAGATATAGAAAGAATAACCCTCGACAATTTTTCGAGTATTATTGTTCATACATATTTATTCATACTACTGTTTTAAATATTTTACAGATATATAAAAATAAATATATCATCGCGGCTTATTACCCATTGCTGGGTGTGCCAATCTGCTGTATACAGATATCGGTAATGATAAAATATTTGCACCGTGCGGGCGCTTACCAGGCGTCACCTCACGGGCACTCAATGCTGGCGTGGAGAGTGCACCACAGGGGTCAACTTTTGTGCCATTTAAAATTGTAAATATTTGGCGTCGGTCGGGATCGAACCTGGTTCCCCAGATTCGCGACCTGACACTCAAGCACGCAGCCACGAGATTACAGATTTCCATTAAATAATAGTGGTATATTACGATTGTGGATAGATGCCATAAAAAGAAAAGATTTCACACCTACAAAAGGATCAAAAATTTGCAGTGATCATTTTATTGAAACTGATTATTTGAAAAGGCCTGGAACATATATAAGAAGATTAAAAGCAGACTCAGCACCTTCTGTATTTCCAAATTTTCCACCATATTTGCAAAATGCATCTATTTAATAAGCAAATATTATTCTTGAATTCATAATCCTATTTTATTGTGGATTTGCTATATATGTAATTAAAATAATAACTATAATTTTTAAAATATACGCAATAAATATAAAAAAATCTATTAATTCATTCGATTTTTAATTTGTTTCTATTATGTAATTTTAAATTTGGCGCGTATTTTGCCTTTTCTGCTTATGGCTGCCTTCCAGTTGCTTGCCTCACAGGTGCACAACATACAAGTTAGCAATCCAGTGTATATATTAATATCCTTGATACCTAGTTGTACTATACGCAAAATACTGGTACAGTTTAGTTTAAGATCATTTCTTTGACTTCTATAATCTCTGCAATTTCGAGTACAATAGCGAAAACCGCGAATGGTGAAGTTCTAGCAGTAGAAAATAGGTTTTACTTTCAAGCTCTTTCGGTTCATAATCGCTTACACGCTTACGTGCTAGAATATGACATTCTAATTTCGAAACATAGAAAATTATTTATCACTATCCAACATAAACAAAACCTTACAAATCCCGAATGCCATCTCATTACTTGTCACCATTTTCCACTACAAAGCTTTCCTTAAATGAACAACACTGTTGCTTGCTCACACTGCATACATTTGTAATTCGGAATCGTACATCAGAAACATAGGACCAAAGCAGTAACATAGGCTAAAGCTGAAACATACAAGCAAGGCAACAACATACGAAGGAAGCTGGAGCATACGAGTTCAGCTGGCAACCGGCAGCAGGAGCATTGGAGCAGGAATGGAATTAGTTACGCGCCTAACAATGCGCAGTGGCGTCGATAGACCATTTCTGAGGGGGCTTGCGCCCTCCCTGTTTAATTTTGCGCCCCCTTTCCGTGTTTTTATTTAAATAAATTATTAAAAATCAATCTAACTTTTTTACTATTTTATTATGCACTTATTTATCTGCAATAAGCAGCGAGACGATTATTTACCTACGACTTTAGCCGAAGAGGAAAGGTTACCGCTGCCCTAAAATATGAAGCAAAAATTCAAAAAAATTATTCCGTTATTAGAACTATTAACGCATTAAAAAATTCAACACACGACAAACATCCTTCCGATACTAACCTGCATTTTAAAATAAAAATTATTGAAATCTATTAATACTGGACTTTTCTCGTTTTGCCGTTAAAATCAAAGTCAAATACTAATAGATTTCAATAATATATTTTTTTTTTAATTCAGGATAATATCGGAAGTATGCGTGTCGTGTGTTGGGTTTTTTAAAATGTTAATAGTTCGAAACAATTGAATTTACGCTTCATATTTTAGTACAGGGGTAACCTTTCCTCTTAAGAAAGGTACTATAAGAAATCAAAATGATGCACCATTCAGGCTATAAAAGAGACGAAATTATTTAAGGCTATACCATTGCAAGGGCATAATGAAACAAAAAATTCAACGAATAAGGCCAATTTTATAGACTCTAGTTATTAAAAAATTTGATCCTTTTCTCCAGAATTACAATGTACCTCAAAATGTACTTTATTGTTCACTACGTCACAAAATCATGTTATAGAGAGTAGTGCAAAATGTATAATACGCAAAATAACTCCGGAAATTAATAATTGTGATTATTTTGCAATAATAGTAGATGATCCTCGGGACATCACTGCAGAAGAACAGATAAGTATTTGTGTTCGCTTCATTACATCTGAAAATCTTTCAAAAGAAATATTTTTATGTTTTAAACATGAAAAATTTAAATGCAGAATCAGACTGTCAAAAATTATTTCGTTCTAAAGGTGCGCCCTGTTGCGCCCTCCCTGTTAAAAGTACCTAGTGACGCCCCTGACAATGCGAGGCTATTATGTCGAGTGTGCATTGTCAACTGAGTGTCATTTACAATCAGGGGTGATCAAAATGTTACATAAGAGGGATTAATCATAATAAGTGGTGTACTCGAAATATGAGTATATCAACACTGAGAAAAAGAAATAATTACGCGAACTGTAAATCTATTTGTTACAAATAAATCCTAAGCTTGAATAGATCCAAATATATCTACAATGGGCGTCCAAGTCTTCGATTTTTTAGAAATTATATGTCACATATGAATTTTGAGTATAAATAAATGAAAACGAAATAAAAATTGCAATATTAAATGTATTTTTATACCGATAACAATGCAAATAAAGTTTTTAGCGTAAAATGCTCGCCAGGTTGTGACGTCAGCGTCATTACAGTCGTCCAGTTCCTTTGTGAAATGTCACTATACAGTGGACCATGCATATTTTGCTCATAAATTCGCGATTGACTTTACACATACTCTAACATGCACATATTTAATATATCGGAGTAATTATTTATTAAGATCAAAAGAAAATTTACTTATTAAATAAATTTATATTATAATTTGTTTTAATTATTGTAATCTCAATACTTGTCATTGTTGTAATCATTTAGTAAATATGAGTGTAAATGCTGGATTACCTTTTATTATGAACTATGTTTTGATTATTGTAATCAATACTGTCATTGTTGTATTTAATTTTAAATAGTAAAATAGTTTAAATACTATATATTTTAATTATAATAATAACACGTGGTGAGTATGATATTGATAACCTTCAATAGTATATTAAAGAAAGTCTAATGCCCGGTTGCACAAACGTTCATCAACGCATTGTTCGATTAACGGTTCATCAAATCGAACAAATTCGAATCAGTTTCATTATTCTTATGACATTTAAATCATTGCTGTCAAAAAATCGCGTTGCATTTGTTCGTTTTGATGAACCGCTAACCGAACAACGCGTTGATTAACGTTTCTGCAACCGGGCATTAAAGACACATTCGTTAAAGCGCAAAATTAACCTGATTATGAAAACGATCAAAAATTATTAATTTTGCTTACCTGATTTTTATGTATGTATAATATGTCTTATCAAAGGTTTACATAAATTAACATTTAACACTATTCATGTAAGTAAACCAAACGAATATATAAATTGAAATAATATAATAACTATCTGGCTTCCTTTATTACCATTAATTGTAAATATTTTTTTCAATTTGTAATGGATACGTATTTTTATTCTTACAACAATTTTTGTATTTTAACATTTTAATGATAACGTATGTCGGTTATCTCAACTTATGTCGGAGTGACGGTAACGGCACAACTTTCGCGCCAAAACTTTAATAATTGTTTTAGGCGTTATTAAGCATAATTCCAAGAAAACAAAAAATACGGGATTTCTATTTTTAAATTCTTCGTAACATATAAAAATTCAAAAAAAAGTTGGACGGGCCCATTGAAGCAATGTAATAATTTAGTTGAAGCATTTATTTGTCTCAAATAAATATATATTGAGATCAATTGGGTATGTGACCAAATTTTTATTTTTACATAATATGATACTAGACAAAAAAATAAAATACCCGTATTTTTTACATCGATTAATTATTCGTACTTTACGAGAAAATAATTATTAAAAATTTTGGAAAGGGATTTGTGACGTGACAATGGTAGAAGAATGAAAAAAGAAGGTTAGACTGGGAGGGAAAGAGATAGTTATAGCCAGATGTGACCATGCCACACCTTACCACACCTACCACACCTACCACAACATAAACGCGACGCTCATAGGCTGATTTATAACTGTCTCTTTCCTTCTCGCAGTCTATCTGTCTTCGTCCACGATTCTAACATACTTACAGCATTTATCCTTTCTCCAAAACATTAAATTATTATTAACAAGATTATTACAAATTAATGTTTAGTTTTTACTATTATAGTGAGAAGCTACAGTGGTTAGTTTTTATGTTTTATGACATATATATTGAAATTTGAATATGGTCACATACCCCATTATATCTTCTATTTCATGAGAACAATGCATTTATTTACGTTAAGAATTATTTTCATTGCGCTAAATTTATTTCATTACTATTGGTTATATAATAATTTATTTGAACCAAATAACCTGTCCACTCTGAATAGATTAAAATTGAAGGAAAATAATTAAATAAAGACTTGTACATTTAATTGTTTTGTACACTATATTTTTATTAACTCACAAATTATATCATTAGGAATATTAATGTACGAGGTGTATCGTTTTCGATGTTTTTTTTTAAGGTATCTCGGGTAATATTAACGATAGAGCAAAACCGTTTGCACATTGCAGGGTCAACTTTTTGTGAAAAGTTTAATAGTCACCACATGAATTTTCGATCTCCTTTTGTTTCTGAGCTACAGGCAAAAACTTGTTTTTCGCTCATTTTGAAAATATATCATATCTTATTTATTACGATAGTTAGAGAAAAATTGTTTCTACAAAATTTTTACCGTTTTTTAGATAAAATAAAATGGCGTAATTAAATTTTTTGATAACTTAATAATTCTCAAAATATAATACAAACTTATGATTTTTAAATGGAAACCTATGTTGAATATAGTCTCGTCTTTTTGCTTAATTTATAAGCTTTTCAATGATATATAACAAGTCTACATTCTTTTGTTTTAAACACTAATAAAAGACCAATTATTAATTTATTGGGGTGAAAATATTGGAAATTATTAAGAAACAAATGAAAAAATCTCTTACAGATCATCATTTGCATATTTCTAATAGTATTTGTTTAATTTTAGTCATTTTTTAATTTTATATACTTCAAAGGCATATTACACCGTTTTTTTGGGATTGTGTCAAAACCAACTATAACGTAGATAAATAGTAATTTAACTAACCCGATGCATGTGCCTTGGCATAAAAGATACACTGAAAAGTGCAAAGCAAATATCCAAAACTCAACTCAAGTAGTATTTTTTCACTGTTTCGTCACCCATATTCACTACTTTTTAGCACACGATTGAAAAACAAATCGCTAGAAATGAACACTGCCAGAAATGAGCACCACCATAAACAAGATGAAACGTACCGTAAAATGAGGTGAAGTTGACCAGTTTTCAACTTTAACTTCAAATAACTTTTTCTACGTAAACCACATGTCTATGATTTTTTTTCTGTATTATGGGTATTGATTTTTATTATTCATAACATTTTGATTTTTTTCATTTGCAATGATTCTAAAGTATTATTTTTAAAAAAATCTGTGACTGGTCAACTTCCCTCACTATGGGGTGTAGTTGACCAAATATCTAATTCTTACTTTAAACACATATCTGTGGGAGTTGTGGTGAAGTTGTCTAAATAAAAATATTCGTACTTGCATAAGAAAGAAATATTTATTATATAAAAAAAAATAATTCAAATTACTTGTGCAGAAAGATACATATTGTTGAAAATACAATCCAAATTTTAATGAATTCATTTAATATTATAATGAGACAGATTGGCAGAAAATTCCAGAATACCTCTCCGGGCTTCTTCAGGTCGTTCGACAACATGTTCAATATCGGCCAATGGAACAATGTCATAGTCGTCAATATTAGGGCAAACAAACTGTTGATGTTTTACTTTCTTTAAAAAATTTACTTGCATTTCTTGGCTCTTCTTTATATTTTGAATTACTTTTCCAAGAAAATGTTTAACACATTTCTGATGCGTCAATTTCCGAATAAAAATATCATTGGCCGCGTTCAGCACGGCACATCGCTGGCAGCGCTGATTGCCGAAGTTTGCCGAACGCAATGAATGGACGAATACGATTCGTCCCACAACTGTGTTCGGCAAACTTCGGTGCTCAGCGCTGCAAGCGATGTGCCGTGCTGAACGCGGCCATTGAGTACCTACCTATGTGTTCATTTCTGTCGGTCAACTTCAGCCCAAAATAAAAATAAAAATATGGTATATCAATAATAATTACGCAATATCAATATACGTAACCATACAATAAAAAACAAACTGTTATGTAATTAAGGAGCCTTAAGGGCATTTAAATAATGCATAATATATTTTACACGAATTTTAATGTCATGTCTACGTATCAAAGTTTAACACTAATATTTTGAACACAAATTTATCTTAGTAACTTCACTAATTTTTACAGCAATACAGTTGAACATTTTTTATGTTCATATTTTAATTCAACAAGTCACATGTTTCGAGAAATAAATAGTAAAATCAGATTAATCTAAAAAATCTAAATAAAATTAATACGCAATATTAAATATTTTTTCAAATATCTAGTCAACTTCACCTCAACGGTCAACTTCACCTCATTTTACGGTACAACAAATGAACAAGTCCATACAAGTCACTTCACTTGAAATCGTCATTTGACAAATAGAACATGGAATTGACGAGAGGTCATGCGTTGGCCACATCAGATTTTTACCTCTCGCTAAGAGAGGTATTGTATTCATGCTAAAAATCGCATATCCAGATTTTAATGAATAAGCACGTTTTAAGGTCCCTAGTATCCGATTATAACATTTTTACGATGATGTCCGTATGTGTGTGTGTGTGTGTGTGTGTGTGGGGATGTGTGTGTGTGTGTGTGTGGATGTTGGATTCACTATATCTCAAATACTATGAGAGTTAAGACATTTTTAACTACGGATTCCTCAATCTAACAATAATGGGAAGAGTCCAGTCAGTTTTGGTAACAATTGGACAACCGGAAGTAGTAGTTACAAGAAAAAAATCGTCTAAATATTATTTATCGAAAATTTATGTAAATACTTATATTAAAGAACGTTAAATTCTTTATTCGATAAATATAAATTCATTATTATATCTTCTATAGATTTAGAGATAAAGAAAGGCATATAAAATAATTTGATGTAAAAAATCTCAGATCAAACTACTACAAGGCAAGAAATTCAAATGTTTGTAATTGACACATAAATGTCACTGTCAAAAATATTTGTATGCCTCTGTCAAAAATATTTGTATATTATTATGAAGATTTTGAAAATAAAAAAAAGTCAACAACGCAAAAGAATATACGTAAAAAAGAATATAAAAGGAATTTGCGAAAAAATGACGAATATAAAGAAAACGAAAAGGAAAGTAGAAAAAGAAAATTTCAGGATATTGAATATAAAGAAAATATAAGTATTGTACATAATTTATTTTAAAATATCCCATAGATATTGCAAATATATGAGAGAATTATTTTGCAATGAGACATGAATATATGTATTTGTATTTAAAAATATTTTTCGGTTTATGCGTACAACCAGGTAAAATATCTGGCGAGAGGTTATGTGTTGGCCACATCAGATTTTTGCAACTAGCTTCCAAATGTGAAATAATTTTACATTTTATCTTTTGGGCACTTTTTATGTTCTTTCGAATGGCGATGCTCAATTTTTTTATCACTATTTGTTTTCGAGTTATGTCAAAGTTTTAATTTTTATATGGAGGCCATATTGGAAAGTTGCACCATTGAAAAGAAAATTATTTCAGCTTTTAACCATGTGTAATTTATCACCGAAAATACAACAATTTCTAAAATTACAGATTAAAAATATTGGTTGTTGCAATGAAACAAATGAAATCATCAGTCAGGCATTATTATTTGTTTAATTTTAAGTTTATAATATTCATATTCTATAATACTTCCAACATACCCAGCAATGAAATATTCTTTAAATTTCGTTATAAATGTCATTGCCTACTATGACGTCCAAATAAAAATATTAAGACTGTAAAATTTTGAGAACTAATTATAGAAATTATCAATGAAAATAATGAAATTGTTATTTGTTTTGTTTTTAACCTATAAATTTAGAAATTGTTGTATTTTCGGTGTTTGAAACAAATGAAAATGGACAAATTACACATAGTTGGAAAGCTAAAAAAAATCTTTCTTCAATGGTGTAACTTTCCAATATGGAGTCCATATAAAAATTAAAACTTTGACATCATAACTCGAAAACAAAAGTGATAAAAAAATTAAGCATCGCCATTCAAAAAAACATAAAAAGTGCCTTAAAGATATGTAATTTCAAATCCAGTATTATTTCACATTTCGAAGATATTTGCAAAATTAAAAAATCTGATGTGGACACCACACGACTTCCTTGTACGCAAGACTAATTTGAAGTATAGACTCAATTATAAAATTGCACGTATTTGACGTAATTTGACATTAACATCTATTTTTTATTTTTTTGTTATTTTGTGTCCTAATCCATAGTAAGCTTCATTACAAAAACCAAAAAGTATATAA
This sequence comes from Harpalus rubripes, assembly GCA_963082715.1. Taxonomy (NCBI): domain Eukaryota; kingdom Metazoa; phylum Arthropoda; class Insecta; order Coleoptera; family Carabidae; genus Harpalus; species Harpalus rubripes. Next base: position 44,912,783 of record OY720459.1, read on the forward strand.
GTTTTAAATTTACATATCTCGCTTATACAAAGGGCTAATTTAATAATACTTGATGTGCTAGACGCAGAATTTAATTAATTTGAAGAATTTATTTCTAAAATCAAAATGAAACCATTTATTGAAGAAAAACTGTTAACAACTTCACGTAATATATCACTTCCGGTTAGCCTGTTTTAACAAAATTCTGCTATGTTATTCCAATTGATATAAAAGTCTTATTTACTAAATTTGAAAAGTTTTGGATTATATTTTAATATAGTTTTTCATTAAAATCTATTATAGGCTTCAAATAAAGTACCTTTTCTGGAAATTATGTAATGACCAAAAAGGGAGGTGCAAAACTAGATGTTATAGAAGTCCTAAATACAAAATTTCAACTTTCTACGGCTTACCGTTTTTGAGTTATGCGAGATACGTACGTACGTACATACGTACGTACAGACGTCACGACGGAATTATAGTCAGAATGGATTCAGGGATGGCCAAAATGGATATTTCCGTTGAAATTTGGAAACCGAAATTTTTCGCGAATACAATACTTCCTTTACTTTGTACAAGGAAGTAAAAACTGCAAAATTTACATTTTCGCCAATAACTAGTGACCTATATATTTTTTCTCAAATAACAAAACACTATTAAAATGGTCTCCTAATGGGGCAACTTTTGTCTAATTCTCGCCCTTATTAATACACTTGATAATTAGATAACTATTAATTTCTTGTTAATTAATATTAATGTAGACATCAAGGTAAATATTTTATTTTGTTGACATATCCACTATAACATAAATGACGATTACGATTAAAATTTTGTTCAAAGTTTCGCTTTTAAGTAAAAGTTTCTAAGGCGAAGAGCCAATTATAGAAATTTTTCGCACGAGTAATCTGTTTACCAGTTAAAAGAAATCAATAAATGTTTCTTATTTGTAGTTTTCGCAATTTTTGTCCATTGAATCGTATTAATCGTTTTTGTTGCCAACCCCGTCATAAAAACGAATCAATATTTCATTGAAATAGACAGTTATAAGTTATAATAACTGTATCAAATTTATTTTCTGGCATACGAAATGAAAATAAATAATAATTGCTCTATGTATGAAGGCAAAAACAAGAGATTAAAAAAAAATTATTATATATTCATCATAATCACTCTTTAACACGCAAAAGCGTGCGTAAATCGATCATTAAAACACGCTAAATTTTTTGTTACCTAGGTAACGAAAAATGACAATAAATATGAATAACAACTAAAACAATGATTATTATTGGTTTTTATTTAAATTTACATAAAAATTACAATTTTTACCTCTCGGAGAGGTATTGTATTCATGCTAAAAATCGCATATACAGATTTTAGTGAATAAGCACGTTTTAAGGTCCCTAGAATCCGATTAAAACATTTTTACGATGATGTCCGTATGTATGTGTGGATGAGTGTGTGGCTGATCCACGATTTCTCAAATACTATAAGACTTAAGACATTTTTAACTACGGATTCCTCAATCTAACAATAATGGGAAGAGTTGATTAAGTTTTGGTAACAATTGGACAATCGGAAGTAGTAGTTACAAGAAAAAATCATCTAAATATTATTTATCGAAAATTTATGTAAATACTTATATTAAAGAACATTAAATTCATTATTCGATTAATATAACTTTATTATTATATCTTCTATAGATTTAGAGATAAAGAAATGCATATAAAATAATTTAATGTAAAAAATCTCAGATCAAACTACTACAAGGCAAGAAATTCAAATGTTTGTAATTGACACATAAATGTCACTGTCAATAATATTTGTATGCCACTGTCAAAAATATTTGTACATTATTATGAAGATTATGAAAAAAAAGTCAACAACGCAAAAGAATATACGTAAAAAAGAATATAAAAGGAATTTGCGAAAAAATGACGAATATAAAGAAAAAGAAAAGGAAAGTAGAAAAAAAAATTCAGGATATTGAATATAAAGAAAATGTATGTATTGTAGATAATTTATATTAAAATATCCCATAGATTTAGCAAATATATGTGAGAATTATTTTGTAGTGAGACATGAATACCTATATGTATTTGTATTTAAAAAATATTTTTCGTTTTATGCGTACAACCAGGTAAAATATCTGGCGAGAGGTTATGTGCTGGCCACATCAAATTTTTATTGTCAGCAATATGGAATTTACAAAATTTTAGCTGGGTATTTATGATTTCGCTGTCTCCGTTTGCTGGAATGTCTATATTATCTTTTAATATACTTTGTTTATGTGTACTGGTAAGTGCCGCTGTAATGCGTTTCTTGACTGATATTTTGTTCTGTATGGATTCTTCAATATATCCACTCGCTACCGTTGACGATTTCAACCGTACTTGGCGCTTCAGTTCAACTCAACCACACTCATTCCGCTGTTTGCCATGATTGTGGCAGAACTGCGCCTAAACGCGTTTCCAGTATACTTTGTAGCGTCAGGAAGATTTAAAAAACGCGCCAGAAGAGATGGACATTTTCCAAAAGTATTAATTCCAACGACTTGTTTAATGCATTTTCCATTGGCGTATTTCAAAAACACTCTATCCGTAGATATATTTTCGGGATGTAGAGATAAGTATATGTTAAATAATTTGACATATGATACGTCATCAACCACAGCAAACTTTCGACCTTTTGCGGTTTTTGATGGTCGAATATTAATAATTAAAACAGAACCTTCTTTTTACCTTCCGCTATACTTGGTAAGGTACGTATAGAGATCGTGCTAAAAATCGCATATCGTAGGTCCCTAGAATCCACTTTATTATTATTAAATTTTCAATAGATTTGCATTAATACTTTTTCTATATATTTTATGGATAAATTTTCTATAATATAAATCCCAGAGTCTACGCTTTAAACAAACAAAACACAGTTATTCAAATGTATGTAACTGACAGATAAATGCCAAAGAACAAATCATTTCAAAATAATATTAGTAAAGTTTAAAAAGAAAAAATAAATAGAACAATAGAAAAGGAATTCGATACAGTTTACAGCATAAGTAAATATGTAGGTAAGTATTTAGATATAAAATTTAACGATTCACAAAAATGTTTAAGCTAATCCGCATTTTTGGATTAGTGAATTCTATTCTATCCCTGTATTAAAAATTTAATCTTCATTTTATTATGGCTCCGGTGGCTCAATGGTTAGAGCAACGCCTCATGTCATGAGGGCCCTCGGGGCTCTGAGTTCGAATCCCACTAAGGCATGGATGTGTGCTGTAAATGTGAACCCACTCTGTAATTGGGATTTAATCCTGTTGAGGTGTTAAAAAAAAGGTAGTTACTTGGATTATATTAGACTATATTTTAAGAAATAAACTGTCAAAATTAGAGTAAAATTCGCTAATCCAAAAATAAGGATTAACTTGAGCTTTTTGTGGCGGGCTGTAAATGGCGGGAGGTATTGTGTTGGCCACACCAGATTTTTTAATATCAGGCAGGCGCAATTCACATAATTCATATCTCCTACATGAGCCAAATATTCCACATATAGCTACCACCTTCAAGATAAAAAAAATATTAAATTTTGTAAAAAAATATCATAATCTTTTTTCTTAAGTTTTAGCATCGCTTGTAATTTGGAATGAATGCACCATAATGATGAAGGTTTTTACTGATTTGACTATAACGAAACAAAATAAGTACAGTAAATTTCACAAGTTATCGTTATACCATTTGATTCATATAGGGGTAGGAGATGTGCACATTTTGAGTGTCAGCGCCTCTAACGGCTACATTGGCATATTTGGTTACCGAATCAATTTTGACATTTCGAGAAAGTGATACAATTTACAACTTTATTTTGAGTTGTTGCTATTGTGTATGAACATTATACATCACAGTATATTGAAATGAATAAAGAAAATATTTAAAATGCTGTACATGTGATGTGACAATCAAAATAGTCAAAATACCAGCGAAGGTACTGTGGCAGAAAATATAATTTTTCTCATAATATGTGTGATTTCTGTAAATCATTTTATCATATTTAAACTTATACTATAATTTATAATATTAGTTAAACGTTACAAGATGCACAATACATGGAAATTGGGGTTAAAAAGTTGGAAAACTTGAATGATTATAAAGAAGAAAATTTCTATACTCTATCCGTTTTAACTATAGAGTGGTGTGAAAATAAGAACAGTGTGATCTTGTTGTTTGATTGGATAATCTTGGGGTATTATCCAATCAGAAAACAAGATCAATCCGCAATCCGCTCCTATTTTCACGCCACTCGATAGTTAAAACGGATAGAGTATACATATCACGAAATCAGTGTATGATGTTAGCACCTTTCTTTTATATTCGCAATAAATGAAGAATATTCTTCTTTGAAAATATACCAAGCTCTAATTGGAATCAGTTGCACAAGCTCTGAAAAGAAAATACACGAAAAATACGAACCATGTGAATTTCTATCTTTAACATTACATTACATGTACAAAATCTATAATAAATGGACGAATTATGTCAAAAATAGACTTCTATTTCATACAATTGCAAGTATTATATACAATTTTAAGATAATTTTATGTTTCTTGTATTATATCTTGTTCAAATATTAACTTAAGAAATACACTTTTATATCATTCATTATTGCAATCAGATGACCATTGTTGGAATTTTATTCATACGATAAGTATCTTGTACAATGAGAAAATATGTGTAGCTAAAAGAATTTTTCATGTTAGTAGAAGATATCTGTTGAAAAGTTTATTTTTTATTTATCTGTTCCTCACATAATCTTCTATACTCTATCCGTTTTAACTATAGACTAGATAGCGTTTCGAGCGCGGCCGTTTTTACATATATTAAATAAAGAATTCAAATTTTGGCGCCATTCCTGGATTTAAAAAAATTCTTTCTAATTGAAATTTTTTCAGTAATTTTGTCTTATGCGTACATGTGCTAATCTATTTTGTGTTTTTATGCATATACTTATAATCTCCGTATCTTTCTCTACATGTCAGTGAAAGGGACATGCATAAATGAAATCCACATTATTCAAATAAATTTTAAAGAAAACAACGTAAAATAAAAATATAATTCTCCTTTGAAATATAAATATTTACACTCTAAAATATATACATTATATGTATAAACTATATGTGTACACCGTTAAATATGAACAAAATAATGTTCTAAACAAATTTCTTTGTTCCTGGGATGATCCGAATGACCCTTTTTCCTCATGTTCTTTTATAGCTTTCCAAATATTACATAGTTCTATGCCCGGTTCTAATGCCACAAATTGGCCACTTTCTAATTTGGAATATGCATTCGTGCATGTGCAGTGTAAATTATACGTCACTTTTTTTGCCCGCTTCGGAGGGCCTTTCCTTTCGGATATTTTAAAATATTGGCAGAACCAAGTTCAGGATTTTTATCCATAATATTAACGAAGAGAACAATAACAAAACTAACGAACTACTAACTAAAAACTAAGAAAACGCGCACAATGAAAACTATGTAATATGAAATATAACAACAAACCACTATGAAAATTATATAAACGAAAAAAACAAACAGACAGAACTGAACAGAAATTGATAATATGTAATAAATCGTGTACTATTAACTTTGTTGACATTTATATATTTTATGTCAGACGGCAAAATAATTGATACAGTTGTCAAGCAAATTTAAATTTCGCGTCAATTATTTTACTGTGTAAACTCGGTTTACGTTTGAACCAATCAGAGAGCTAGAATCTTAAGCCCTATCTCACCCAACGCTCTATAGTTAAAACGGATAGAGTATAGGATATTTATAAAATTTGATACTTCAATCGGTAATTTTGTAAGAATTATTACATTCCCACTGCATCACATAATATTTCACGTCCTATCATTTGCATTCATTGTAAATATTTTATAAAATAGAAATTGCAAAATTATTCTGACATAAAACATAACCTTGCTATGTTTCAATGAGTAACCATTTTGTCATTTTTGTCCGCTGTCGGCGCTGACTATTTTTGTGCACACCGCCTATAGGCCAGCGTGAATGTTTCATCGACAGTTACGGCATTTTTATTTTCCATCCATTAATTTAATTTTTCGTATTCCTTATAGCACGCGTCTTTAGATTTAGACGGAATTAATCTTAACGCCGCCTGTTCCGCTAATTCATTAATTTCATTGATTTCTCACTCTCACAATCACGTGAAATGTATTGACTTGTTCACTTAACGTACACATTAGCTGTATTCTTTCTGGACAAAATCTCAGCTCATCTCATATCACTTCAGATAAACTCAAGAAATCGTTGTTCTTTCTGACACAAGTGATTTGAGTTGTTCTGAGTAAACTCACTTCCCCCCTTTCCGATGCTACACTACCAGTTTACAAAACTCAAAATGATTTGAAACACTCAGTTTACATTTTAAGGTTATAGAATTCAACAAAATTTATATTCACATATATAGATATACTTACAAGTAATATATTTTTAACATTATCCATTTTTCGTTTATAAACAGTATCATATATCAGAAAAATGTCAATAAATTTGACAGCTGTTACAACAAATGCTATCGGTAAAGAAGGAAATGATAAAATGGAATAAAACTTGGTCTTTTTGCAAAATCACAACTCACTTCAACTCAACTCAGTTATGTACTGAGCTGAGATACAATTGGGTCAAAAAGAATACAGCTATTATAGTAAAAATGAACAAGCAGAAGACTCACGTCATCGACCTGAAAAAAACCTTATAAAACTAAATTTAACTTATAGAAATTATTGGGTGTTATTTATCTTTTTAAAAAGAAGGAATAAAAAATACTAGAATTAAGAAACGTATATATTAATGAAATTTACCTTCATATCAAAGTCAATCCTTATTCCTTTTAGGAAATATAAAATTATTTGAAATAATTGTAGTTAATTTTCGTATCATAACGGTAGCACTACTGACAATGTCCATGTTTACATTGAATTTAAAATCGACGATCCTGTCCCTGTCACTTGATTGACAGGTGATTGTCAACTCATCTCATCCAGGCACAAGTGACTTGAATTAATATAAATGATTGCAAATATCAAAGTATTATTGTTTTGTTAAAAATATATTGAACTGTCAATAAAATATATAAATAAAATAAATCGTTCTAGTTTCTTCTTAGTATTTTGTAAGTTGTGTCTTACGCTACAGAATTACTGCAGTGCCCAATTACCGGATAAGCTGACTAGTCTGCAGCCTAGGGCGCACAGATTTTGGGGGCGCACAATTTTCTCGTCTTGTAGTTTTTGGGGTGCTTTGATTTTGTTAGAGCTAAGACGACCTAAACCAGGCCCTGAATATTACTGGTTTGTCTTAATAAATATTACACAATAATTCATCTGCAATCATGCCAAAAGCTTTAACAAAGCAATCGCAGAAGCAAATAACAAATGTCGTGAACTACTTCGAACGGGAACTGGCCAATGGTGGGCCTTTGATTCCGTTAAAAGCCGTTCGAGAGGTAATTTTTTTCAGACATTTCTTTTCCTATCAAATAAATATATAAAAGAAAATGATTATTTTCAAAAATAGTATAGTTTTGTTATTAATTATTTTAATTACTTACATGCATGTATTGTATACAGTAAGTTATACAACACGCATTACACTTTCTAGAATAAATTAGTACCCCATGTATACGTAGTAATAAGTGACGTCATTATCTAGTAATATTTATTGATGACGTGAGTCTTCTGCTTGTTCATTTTTACTATACCAATCAACCAATAATTGCTGTCTCTTTGGAAACGCTCAAACTCACTGGATCAAAAATCAGAACCGTATGATTTGCAATAATTTTCAGTTTTAAATAGTTATGATGCATTTATAATAAAAAATAGCGAATGATACACGTGTATAAGCTAGCCTTTAAAGCACTACGACATTAAAGACATTCCGCTTCGCGTCGCGGCCTCGCGGCTTTAAACTTGTGCGTATTTTAAAGGCTAGCCTATACAATTGTATCATAATATACTATTAATTATTAAAAATTTATACAATAATGTCAATTTATATAAAATATCATAAAACCATTGTCATCGTGTATTGAAAATATTCTCGGCTTAACATAAAAAGTTTATTATTATTTTTTTACATTATTTTACAACGTAGCTTCTTCTGGTTATCCATTACTGGATGTGTCAATCTGCTGATTTCGTATTCGTACCGTGTGGGCATTTACCAGGCGTCACCACACTTATTGCTGGCGTGGAGAGTGCACCATAAAGGTCAACTTTTCTGCTATTAAAAATTCAAAATCATTTATGTGCCGGTCGGGATCGAACCAGGATCTCTAGTTTCGCGATCAGACACTCAGGCACACGGCCACGAAACACCATGTTCAAGTACACATAAATACATTCATTTAAAAATTCAGAACGTACAAAATACGCAAAAAGCCCTCATAATCGACAACAGGATAAAGAAAATAAACGATCAACGGGAGTCATAAATTTAACTTCTATATCGAATAGCAAAAACGAAATTGTTTGGCGAATCAATAATGAACTTTATTGATGTAATTTATTAAATATTCTTTGGGCTATTATATTCATAAATAAGAAGTGACAGGTATAAATTATCCATTTGACAATGACTTGCTCTTGCTAAATCGAAATAAATTACATTCAGTTTGACGAAACTCTATATAATGAATCATATAAATTCTATTATAGCTTAACAAAACATACCTTCTTAATAATAGTAAAATGATAAATGGGAATAAATATTTTGTTTTTCAATCGCACTACTTTTCTTATTCGCTAATTCTATGTAGTTTCTATGGATATAGAATTAGCTATTTCTGTGCCGCCAGCGTAGAAATGAAACTTCACCTTGTTAATCAAGTCACAAAAAATGTTATTTCTACGACGTTTGAAATAGCTATTTATACAAAAAAAATTATACTAGCGTTTTAAAACAGATTATTTATAGGGAGACCGGTGTCAATTGTAACAGGTGTCAAATGTAACAAGGGTAGGTAACGGCCATCTTTTCGAAGTAGATTAAAACGCGCTTGCAGAGTGAAGCAGAAAGGGTCATAACTCTTTGGTATTTAGTGTAAGTGCATACGCGCAAATACGGAGTCTGTTTCTGACGAATGTCTGTAAATCGACAAAAAAGTAAATACAGGTAGTGACACACATTGTTTCTAAAACGCTATAAGTGCTCTGCTCGGAAATATTTCAAATTAAGGATTAGTTTGTGAGTTATATCTGTTATATCAGTTTGTGAGTTATGCTTTTATTTTTCATTAAAAAACATTTCGAATTATTACCTAATAAATACAAAAAAGCCAATATCTTTAAAAGTTAACCGGTGTCAGTTGTAACACATGCCACGGTGTCGATTGTAACATGTTTAATAATTAAGTACAGTACTGATCATGATAAAAATTACAAGAAAAAACCATTGCTATCGAAGACATAAAAGAAGAAGAGCAAAAAACGAAAAACAGTTCCAAAAGTAACAGTCGCAGATTACTCTTCAGATGGCTCCGATAAAGAAACTATCTGATATGTATTGGCCTATATTTTTTGAGCACAGGAGATTGGTTGCAGTGGCAAAAATGTAAAATCTGGACACCGGGCAAGTTAAATTGTACGAAGAAAACCTATTTTATGTTTACCTAAACTGCAATTCCGTTAGCGACTAAAGGCATTGGTCAAAATGGTCCATATCACTAATAGAGTATATATTTTGTTTGCATCTGAATTTTGTATTTTCTGAGGTAATAAATAAATGCTTATTTTTTCAATAATTTCTTCTTTTATCTGTTATTTTATCTTATTACATCACTGTTAAAATTTGTTACATTTAACACTGGCCCTGTTACTATTGACACCAGTTAGGTGTCAATTGTAACATTTGTAATGTCTGACTAAAAATCCTTATACTTTTATATTTGTCATATTTTCAAAAGTTTAAAATTCAAAATATTATTCACTAAGGTGGGTAGGTTCCCATATAGGTAATTTCAAAATTTCGAAATGTAATGTTAACTCGTGAAAAATAAAAATTTAAATTTTGTAACAATTGACACCGGTCTCCCCTATTTATTCTCAAATGTCAACATTTTGAATTTTTCAAAATTTAAAAGTAGGCAGGCATCAGTTTCATCTTTTTGTTGCTATGGGATTCAATATGTTGTTTAATAAACATTGATGTCAACGTGCTCGGTGTATAATTTTTCTTGAGAATTTTACTTAAAATGAGTGACTCAGAGATTGACTCTGATATTGAAAATCGTGCAGAGGCTACACTGGTTCCAGGAAAATCAAAAAAATTGTATGAAGAAACTTACAAAAAATTTGACAGTTGGTGTGCGGAGAAAAACTTTGGGCATGCTCCGAACTATGATATACCTTAATAAGAATGTGGATATAAGTAAATTTACCAATCTTATTGCATTCTTAAAAAGAAAGCTAGTGGATATCAGCCTAAAAAATCAAAAATATTCACTAAGCAAGAGATAGTTTGTTTCATGAAGGAAGCTGATGACAAGGATTATTTATTGGCAAAGGTTGTGTTAATTGTTGGAATCTATGGGGCATGTCGCCGGGAGGAACTTACGTTTTTACGTGTAGGAGATATTGAAGATTCTACTTCTTTCATAAAAATTAATATTCCAAATATTAAAACGAATATTTCACGATTTTTTATGATAACTGAAGGGTTTATCGATGGAATCAACTGTTTAGCAATGTTTTTTCTAACCTACAGAAATTTTAAGTGTTGCACGCTTCCTGTAGGTATAAATACCATAAGTGGTGTACCTAAAAATATTGCAGTTTTGCAGAGTTCCTCGGCCTCCCAAATGCTAAAGAATATACCGGGCATTGCTTTCGGCGGTATTCTGCAACATTTTTGGCTGATTCGGGAGCAGACATTACAGTGCTCAAGCGACATGGAGGGTGGCGTTCAAGTTCTGTTGCTGAAGGCTACGTTGAAGATTCTTTGGAAAATAAGAAAGAAATTTCACGAAGAATTTTGGGAGAAAAAGAAACAGCAATTAAAAAAATAAAAATTGTCGACAAAGAATTAGAATCCAGTAGCACATCTACTTCAGTTTCTACCCACATTGAAGTTAACCAAGAAGAAGTATTAAGAACATCAAATGTTCAATTTAGTAATTTAAGTAATTGCGTTGTAAATATTTATCATAAATAAACAGTTATAATAGGTATTTAGTACTTTTACTTTTACGCATTAAACTGTCATTTTTAAGCACTAGTGCTTAAAAGTACTTCATTTAACAACGGAAATGACAATCGAAAAGTAGTTATAATACGCTAGTATAAATAAAAATTCCATGTGTCATTCGGAATAAAAGTGTATTTGTGTAGTACCTCGCATGCAATTGTTCAAACCTCCTTGCTCGCCACACAAAGTATCACTGTTACTCCTAACACAAAATACTATTCTGTACCTATAGGGCGCGAGCAGACACGTGACTCGAAGGACCTTGACGTGCTTAGAACACGCTTAGAATCAGCTGATTTGTGTGCGCATGTCATTTTGACAAGAACATTGTCATTTTGACAAGACCAATGTTTTGACTTATTTTGATTTTGAATTGCTAAAATGTTAATATTTTATAATTTTTAGGCAGTAAAACACATGAAAGTAAAAATAATAACATTTTAGCAGTTAAAAATTAAAATAAGTCAAAACATTGGTCTTGTCAAAATACAATGTTCTTGTCAAAGTGACATGCGCACACAAATCAGCTGATTCTAAGTACGTCAAGGTCCCTTGAGTCACGTGTCTGCTCGCGCCCTATTCCTATTAAGAAAATAGTTATTTTATTAAATATTAATGATAAGTAATAAATGAAAATATTGACAAACCTTAATGTTTCTTTACTTCAGAAGAAATTATCGACAACTTACCTAAAAAAGAAAACATTATTTTAGTAAACATAAATGTTATGAGAAAACTCTAATTTACTTTTGACATTCAGTATTAGGTTTGTTCCGTACTGATGCATGATGCATGTAGGGTTGAAACAAACTTATTATTCAGGGCCGCTCCGTGGGTATCAGGCGCCTTTGTGCTATGTTACATTTTAGTGCCCCTTCCCCTCATGATGTAAAATTTTCAAATTAAAGTTTAAACTATACTTTTTGTTCTTCAAAAATGCTAGATTTATTATATTGATGAAATTTTCCTAGATTCATTCTTGTAATCAATAGGTTATAATCAAAATCGTTTGTTGTAATCAACAATTTTACAACAGATTTCAGAATTGTATATGCATTTGATTCTTTGCAAAATGATAATAGGTATTTAAATATTGGATTCATTATAGGATTCATTCTTGTAATCAATATTCTTGGGTTATAATCAATATATTCATTGTTGTAATCAACATTTTCGTAGTTATTATTTCAATATAACAATGCTAGAATAATAACGAACCGATTGATAAGATAATTATTTTATTTATATCTAGAGCTCTAATGCAAACAAATTAAAAAATATATTGTCCACTTCTATCACATTAATTTGTAAGTTTTATAGTAATTTTGTCTTTACGAATAAGAGCATTTTATATTATTTACTTTACTGTCTTGAAACGGCGCCCCTTAAAGTCAGGCGCCTTTGTGCGGGGCACAACCTGCTCACCCGCACGGCGCGACCCAGCGAGCATTAGCAATATATTAGTCTAATAGGTAAGGTATATGGATGCAACGTGAGTTAAGAGCAGGGTAAGATGACGAACGGATTCCCCTCAGTTGGTAGTGTACACCTCTATACCCTATATTATTATTTACTCTGAGGTTTGAAAAGAGTCGTTCAAGGGAACGACTCACTTTAGTGAGCGGAGCAAAATGAACTGACTCATTAAAATTGAACGAACGACCATCACTACTTTAAAGTCTTAAATAATATTAATTAAAGTCTTCAAGTGAGCCTGATTATGAAAACGGCCCTTAATTCGATTGAACCAAGAAATTATGTTCACACGTAACCGCCACTACCCAGTATAATATATTGGTTTATGTTACTGTTATATTTTTAATCTTTAGCTAAATATTCTATTTATTTAAAGTTACGGTATAATGGTAAAATATACTTTAAATAAAAAAGTGGGCTACCTGATGTGAAATGGCATAGACTGTAAAAAAAACCCTAAAGTAATTGCCCATTTCTTTCCCAAAAACCACAATTTTAAGCATTACACTCTATTTTATAGTTTCATCATAAATCGTTGATTGCAAAAACCATATCTGCCACACCGTACACGGTATGTCCATTAAAAGGTTTAATATTTTACGTCCGCGGGTGATAAAGTTTGAAAGCCACCGTGCTGCATATTATCCCCTCTGCCCACCGAGACCAGTACCGACCCGTATCAAACCAATCGATAGCATATGAACCAGTGAATGAACATTGCGGAATTGTCCAATTGTCGCGACGAAATGAAATCGCCACGGAAGCTCTATTTATATAACGGTGTATTGAATTCTAATAATGGATATGGATTCGAGAATTATCAAGAGTATGAACCAAAAACTAGTTAAAACGAAATCGATTATTTCACACTACTTGAACATAGGTACACCGCTTGTTTATTTTCTTCCTGAACATAGAAAACACCATTTTATATATTTCTATCTATTAATTTTATAAAGAAATAGATACCTTTACCTATCTAGGTAGCATAGTCACTCACTGGTACTGGAGGGTCAGAAGAAGACGTAAAAACACAGATTCGAAAAGCAGATGTAGCATTTGTACAATTATTTAAAGTATGGAATTCAAATGAAATATCGTTAAAAACGAAACTAAGAATTTTTAGAAGCAACGTCAAATCAGTGTTGCTCTACGGCTCTGAAACATGGAAAGTATAGGCTGTCTCAAGATATATGCACATTTGTACCTGCGCCCTTCCCAGCGGGAGGCAGTTTAAATACATTAGAGAGGAGGCAAAGAGTACTGGGACGTATTTATTTATTTTTTGAAGGCATCAAATATTAATTTTCATTAAGTCAATTTTGCGACATTTTTATTGTTTACTTAGTTGTTATAAAAATTTATTTAGTAACATTATTTCGACGAATAAAGCTAACAATTATTGTCATTACAGTACCTATTAAAACAACTAAATTTTTATGGTCCACTTAAGCAGCAAGATTTAAGGTAGTTTGTCAACAGAATGAAATCTAAATATACCATGATGATCTTTATTCCTCCTCTGATTTGTTTTCTGGTATTTGTAGGAAGAGTCAAGAAATGTGTGGTTTACTTTCTTCAATAAACCCATTAACTGCATTTTCTGTTTGATAATAAAAGTTCGGATAATTTTGTTTCTCTAAATTATAAACTGAATAATATATAATATTACCTTTTTAAGTTATTGTTGTTGAACACTTAATTGATTTGGAATGGCTTCTAATCAAAATATATAATTAATATACAACTAAACGACATAACCTCTTCGCCATCTACAACAAAAATTTAGTAATGGACCTTTCCAATTTAAAGAGATAGAAGATATGCGCAATAGGGATCTGCGCATAGTAAGAACAACTGAGATCTATGACGTTTGATTCTAAAACATTTAGACGTAAAATGTGAGAATATCTCGGATAACTTTAAAAAATCTTATCGAAATAAGTTACAAAAGCTTTTATTGAAGGTAAAATGTCTAACGATGCAAATTTTCACTGAGAATACAAGTATTTTAATGACTGCAATATTTTTGACGTTTCGTTTGACAGCCCAACTGGCAGTTGTTCGCGCCATTTTCTTACTATTTGCAGCGATAGAAAGAGATAGTCCTTAAATTGGAAAGGTCCATTGTTAATTAATATAATTATCTGACGAAGTGAACTTATTGTTTACCTTGAAGAAAACTCGCAGAATGCAACAAACCGTTCTGTATTCAGAAAGTACTTTAATAAGACGCGAGGAAAATCGCAGTGAAAACTTTAGAAATAGTTATTTATGATATAAGTGTTAAAAGTGACAATTTATTTTGTGAGAAGGAAGTTTGGAACACGACGCGAAGCGGAGTGATCCAAAACTTCGAACAAAATAAAATCACTTGTAACACGTATATCATACACTATTTTTTCTACAAACACATTTATTTTATTTAAATGTGTACTTGTAAAAATTTTTTGACATTATGTCAAACATGTTGATTTGTTGTTCCATTCGTCATTACCAAGGTAATTTACTTTTAACACTAGAATTAAAATATCGCATTTTTAATGGACCTTTTCAATTTAAGGGCTATCTCTTTCTATCGCTGCAAATAGTAAGAAAATGGCGCGAACAACTGCCAGTTGGGCTGTCAAACGAAACGTCAAAAATATTGCAGTCATTAAAATACCTGTATTCACAGCGAAAATTTGCATCGTTAGACATTTTACCTTCAATAAAAGCTTTTGTAACTTATTTCGATAAGATTTTTTAAAGTTATCCGAGATTGGGATTTTCAAGTATCAAGAGATGGCGCTGATCGCATTAAACACTGGTACATTTTTTGTTGACGTGTGTCAGCGGAGCATTTCTGTCAATTATATTTCTTTAGTTTTCGTATTATTTTCTCATTTATTAGTATTTTTTTATTTATAATTCAAGTATGTATAATAGAGTTTATGTACTCATATAGTTGTAGTTTCATGTAAATGTCAAATGTGTACCACTGTTTGTAGTTCTAATAGTCGCCACTAGTTAGCGTTTTCTTATTTGAAAATCCCAATATTCTCACATTTTACGTCAAAATGCTTTAGAATCAAACGACATAGATCTCAGTTGTTCTTACTATGCGCAGATCCCCATTGCGCATATCTTCTATCTCTTTAAATTGGAAAGGTCCATTGAAGTATGCCGTGTTAAAAATTTAATTTTTAATAGTGTTTGTAGAAAAAATTTCTTATTGCTGTTTGTTTGCGATGTCAATATGTTGCCAAGGAGACGATTAACTGCTTGTTCATTGGTTAATTTAAATGCGGATAGTTGGGGTCCGGGCGGTTAGATGGCGCCACAAATGACAAAGGTTGCCAATATAAGTGAACTCTCCGACTCTCCCGTTCCTCCTTTACTTGCTTGACAACATGATTGGTAACCACAATAAATGACAAAAATTGTTTACTTGATTACTTGTTTACTTTTCCGTGAAGAGTGTTGTGTTTATGTTCTATGTATTTAACTGAGATAATGAACATAAAAGTGAAGTGTTTATTTCTATTCCTGTTGTATTTGTCACAGGAAAGTTCAGGTGGATGCGAGCCATGCGAATGTGCACGACACAATACGATTATCCATGATGGTGAACCCAGTTGGAGAGAAGATCATGCATGGTACTTTCAAAGATCAAAGGGAGAACATTTTTATTTGATGGATTGTAAACGTCCCTTCGATAATATTCCAAGTGGTGCGCCCGCTGACGTTGAAGCTATATTTCTAAAAGGTATTTTTGTTAATTTAACAGTTAATCGTGCATATGTAGTATAGCCGTTCCACGAAATCAAACGATTTATGTCATCAGTAGAAAGTTACTATACCCTGTTTTTAAACTAGGAGAAACTTCAAAAATCAGAATTACAGCAATAAAAAAAACTAGTTAAAATATTTACAATAAATTTAAGTTAATGACTAAATGTCAAAAGAAATTTTTATGTTTTGGTGTAAACATGGCTGAGCAGTAGCCAATCTACGTATGGATTGTACTAGGGAAATTTGAATTTACTCCTAGTTTAAAATATATAAACTTTTTAGATGTAGGCTGTAGTGATTGTTATAGAGAAATAGAAGTTCTATTTCTCTAGATTGTTATCTATAGTGCGAGTCAAGAGTTTTGATTACGTCACTAAACCGTATATACAGCCCAACCAGTCTAACGTGACAGTTCTCGCTGATGTGACTAGCATTGTTTATCTCATTCAATCGTTCCTGGATTATTCTAGAGAACACTTCAAAAATTAATTCTACGCATCTTTTATTTGAAATATTTTTCCCTATAATAATCCATAAACGATTGTCAGAATTAAAACCAGAGACAACTATCTAAAGTGAGATTGGAAACTCAATGCTTTTGTATCGCTATAAAGTTCGCCATCTATCAACATATGCAACTAACTAAATCAGGGTAACTATATTTTTAAAATGTATCCGTGTGCGTTTAAAATTTTTTTTTTTTAATATTTGAAAGAAAAAGGAAAGCTTATATTTATATGCATAATGAATATTTATTTAAACTATATAGTGTACAAATTTTAAATTGCAGAAGAACAATGAGTAGGTATATAAATATTAATAACAGAGTTTAATAGTATATAGTACTCATTTAAATATGGATAATATTTAATTTACATTTTTCAATATTTGTATTTATATATTTTTTTAAATTGTATATTTGGAGTGTAGTATTTTAACATTTAGTACTGAAAAACTTTGTACATACAAACTTATTTAATAATTTAGGGGAAATTCACAAGGTGATAGACTTTTCTAGATTATTTAAAATTATATATATATACTTGGGTATCCGTCCATGAATTATAGCATACTAAATTTAATATCAACATTCTTTTCTTTTCCATTTTTATTGATTTCGTAATGGGCCCGTCCAAATCTTCGGCTTTTTAAAAATTACATGTCGCATATGAATTTTGAATATAAATAAATGAAAAAGAAATGAAAATTGCTATATATTTTGTATTTTTATACTTATAATAATGTAATTAAAGTTTTTAGCGTAAAATGGTCGCCATTTTGTGACGTCAGCGTCATTACAGTCCAGTTTCACTGTGAAAATGTCACTATAAAGTGGACCATGCATATTTTGCTCATAAATTCGCGATTGGTTTTGCACACTCTAACAAACACATACTTAATATATCCGGGTAATTTTTTATTAAGATCAAATAAAAATTTACTTATTAAATAAATTTATAATTTATGTTTTAATTATTGTAATCTCAATACTTGTCATTGTTGTAATCATTTAGTAAATAGTAATGTAAATGTTGGATTACTTTTTATTATAAACTATGCTTTAGTGCCGGCCCGAGACTTTTGAGCGCCCCAGGCGAAAATTGTAAATTGCGCCCTTCATTTATTACAACTTTGTTTTGATTATATAGGTACAAAAATTTAAAAAGAGGCGATTTGTGTCCATAACTCGTGAACAATCACAGAATCTTAATCAGAATGAAATTTTTTTGAACATATTTTAGATATTTAAAATACGGAGAAAACCAAAATATGGCGCCTTTTTCCAAATTGGCGAGGGGCTGTTGCATCAGTGTATTTTTCTGTACAGGATTCCGTATAAAAGCGTTCGTTGCATTTTTTTTATGTTTGGGGTATTTTTCAGTAGATTTCCTGAACAATTACTTCTTCAGTATTTGATAAGACAATGTTTTAATTGATATAATCGCCAACCTTTCTTCTTTCTTAGTATAACGAAAAAAAAATATAAATAGGATTTAATTAATATAAGTTTGCTGCAACTGGAATTGTCAGCCTTATGATTAAAGCTTCACACTGGACGAGTCAATAAACTCTTAATTTATTTCGCAAAAAAATAGTCTCAAAAAATGTTTGATTATTGTAATCAATACTGTATTTGTTGTATTGTATTGTAACCTAATAACTATGCTTTTGCTCTTCCTCTCGTTACCTCGTCCCTCCTTGTCTTCCTCTATTCACACTATTTACAGGTGATTAAAATCCTGTTTTAATACACAACTTTATAATTTTGTTATCCAAAATTTAAATTTATTTATTTTAAAAATTGTATTATTAATTACTGTGACTGTAAGTGTAACCGATAACCGACAATTTTTGAGCTGTTTGTATCCCACTTGAATACGGCAGCAGCCATTTGTTCTCCATGGGCGGGTAACGAAATATGCAGCAAATCTTTAAAGAATTTTAACTCAAAATCTAAAAGACTTAGGAAAAAAGTTATTAAAAAATATTGTTGCTCTCATCGAGTTACTTTACTGGTTAAATTTAATGCACTTATTTCATTTACATTCTGTATATTTAAAAAAAAATATAATAACTCTCTGGCTTACTATATTACCATTATCTCTAAAGATTTTTGATCACAGTTTGTAATGGATACGAATTTTTATTCAAGCAAATTTATTGTTTACATCAGGGTTTCTCAACCTTTTTTTGGTTATCGCTCACTTTTTCATATTTTAAAAAGACGAAATTTGCCTACCGCCCACCAAAGAATATATATATGTATATATATATATATATATATATATATATATATATATATATATATATATATATATATATATATATATATATATATACATATATATATATATATATATATATATATATATATATATATATATATATATATATATATATATATAGGTGCTGTGGAATCCTGATGATGAACCCCAAGGATATATCTCGAAGGACCACCCGTAAATATACGGGAATAAAAATGTTGTACGTTGAGTTGAATTTAATTGATTTTATTATATGAAGAAAATGAAATATATACAATATTTACAACACATGAACTTTATTAAAATTGTGAGCGACTCTTTATTTGTTTAACGTCTCATCTCGATTATTGCTTGAACACGACTCCTTACAGTAAAATTTACATCTTCGTCTTTGGCTTTGGCCGTTAGAGTTCATAAAAACATTTTGGTGGGATGTACAAATGACCAGCTAAGTACTGGACATCCCGGCCGCCGTTGAAGCTTCCGGTTCAACTAACAAATACATGATACATAACAAATACATGATACATAATATAAAATTATAAATAAATATACAACAGTTTACATTTTGCTCATAATAATTAAAATTGATATTTGTAATCAATTTGTTATATTACGCATTCAATTTTCAAATTATACTAACATTTTCTAAAATTTAAGCGTTAACAAAAAAATGTAATTCGTAATTCTGACAATATCAAAATTTTAATTAACATTTTATTTCGCCTATTGAGCTTAATTTTGAACATTGTTAGTGAAGTCAATCATAAATCGTCAGTTAAAAAATAGAGTTCACATAAATAAGAAAATATCTGTCGCTCATGCAACTTAGTCTAAATTCTAATTATCTATTTAACTGGCACTACACATATATTTCGCACAGCACGTTTCACAACACCATTTTGCGTACGTACACTGACCACACGGGTGACACCATCGACGCCCGGATGCAGCTCTATGACACGGGCGTACTTCCATGTCAGTGGTGGAGTGTTGACTTCCTTGAGGATGACCAAGGTCCCGGGTTGTATGTTGGACGTGTCCGTAGTGTTGCCTCTAGGTCTGGGTTGTAACTGGGTCAGGTACTCAGATACCCAACGCTTCCAAAAATGCTGACGAATTTGTTCGACGTATTGCCAGCGGGATAAGCGATTTTGTAAAATATGTGTAATGCAGCAGAGGTCGTGAGTTTAGGCAAGCCTCAATGCATGCTAAAAGTGTGTACACTTCCTCGAACGTGAGCATCGCATTACCCATTACACGTCGCAGATGATATTTAACCTTTTTTACTCCCGATTCCACTAGTCCAGCGAAATGAGGAGAACGCGCGGGTATAAAGTGCCACTTTATACTTTTTAATGCCAATTGATTCACAACGTCAGATTTAAACTGTTGCGATTCAAATAATTCTGCAAGTGCCTTTAATTCTTTGTTAGCGCCTACGAAATTGGTCGCATTGTCTGAATAAATATTGTTTATTAAACCGCGCAGAGAAATAAACCTTTTTAATGCATTTAAAAAATTGTCTGATGTCAAATTGCCAACTAATTCCAAATGAATTGCTTTTGTAGCAAAGCATATAAATACACAAATGTAAGCTTTTATATTTCGCTTACCTCGACCAATCCCTTCCTTTATTAAAATTGGACCGGCATAATCTACCCCGCAATTGACGAAAGGAAACTCATATTCGCATCTGGATGCAGGTAGATCACCCATGATGGGATGTAAATCTCGCGGTTTAACTCGAAAACAAGGTATGCATTTATGTAGGACTTTGCGTACCTGATTTCGTCCTGATAGCGGCCAATAATTTTCGCGGATTGCTGCTAATGTACCCGCATTACCAGCATGTAAATGATTTTCATGAATTTGTTTAATAATAATATCAGTAACATGATGCTTCGGTAAGACAATTGGGTAATTTTTATCAAATGGGATGACCGCGTTACGTAAGCGTCCACCTACTCTGATTAACGAATCATTGTCCAGAAATGGGTTTAAAGTTTTTAACTTACTTTTATTATTTATTTCATTATGTGATTGTAAATCCTTGATTTCTGTAGAAAAAGTTAAATTTTGTACTATTTTGAGGATAATTTTAGTTGCATTTTCAATTTCATTTGTACTTAATTCACCATTTAAACAATTGTTTTTGTTTCGCGTATTGTTTATAAATCGAGGACAATATGCAGTAACTCGCTGTAATTTTGCAAAATTTGAATATTTATTTAACCAATCACAATCGTTTACATTATGTTGTGTTAACACTTAGACGTATTTCTGAAACATCAACACACAGTTCGCTCAAGTCTGTACCCCAATTAATAATATCATCTTTTAACCATGCAGGCCCATGGAACCAATGATTATCGTTAATTAATTGACTTGATAGTCTACCCCGTGTTATTATATCTGCAGGATTGTCCCTAGACTTTACATGATGCCAATTTATTGGGTTAGATAATGATTGGATTTGGGACACCCTATTTGCAACAAATATTTTTAAATTGTTAGGTGATGCAGCTAGCCACGCTAACACAATTGTTGAATCTGTCCAGTATTTTATTTGATTTATATTAATTTCTAATGAATCCTGAGTGACCTTCATCAATTTTGATAATAACAAGGCACCACACAATTCCAAACGAGGAATTGTTTGCATCTTCAGTGGCGCAATACGAGATTTTGCACAGAGGAGATGAACTGATACATTCCCGGTTTTACTGACTGCACGAATGTAAATGCAAGCACCATATGCATTTCCAGATGCATCAGAGAATCCGTGAAGCTCTATAGATTCTGAAGGGAATAGATCAATTACTTTACGCGGAATTAATATATCGTTGACTACATTGATTTCGTTGATGATTTCCGTCCATTCGGCGTTAAGATTCGGGGGTATTGGTTCATCCCAGTTATATTTTACTTGCCATAATTTTTGAATTATTAATTTTACTTTTATTATAATTGGACATAGAAGACCTAGTGGATCGAAAATTTGTGAAATTCTTGACAAAATTGTACGTTTAGTGTTAATATTATCTGATTTACTAATATAACTGTTTACAATATAATTTAATTGATCTTTTTTATAATTCCACCATAAACCTAGCAACTTTGTTTTTCCGTCTTTTTCGAGATTGATCATATGTGATACATTTTCGCAATTATTAATTGATGATAATAAATTTGATTCATTAGATGTCCATTTTCTAAGTTCAAAACCACCGCATTTTAATAGTGATTGAAGATCAGATTGTAAATTTAGAGCATCTTCCATAGTATTGGTTCCGGTCAAAAGATCGTCCATATAAAAATCTGATTTTAAAATTTGTGATGCAATAGGGAAATCTTGTTTTTCATCTTCAGCTAATTGCAATAAACATTGTACTGCTAAATATGGTGCACTTGTTGTGCCATAAGTGATTGTATTTAACTGATAAACCGATATGGGATCATCTCGATTATATCTCCAAACTATTCTCTGATAAATTCTGTCTTCATCAGCTACTAAAATTTGCCTGTACATCTGTTTAATGGCAGCTGATAAAACACATTGATATATACGAAATCTAATTAAAATGGAAAACAAATCTTCTTGCAATTTTGGACCAGTCATAAGGGTGTCATTAAGACTTATACCGGAAGTTGTTTTAACGGATGCGTCAAAAACTACACGAACCTTAGAGGTGGTACTTAATTCTTTGATTACGCAATGATGCGGTAAATAGTTTTGATTAGAATCTGATGTATCAGAAATTGTGGAAATGATTTGTTTCATATGATCTAGTTCTTCATATTCTTTCATAAATGAATTATAATGAATTTTTAATTGTGAGTCACGCGCAAGTTTCCTTTCTAAATAATTTAATCGCTTTATGGCTAAATGTTTAGAGTTTCCCAATTTAGAAATGTTATTTTTGAAAGGTAAGTGAACGATAAATCGGCCATCGAGATTTCGATTATGAGTGCTTTTAAAATGTTCTATACAATCGAGTTCCTCTTGTGAATACGGACTTATTTTATTACTAGGACATTCCTCTAAACTCCAAAATTTTTCCATTTGATCTTCTAAGGTGTTTAAGAAACATGTAGCATGATTTTGTACGTTATTACTATTACCGATTACATTACCTCCGATAATCCACCCTAGCGTAGTTTCTTGCAGATGTGGATTTTGCTGTGTTCCCGGAATTTGCCCTGCGCATAACAAAGACCAAAAAATACCCGCCCCTAATAAGATGTCGATTTTATTAGGAGTATTAAATTGGGGATCTGCTAATGGCAAAGTTATAGGAATTTGTAATTCTTTTGTAGAAAAATGCAATATTGGTAATTCATCGGTAATTTTGGGCAAAACTAAACATTTTAAATTATATTGATTTTTATTATGTAATGATTTTAATACAATATTAACTGATTGTTTTGTAATACTGGCTGATTCATTGACACCATTTATTGAAATGTTTATATTTGAAGAGGGAAGTTTTAGTTTTTGAAATGCATTTTCGGAAATAAAATTTGATTGAGAACCTACGTCTAAGAGTGCTCTACAATTAATCCATTTGCCTGCATTATTTTTAACTAAAACTTGTGCGGTACATAATAAGACTTGATTACTAGTGTTAACATTGTTATGTGCATGTGCACTAACTGCTGTAACAACAGAATCTGTTTTATGTAACAACGTATTATGACTTAGATTACATTTTCTGCAAGAATAATTAGATTTACAATTTTCTATTTTGTGATTATTTCTAAAACAATTTATGCATAATTTAAGTTCGTCTACTTTATTAATTCTTTCGATTACGGTTAATTCTATAAATTGTTTACATTTAAATAGCGGGTGATTGTTACTGCATAAAGGACATTGCGGCTTTGCATTACTAGCTAAGAGACAATTACTAGAACGAAATTTAAAATTTTGATTGTTATATTTAGTGGCATTTGATTGATTTGTTTTAATTTGATGATTATATTGTTTGTTTGACGCGTTGAGAGAGGCCAGAAGTGCACATTTCGTTTCAACAAATTGTTTTAATTTACTAAATGTCGGTACTTCTGAATTTAAAGTACTCTCCCATTCTTTTTTGGTTTGATAATCAAATTTCTGAACTACAATTGGTATTAGAAGCCCGTCCCAACTATCTACAGGTTGTTCTAGAGCTTTTAAAGCTGCTGTATTAATTGCAACGTCATCTACTAATTGTCTCATAGCAGTGTGAGTTGCCTTTTGTATAATTGGTGTATTTAAGATGGCAAAAACATGTTCTTGGACAATGAGTCGCTTGTTTTCGAATCGCTTTTTAAGAGCCTCCCATGCAATTTCATAATTTGAATTCGACGCTGATATTGATTCTATAGATTTAAATGCGTCACCCCGCAAACACGAGCGTAAATAGTGAAATTTTTCAACATTTGAATATGAGCTACTTTCGTGTATAAGTACTTTAAACGTGTCATAAAATTTCATCCAATCTGTGTAAAGACCTTCGAACGTTGGAAGGTTTAATCGAGGTAGACGAACATTGCTCACTACTTGTGTATTTGAACTTGTAGCATCGATTGCTTGACTTGTCAATGGATTAGTACAAAGTTTTTGATCGTTTATATCTATTAACGTTAAAATGGCAGATTCAACATCAAAGTATTTATTTTCAAATTCTTCGCGTTCCTTAGTGTGTTTATTTATATTAATTATATCTTTCAATTCTAGATCAATTTGAATGTTGTCGAAATCAGAAAATGTTGTTTTTAATCGAG
The DNA here is from genome assembly GCA_963082715.1 of Harpalus rubripes. Taxonomy (NCBI): domain Eukaryota; kingdom Metazoa; phylum Arthropoda; class Insecta; order Coleoptera; family Carabidae; genus Harpalus; species Harpalus rubripes. The sequence goes on from OY720459.1 coordinate 44,937,813, forward strand.
ACAGACGTGCTTTCAATTGATTTATATTATCTTTATTTCTATCAAATTTTTCCACCGCGGTGTTAATTCTAGTAAGTGCGGCTTTAATCAATCCACGCTTTTCAATTAATAGTTTTATTTCTTCTTGAGACATTTTAAATGATTATTTTTTTTTTAAATACGAGTGCTCTCATTCGACAAAGAATACAACAAATAGCAAAGCATGAGCCTACCTGTACACCGATGCTGCACTGATCGCTGCTGGTTTGGTTGCTGCTACTGCTGTTGCTTCTAATTGTTGCTTTGATGATTGTTGATTTGATGATTGTTGCTGATGTATATCATCCGGTTCGAAGGACCAGAAATATGTGGGATCCTGATGATGAACCCCAAGGATATATCTCGAAGGACCACCCGTAAATATACGGGAATAAAAATGTTGTACGTTGAGTTGAATTTAATTGATTTTATTATATGAAGAAAATGAAATATATACAATATTTACAGAACATGAACTTTATTAAAATTGTGAGCGACTCTTTATTTGTTTAACGTCTCATCTCGATTATTGCTTGAACACGACTCCTTACAGTAAAATTTACATCTTCGTCTTTGGCTTTGGCCGTTAGAGTTCATAAAAACATTTTGGTGGGATGTACAAATGACCAGCTAAGTACTGGACAGGTGCTATGCGCAATAAAACCATTTCTATTAGGTTATTGTAGTATGAGAATATGGTACCTATAAAATTCATGAAAAAATAATGCACTTTATTATGTAAAAAAAAAAAATATAATTATTATAACTATACAAAATAATAATCACAGATATTATATCAAATAAAAATAAAAATGATGGATATAAAAAAATTGCTATATTGCAACCATGTGATCTGCACCCTAAAAATAAAAAATAAAATAAAATATATAAAAAAATATTAAGAAATTACTTTTAATGAGAGCCTTGTTCTTGATGCTGACTAACCAAATATGTTATTTTTGGTTTTAATTTACTTAAAAATAATCGAAGGTCTCCCCTTTCTTCAATATTCAAACAATTTCTCTCTTTTGATAGTAGTTTGGTCAACACACTGAATCCGGCTTCCACAAAATATGGTGTTGGAAAAGTAATTAGCAATGGAAAGATTTTCTTCCATAATTTGGGATATAGATTGGGGATTTTTTTATTATCCTTTTTAAATATCCTCCTTCAAAATAATTTTCTTTACTTTCTGTATCACATTGTAACTGCAGAATCTCTTCCTGCAAGCATACTTCAACTTCAGTTATAGTTGTGCTAAATGGGGTTTCCATCCACGCATCTACTTTCAGGTTTATGATATCCTGAAAACGAGTTTCCATGTCAAGTTTCAGTGCATCAATGTGATTAACATATTTCTCTATATCACTCGATGTAATATCAATTTTAATTGATAACAAATTTGAGAATTGATGAAATTCTTGATTTAACATTTTTTGTTTGAATAAATTCAGTTTATCAAGAAACAGGCATATTATTCTTTTACATTCAATTAGTGTCATAACTTTACCTTGCAGATGTAAATTAACTTCACTTAACTTTGAAAATATGTCAGCTAAATAAAAAAATATCATGTTTGGAAGTTTTTAACTTGCCGCCCACCAAAAATCGAAAATCGCCCACTGGTGGGCGGTACCGCCCACGTTGAGAAACCCTGGTTTACATATTAATGGTAAACGTATGTCGGTTCTCTCGACTTATGACTGAGTGACGCTAACGTCAGAACTTTCGCGCCAAAACTTTAATAGTTATTTTAGGCGTTATTAAGCGTAATTTCTTCACCTCTTCGCGAGATTCTATTTCTAATTTGTGTACTATAATATTTTTACATCTATGTATGTGATGTAAATTAAAACTTGTAAGCAACACATTCGGATATGTACGTTGTTATATTATTATATTTTTGAAAGAATTTTTAAATCTTATTTAAAAATGTGTTGAAAAGTGACGTACGTAGGTAAAAAAAAAGGAAATTGGGAGCTAAGGAATATCAATCTCCAACATCTTAATGGTTCTTCACATGTCATTTAGTCGTAACTTTATGAATTATATTGTCAGGTTTTACATACTACTGTGGATTTTTAGTTCTTTTTGTGTTGGTTCCCTTCTTTTCTCATGTAGAATTCTTCCGAAGAATTGCAAATGATCAAGTTCATTTGATGAGTGTTCAACAGGATATTTATCTCCTAATTTGTAAGTTTCGGGAAGTTCTGTATCACCTGAGTTATTGTTATTCGATATACAATCATTAAGAATTAGCTCTCCATGAAATTTTACAAAAACATATATAAGAAAAATGTATAAATATTATATAAAAGATAATTAATGTTCATAAGATACCTTACGAGTTCTCTGTATGTTTTAAACATATAAAACTTCAAATAATGTAGGATATAGTACAGTGTGTTCAAAAAAAATCCTAACTCGGAGTAGGCTATGAACAAAGAAACGTATGTCAATTTAAATTTTTTAAATTAAATGTCAATTTGATATGAGATATTGTCAAAAATGTTATTTGAAGAAATTAAAGCTTTTCTTCTTGAATCTTATTTTAGAAATGGAAACAAATTAGAAAACGACGAATGTCAATATACTTTATCCTTCTTTATTGTCGTTTCTCCTTAAAATTATATTTCAAGATCAATTTTGACATCTTGACTTTTGGATAAAATAATGATGACATACGTTTCTCTGTTCATAGCCTACTCCGAGTTAGGAATTTTATTGAACACACTGTAGTTTGTACAACAAGAGTGGATATGATGTCCATATCGCATGAGGATAAAGTTTGAGCACGACGCCGTAGGCGGAGTGTTCAATCATCCGAAGGCGATATGGACATTCCACTCGAGTTGTACAGCATACTTTTTCTACGACTAACGAAAAGAAGGAAAATGTGAACTATAGAAATTTGAATTTTATTGAATATTATTAATTAATATCATTTTATGTACTTGTTTTCCTAGGCTTTCTTAATGACATTTTTTGTTAAAAAATATTTTATTTTATAAGTATACAATACTTTTACATACTACTTACGATTTTTTATTGCCAAATCTAAAGGATAACCTTGACTTGGCAATGCGATATTTCATACTGTTCTGATTTCCATTTTTTATGCGTTCTTTTTCAATACTTACAATTAATTCAGAATATAATTCAGTTAATTGTTATTAAATTATTCAAATCTTTTTTTATACCGAAAATATTTCCATCTAAATGACAACATTGAAATGTCAAATATGACATTTGTATCGTTCTTCTTAATCTTGTAATAAATGAATAGACAGTTGCCTGGGTTACAGAACTTCGAGATTTGTGATTCGTGGATTTCATATCCATCCTAGAATGGATATGAAATTATATCCATTTAGTTAACTAGTATTGCCTACATATCCATTCTGCAGATTGTGAAGAAATGATAACTTTTTCAAATGGGAGTAGAAAAAAAAATTAAGTACATCATATCAGCTTTTAAATTTTTCAGTATGACGTTTAAATTTTCCATTATATTTTTTTGCATTGCCTTCTATGTTGTCTTCGACATTTTTGTGATTTTGCTGCCCTCTGAAGAAATATACAAGGAACTATTTACCCCATGCTCCGTTAACCCCTCATCTCCAAGCACTTTGTTACAAGGGTACCTATAAGTTTGTCCAATCTCCCTTTAGATAGTTGTCTCTGGTTAAAACCACGTAATACTGGTTGAGCTGTATAACGATTAATGGGTGTATTCTAAAGACATTCCGTTATTTATAAACGGACCGTTAAAATTAAAATATCCGTTAACTACATTTTGCTATTCTAAATACACTATCCGTTAAAAATATAAACAAAGATCCGTTTATGTTATCCGTTTATAAATAAAATTTAAACGAAGAATGATTCATAGCCGTTAATTGTAAACGGATGACATTTAATACATAAATATTTAGAAATTTCTAAATTGTAAGCAGAGAATGGCGCGTTATCATCCTTTACTGTTTGCTCCGACCCTTGGATTCATAACATATAATTGAAAGGAAAGTACAATAAATAATTTTTATAACAAAATTATACTCGTACATAACCTATAAAAAATCGGTTCGATGAAAGATTTTAAAAATACAAAAATTATCCAAAATTCGTCCTCAAAAAAAAAAAAAATGCTTTCTCTAATGAAACGAGCAGATATTTTACTCTACAATGCAAATCTTGTACTTTACATAATGTTTTAAAAATATTTGAGTATTTTCAGGATTGCATTTAATCTTCACAAGACACAAATATTCTATTGGTGCCTGTATTTTTAATTATTGATTACAACAAAGGATATTTTTATTGCAACAAAGAATATTTTGATTACAACAATGGATATTTTGATTATATTCGTAGAATATTGATTAGATGAATGAATCTAATGAAGAAAATTTCATTAATATTTGCGAAGAATTAAGAATCAAGCTCATGTGTGTTTTATAATTTGTGTAGTTTTTAAAGTGCATGCGCCTATATTTAATTGTGGCCCTGCGTATGTTCATTTTCTCGATACTGTAGATTAGCTTTGTGGTGTCTATAATTTTAAGATAAATGTTGGGGTTGAGCGTTGGGGACCTTCTTCATTATTACTTTTTTTTATGCCCATTTTTTTTCCAAATTTTTAATAAAAGGTTATGAAACTGACAATTTTGACATGTATTACAACAAAGTATTCACCTACCAACATTCCAAAGATTATTTTGAAGAATATATTCATTATTGTGATTATTTATTGATTTAAATTTATTACTAAATAGTATCTCTAAATTTATGTATCACAAATATCTGTTTAGATCTTAATATACTTTGTTATTATTAAAATATAAATATGTTGACATTTACAATTTGACAACACTGCCCTGCAGTAGCAAACGGATCCGTTTACTATAATAAATAAAATACGCTATCAAATTAGCCACTAATTCCTTAGTTTGCCGAAATAACTCCTTCGGCATGGTTTCAGTACCTATTCAAACTATCCAAATTAACACGAAAATATTACAAAATCTTTTTTAAACTTAACCAATCGTTAAGTCTCACCAACATGAGCTTAAAAAAGAAAACTATGGCTGGTATTCTGAGCTCGCGACTAAGCCCGAATAAGGAAGCGACTAGCTAGTCACCCGTCTAAAGTATATATTGTAACATTATGATAGTCGGACGACTAGCTAGTCGCTTTTTTTGTCGGGTACTCAGAATACCAGCCTATATTTTTAAAAGAGTCACATCGAATAAAGTTTTATTTACTGTTTTATTTCATAACGTACATACCAAACGTAAATTTAATAGGGGATTACAGCTCAATCGAATTAAGAGAAATTAGTAAGAAATAGTGAAAGTATATGCCTAATAAAGAATATTAATAAAGAAATAAAATGATATAATTGAAATACTTTGGAAATAAGTGGGTTTTTGTTATAGCAGCTCGTCACCCATATGAATTCCATATATATTATTTTGATTAGCGACTCAAAAACCACCTATAAATATATAACGAATACCGAGTTAGGGGAAGGAGTCTACTACAAATGGAAGTAGACAAATTCAAATAGCGGAAACCTGGCTACCAGTCCAGTACAGTCTCAAACAGTTTTTATTTGAATATAAATTGCTTGCATTAAACTTAATAATTTAGATACACCTGCAATTAAAAAGCATGTAGACATGTTACAATGTTATATATATTATATATTAATTTGTTTTCTATAAATATAATTTAGAAATAGCATACATTTCAAGAACATTTAGATTCACGAAGAAAACAGTTTTATATAAAAACTTATTTTCAAACTTCGAGGGACCATAACTCGCTTATTAATAGGAATTTTTTCACCGAATTTTCACCAGTAGTCTTAGTTTTACTTATACTTTCTGATAAAATTATATAAAAAAATGGCAGAATCCCGTATTGTCAAAGTTTTAAAATAATTCACATTTTCCTAAATTATTTTAAAAGTTTATTCTTATTTTTAGTTTTTCATATTTTTCGCAAGTTGATGACGTAAATTGGTTGATGAGGTGAAACGACCATTGACGAATTACAGCAGTCGTTTTATAAAACGCCTAATCATTTTCTAAATGAATATTTGGACATTTTTGCTTGTAATTTTCTAAACGCAACCTAATTTATCGCACGAAACTGGGTCCGAGTTTTGTGCGTTAGATATGTGTGCAGTTACTGTTGGACTTATACTCGGTTACGCCATTGACGAATAAATATTTTATTGATCAGTTAAACTATTCCTTGAATAAAATATCATATTTTTGTTTTACTAACGTCAGCTAGTAACCATATGCAAGACAGAGATAAACATACAATTACTTGTTATTTTACGGTTCAGAAATTATTAACGTGAAAGCCAAGTGAGAAAAATCTATAGTATTCTTCACGAAAGATGACTATTCAAGGTCATGTACGAAGTACGAACCGCCTAATATATTACTTGCAAACAGGGCTGGGCCGATACCTTGTGGCGCCTGAGGCAAAACGGCGCCTTTTATTTTTTTTAAAAAAAGAACTCATTTTGTTATTGTTTAACAATAGAAGCAAGAACGAAAATTGTATTGAGCAAAAAAAATAAACCTCATCTACTTATTATTTTCATGTGACCCATCCCAATATTTTGAAATACCATATTCAAATTAATATGGCAACCAGGGCCGCTCCGTGGGTATAAAGCGCCTTTATGTTATGTTATATTTTAGCGCCTCTTCCCCCTAATGATGTAAAATTTGCAAATTAAAGTTTAAACTATACTTTTTGTTCTTCAAAAATGCTAGATTTAACATATTGATGAAATTTTCCTAGATTCATTCTTGTTATCAATAGGTTATAGTCTAAATCGTTTGTTGTAATCAACAATTTTACAACAGATTTCAGGATTTATGTGCATTTGATTCTTCGCAAAATGATAGTAGGTATTTAAATATAAGATTCATTGTGGGATCCATTCATGTAATCAATATTCTTGAGTTATAATCAATATATTCATTGTTGTAATCAACATTTTCATATTTATTTCAATATAACAATGCTAGAATAATAACGAACCGATCGGTACGATAATTATTTTACCTATAACTAAAGCTCTAATGCAAACAAATTAAAATAGTTATTTATGTAACAAGTGTGTAAAGTAGTACTTTTTTGGTCGAGTGCGATGTTTTACGCATGAGGCGCAACCGAATGCGGAAATTGTAGCACGAGACAAAAAATACTATTTTACACACGTGTTGCATACAACATTTTTCCTACAACCGAAATGGTATTGATCTTTCTCATAATACTGAGTGTACAGGCATCCAGCAGCTTCGAATACTGTTAGTACTCTTTCTCATAACACTGTACAAAATGTAATTTAAACACTTGGAAGAATCTCAGACAGATGATGATTAGTCTTTTATAATGTACAAATTGTACATTTAATATTAATACTAAAAATTAGGTTAGGTTAGAATACATGTCAAAAAAATGTTAATGTTCTTAAAAATTAGATTAGTACTCAATCTGTTAAAAAAATATTAGATTTGTTTCATTTACAATGTATATTCATATTTCTTAATAAATTTTATTACTTTCATTATTATTTACTACCTAATTATATACTTGATAGGTAAATTAACCGAATTTTAACGTTGCCTAGCAACGCTTCTTTACTTTTCAAGCTCATTACAGTGTGTAAAGTGTCACTTTTCAAGCACTAGTGCGTGAAAAGTACTTTTAAGGCACGGTTGTAAGAAAAATATATTTTTACTTCTATCACGATAATTTATAAGTTTTATAGCAATTTTGTCATTACGAATAAGAGCATTTTATAAAAATTTACTATTATTTACTTTACTGTCTTGAAACAGCGCCCCTCAAAGTCTAGGCGCCTTTGGGCAGGGCACAACCTGCCCACCCGCACGGAGCGGCCCTGATGGCAACGGGTGTAAGAGAAAAATTATGGCTTAATTAACATGAAATTTCTATGTATTTCAAAATATATTTAATATTTAAATATAAAAAGTCATTGAACATCAAGAATGCAGAAAAAGGAACAAATGTTATAAGTGCATTAAATTATTAAGAAATTTTTCGGCTGTTTATTAAAATTGTATATTTTTAGTATGTCGTTTTGGTGCTTGTTTCAATCCGGCGCCTGAGGGCCTCACCGCCTCACCTATCGGGCCGGCCCTGCTTGCAAATAACTTCACTGCATTCCGTACCCATTAGCCTGCAACGCGAAATATTTATGGATACCTACATTACTTAAAAAATAAATGTACTTTATTTTAAAATTTTGTTTGCTTTTAAATAATGCTTTTCTCATAGTTTTATCTTCTTCACCTACGTATTTTTATAACAAAAATATAAACTTGACGTAAACCATAAGTTAATAATTTGATTTAAATATCAACGTCACTGGATAAACATTAGTACAGATGACAGTATAGTAGATAATTACACGTCTGTAACTCTACGACATACGTCACTGCTATTTTTAGTGTGTTAGAGAGTAATGTTACCATTTACGTATATCTGTCACACCACATAAATTAAATAGACATACGTCAATTAATCTTTATCTTTCTAATTTAAATACAAAATGTTGCTAAGCTACTGCTATAAAGTGCTGTTTATTCTTTCTTCGAACAAATGACCTTGAATAATTATCTTTAGTGAATAATAGTATACCCCTCGGTATACCCGATTTATTAATTCACTTTTTATCCTTTTTAACTTGCATGTATCATACATTTTTAAAGTGTGGCCGAATCAACCCTAACCAACACAATACAACGACTAGCTGTCAGTGTCATGGCCACTGCTACAAGCAGATAAAATTGTTAACGCATTATAATAGAGAGAAAAATAGTATTCTAACGATTTTGGTTGGTGAAACGAAAGCGGAGGTATAGTTCAATTTTTCAAAAAAGTCCAATTTGTATCATGAACGAATTAACATTTTGCCATACATTTATTTCTCTTATTTGCAATGACTAGAAACGTGTGCGATAAGGATGGATATAACACGCTTGTCTTTCAAAAATTCATATTGTTTCAACTAAGTTAGAACATTCCATTTTAAAACGATGACACACACACACACACACACACACACACACACACACACACACACACATATATATATATATATATATATATATATATATATATATATATATATATATATATATATATATGTATACAGGTGTCTCACAACTCGCGCCCCAGACGAAACTGACACTCGCCGACGACAATAGGTTGCCAACAAATAGAAGAAAATAATTTAGGCTGCTTGCATAACGGAGTTACAAGACTTTTTAATCCACCAATCCCGGAAGGATATCTTGAGGTGTGATGATATTATTACAAAATAAAACTGGTTGCTAGGTTTTAAAAATACTACTAGTGAGTTACAATATTTGTTTGACTTACTGTAATTTTGACACTTTAGAGTTGACTTTTCACTGTCAACAAATTTAGGTTAGCGAAGGTGTCATCCGAGCTGTGTAAAATGTGTTAAACGAAAATATTATTGTCATTTGAATTCTTTGAGATTAAAAAATCAGCGGCTGAATACAAGGTAAGAATTTGCCCTTTTTTATTCACCTTGTCAAATTTAATTTGACACTGACATTTTCGAAAACTACAGTCGCCCACACATTTTAAAGAAGATTTGATTTGTATAAAACCCTAGTTACGTAAAATTACGGCAAACACACATTAAAGGTGTAAGTCTCTGATTGGTCAATTTTAAGACGTCTTTTCTCGAATATCTTTTAAGCTAGATTTTTTTTCTTCGAAATTACACATCCGAGTGCAGTCTCATGTTTCCTCATTCGCTCTGGGGCGCGAGTTGTGAGACAGCCTGTATATATATATATATATATATATATATATATATATATATATATATATATATATATATTACCTGGATTGATTCGACATTCGAAGAAAGCCTAGCTATGTGTTTTCGAGTGTTAAGATCCTAGCCGTACATAAGATAGTACAGTGTGTTCAAAAAAATTCCTAGCTCGGAGTAGGCTATGAACAGAGAAACGTGTATCTGATCATTATTCAATTCAAAAGTCAAGTTGTCAAAATTGATCTTGAAACGTAATTTTAAAGAGAAAAGACAATAAAGAAGGATACAGTATATTGACATTCGCCGTTTTTTAATTTGTTTACATTTCTAAAATAAGATACAGGAAGAAAAGCTTTAATTTTTTACAAAACATTTATGACAATATCTTATGTCATATTGACATTTAATTAATTGACATACGTTTCTTTGTACATAGCCTACTCCGAATTAGGAACTTTTTTGAACACACTGTACTATTATTTTATTATTATGTTACAGTAGAAGCTTTCAAAATTCAAAACTAAATCAACTAGAAAGTTTATTAGCAAATATGTGAAAAATAATATACTGACACAGTAGCAGTGTCAGTGACAATGACAGATAATAACGCTATACGCACGGCTATGAATCAAGGTATTATATCTGAATAAATAAATTTACGTTACAGGGAAAGTAAACAACGAACATCGTTTTAAAACGGAATGGCGAAACAATATAAATTTTTGAAAGAAGCGCGCATCAATCCGTATTGCACACGCTTCTAGTCCTTGCAAATGAGAGAGAGAGAGATAAATGAAACCAATTTGTTAATACGTTCATGATACAGATAACTTTGATCGGCCTTGTTTATAAATTTTACTGTATGGGCGTTATGACAATGTATATTCCCGAAAACGAAACTTTAACTAATTATTTATGAATAAAATTTAAGCTACATTTCCACCTCTTGACATAGTGTTTGTTTATGTCTTTGTTTTCGTCGCTTTCATTTGTTTTTGTCAAAAAAAATCAAACCATTTCCATCTCGTAACACATGATTATTGTTTTGTTCTTGTATGTTCACATTTAAATGAAAAGACAATTTAATTAGACATTTTAAATTGTTTAGAAAATCTTTATTTGCGTAATTAATTGATACTCACATATATAACCATTTTAAAATTGTATATAAACTAAAAATAATTTAAACAGAAATTTTATAAAAACTGTGTTGAATATGCCACAATTATTACATTGGGAATTTTAAATTTCAAAAATATTGTTAATATTATATAATAAGGAAATTGATGTAGTTAAACCTATAAAATCAAAAAGAATAGAAAAAAATATTTTTTATATTTTGCGTTCATAATGAAGTCATTTCGATACGCAATTTTTTGTTTTAGACGGTTGGTACTAGATGACGTTTCTTTAACCCATTTTTACCTAATTTATCTTTAGTTAATTGACAATTCATTTTAATAATAAAATGTCGAAATTATTATTATTATTTTTTATTAAGGGAAGATTATTTACATGAAAATGTACAAATGGTTACAAATATAATCACAAATTGAGTAAGTAAATGTTAATTGTAGAAGGCGCAAAATATAAAAAATAGTATAAAGAACTCATTTTATAAGACTTTCTTTCGCACTTGTCAATTAGAAAACTCGCTAACGCTCGTTTTCTAAATTTTGACGCGTGCGAAAAAAACATGTCTTATAAAACACGTTCTTTAATATACTATTTTGATATGTAGATTTGATATTTCGCCACAGTAACGCCCCCATGCGACATGTTATTCACCATTTTGTATTTGGCTTTTGGCGGTGTTTGATGGTACATAAGCAATGGGGCATATTCCACAATGTATCAAAATCTTCTGCAATTTTTTTCCATTCTGTTTCATTTGGAAACTTCAAATAAACTGGAGACAACGCTGCCCACAGCACTTCCCAAGTTTCTTTTATAATTTTGCATGCTCATGCTGTCGCTTTTCCAATCCGGAATGCATACGCAATTGAAGCCAAAGAGTCACCGGTGGCTAAAAATCTACAAAAATTTGATTAACTAATTATTATTTTTTATCCGATGTATTACTGCAGAGTAACAGCCAGTCTTGCCCCTGGTGGAATTGATATTCTGAACTTATCTTGCTTCGTTAGTGGTTCTTGTACTAATTTTAACAAAAAATCAAACTGTTCAACAGTTAATCTTGTGTAATTGAAAAAATTTTCTTCATCACACAGTCTCATTTCGATTAATAAATTGTTCCAATCTCCCTGTTCCAATCGTTTTCTCCGAAGCTGTTTATAAAGTATTGCTGCAACTGCAGCAAGACTTCTTCTTTTCACCAATGAACTTATTACTGACAGTTGTATTATCCATACCATTAAATAATAATAAAAGTAACAACAATGACAGATCTCAGTTTTCACAAGTAACGAAATGTTTGTTTACAAGCAAAGCACATAACCTTACATAGAGAGAAATGGCCTTATCTCTCTCTCACACAACAACGACAGTGACAAAAACAAAGACAAAATGTTTGCAACTTGCAAACTTTCTGACTATGCGCAACAACAGCGGCAAAGACTAAGACAAAATCAACAGCTGGAAACGCTCAGCTGTGTCGCCATATGACAAACTTTTGTGACTATGATTTAAAGCAAAAACAAAGACAATGCTATATGGAACGCCGGTTGATATTTTATTCAACATGATATTCATATTTCTAATTGTTAATAGGACGTCGAACCATATTTTTAAATATTTATATTTTAATATGTTTCTTATATTTTTCACGTTTTAAATATATCACAAACATATTTTTAAATAAATAAAAATATCATTGGGATTCATGTAGTTTATTTAAAATGTTTGTAAATCAAATATAAACCCGCGAACAATTAAAAATAAGGTTGAATTTCCAATATGTATTTGAAAATATGGTTAGTGTGCTCGTGATTTATCTTTTTAAAAACATATTTTTAATTCACAATGCAAACTCAGTTTTATTTGAATTAAAAATTTGTTTGTGATATTTTTAATTCTCTGTCTCTCTCGTATTCATAGCGTTATATGGGAGAAATAAAAAGAGACAGAGAATTAAAAATATGTATCAGTAAGTTTGTAACCATATTTTTAATTCGAAACATATTTGAAATTCAAACATATTTTTAGATGAGCATTTAAATTATGTTTCGAGTTCTAAAATGTATTTAAAAATAAGTTTTATTTAATTTTTAAACGATTTAAATGCAGTTTGCTATTTGAAAATAAGTTATAAAAATTTTAAACCATTTTTAATATGTATAGCACTGTGTAAAACATTTAATTTTTAATTTTTGTAAAAGGAAGTGACTTAAAAATATGTTTAAGATTTCTAATGCTTCTCGAATCGCAAACATATTTACAATGATTCAAAATAAATTCAACCACATTTTCAAATAATTATTTAAAAATATGGATAAATTTATTCTGAACCATTGCAAACATGTTTGCGATTCGAGAAGCAATAGATATCTTAAACATATTTTTAAGTCACTTCCTTTTACAAAAATTAAAAATTAAATGTTTTACACAGTGCTATACATATTAAAATTGGTTTAAAATTTTTATAACATATTTTCAAATAGCAAACTGCATTTAAATCGTTTAAAAATTAAATAAAACATTTCTTTAAATACATTTTAGAACTCGAAACACAATTTTAAATGCTCATTTAAAAATATGTTTGAATTTGAAATATGTTTCGAATTAGAAATATGGTTACAAACTTACTGATACATATTTTTAATTCTCTGTCTTTTTCTATTTCTCCCATATAACGCTATGAGTACAAGAGAGATAGAAAATTAAAAATATCACAAATAAATTTTTAATTCAAATAAAACTGAGTTTGCATTGTGAATTAAAAATATGTTGTAAAATAGATAAATCACGAGCACACTAACCATATTTTCAAATACATATTGGAAATTCAACCTTAGTTTTAATTGTTCGCGGGTTTATATTTGATTTACAAATATGCTGGAGAACATTTTAAGTAAATTAAATGAATCTCAATGATATTTTTATTTCTTTAAAAATATGTTTGTGATATATTTAAAACGTGGAAAATATAAGAAACATATTAAAATATAAATATTTAAAAATATTGTTCGACGTCCTATTAACAATTAGAAATATGAATATCATGTTGAATAAAGAGTCAAACGGCGTTCCATAATGGTAAGAGGTGGAAACGTAGCTTAATCTTTACATAACTATTTGTGAATTTATTCGGCAATGGTGAAACCAGGCAATAGATGATGAAGGAATTATTATTTCAGGTAGAACGTCAATGTGCAAAGCTAACGGCTTGACACAACAATTGTTCCAGAAGTTTACGAGACTTGAATATGTAACTATTAATGAATGTGGAGCTCGGACTGTAGACGTAAACCTTCTATATCCACAAAGGAATACAATGCGGGAAATATTTATTTACGCGAATAGTCAACTAACAGATATACCCGTTGGTACATTTCAGAAAGCACCATTAATTTGGGGTATAAATCTTTGTTTTAATTCTCTTCAAAAAATAAATAAGGGCTTTTTTTCCAATATGAAACACTTGATGTGGGTTAAACTCGGTGGTAATAAAATAGATTTAATAGCAGTAGGTGCCTTTGATAATACACCCTCTTTGAAATGGATAGCTATATGGAAGAACAGGTTGACCTATATGGATCCTAAAGTTTTGCCGGATAGTAAAGTATATTTACATGGTCAAACATCGGTTGACGATAACCCATGGTTTTGTAATGACAAACTTTGCCCGTTGATGTATCATGCAAAAAGGGGTGTACTATGTAGAGATCCCGTGATATTGAAAGGTAAAAATTTCGGTATTGCAATAAATTACGTAGGAACAAAAGCAGATAAAATCCGCCACGTGGTGGACGTTGACGAGTCAGTGCAAATGGAGTGTACCACTTGTGCCTTTGTGAAGCTGTCTTGGAAGAAGTATGACCAGGAGAGTCTGCCCTCTGATGTCAGCATCTCGCAGGCCGAAGGAGAACGGAAGTCCATACTGAAGATCCAAAAGGTGAAACTAGAACACGAAGGAAACTATTCTTGTTTTAATCCTGAGTGTACCACAGCCGATTGCCCGATACCACTCATATTACTGACTATTAAATTAATTGAACCGAACTGGAACTTTACCGATCGCGAGGCTGCTATAGATAACACCATTAGGTATGGAGCTAGGGGACTACTTTTTGGCCTTATAGCTCTCGGTATTTACGCAATTCTCATGGCAGTATGCTTGAGCGCATATTGGGTCTTCACGGAGGTGAAGAAAAGACGTGCCCGTGCAGAAAATTTTAATTATGATTTGTAAAATAGTTATTTATACAGGGACCAGTGCTTTTTTCAGCGAACTGATGACATACAAAAAAATATCAGCAGTAAGGGGCTAATTTAATTGGAATAACAACCAGAAAATTCAACCAGTGGTTCTGAAACGGTAGAGCGAAAGTAAAATTTTTTAAATGGTAACCTATAATTTTTTAGCCCATTAGATAGGAATTTCTTTTCTGATTTTAACGATATAAATATTGTATAGGGTTTATAACAAATATTTCGAGAAAAATGATATTAAAAATAGAAATCATGTTATAGCTCCCGCGCGGTAAATTGAGACTGACATTACGCGTACTAGCCAATCTGAAAACATCGACTACAATTTCTTAGACTTGTGAATGAATCCCCTTCCCTTTATACAACAATTATTTGAAACATTCAGCTAAATATCAATATACGTAACCCTCCCTATTTATTACATTTCGACCCGTCCAAGTAAAAATTTTAGATTAAGGTCAATCCCAACGCGCGCGAGCTTTACAAGTCTATTCAATTGGCGAAAAAATTCAAAGTTGGTGACGTCTGGTGGCAGATTTGTGAACTAGAGGAATAAGGAAACGTTGATAGCATATATTGAAACGTATGTAATTTTAAACAGGTTTAATTTATATTTCTTGTAAAAGAAAGTGACATATATAGTGTATATTACATTTTCGGGTTTAAATAATGATCAGTAAATGCCATAGATACTGCTCAGTGCCACAATGCAGTAATTACAAGTCAAAAAATGTAAGTTTACACTATATCCCAAGTGACAAAATATGATCTTGTAATTTTCTTCCTGTATAGCTTTGACATCTCTGGTCGGTTCTATTTTTTCTTTTTTAAAACAGGATGGCAAAATTCTTCTAATTTTATAGCCAAACTATACTGTTTATCATCCTTTTTAACAGGTTTTTCCCTTACTTGTTCCAAACCGGTACAACTTAATTTTTCTATTTATCTATACACAAACCCATAAACAAATAAATTAATAGCATAATAATAATGATAACTTTTGTTGTAAAACAACAAATATAGTTTTGATTTTTACTAATCTGTTTATATGCAACAAAACTGTAACAATATTTTGCATCCCAATCCTGCTCTACAACTAAATTTTGCTATCCAGTAATTTATATTCTCATTTAATAAAATTTCAATCGTATGATGATCTCCGCTCAATAACTGGTTTTTAAACAAGAACCCAGTATTGTACCTGATCAATCATCTTTTCTTCCTCAAAGCAATACATGTCCTGCCTTAAAAACTACTTCGCCTTCCTTTATAGGATGTGCAGAAGTAATGTATTCAAAAATATCACCTAACTTTATGTTAATTTTCTCCATATTAAATACTTTGCACTTCGAAATGCATATTGCCAGCAATAAGGAATGAGAGAACTCTCCTTATTCCTCCGCCATCTTGCTACCGTTCGGCCTGCCACCTATAGTTCAGTTTTTTCGCCAATAGGGTAGTTCAATAATTACGCCATATGCGGTGCGCTTCATTTAAACTACTGTCCTACCGGTAAACACATCTTTCAAAGTGAACCTTATTGCCACAACAAATAAGAACTATAATTTTAAGCAGTTCATTTCGTCACAACAACATATACTAAACAAACAAAACGTATTTCCCTAATTTATAATAACAATTATTCTATTTAGTTTTACAAAACTTTGCGTGGAATTACATGTTCGTTCAATCTCGAATATGTTCGTGAAACATCGCATGAAGCGGGCGGAAGTGCCCGTTTGAAATACAGCGAACCATTTTTATGTTATAGTACCCTAAGAACACGCTATATTATTAACATATTAATGTGGATAGACAGAGTTATTTGCGTAACTCAAAAAGAAGAAATCTAAAGTTCTGAAAAGAACTGATCCTCAAAACGCTAACAAACAAAATCTCAGTCGGTATGTCGGTAAACTCTCGGATATGCTTGACGCTGCGCGAACCTGTTACTCTGTAGCTCAGAATGGGCAGAGTTGATTTCAATTTGAAATAAAACCTTTGTTATTTATTAATGTGTATATATTTTATTACGAATTAATAGAAAATTGTTCACAATTTGATGTTATTAATATCTCAAAGTTAACTTCTTTACAATAACAATAATATCAGCATCAAATTACAACCCTTATGTGTTCTGTCAATAGAGTCTACTTTGAAAGTATCGTTTTTGCTTAGGACAATGCTTCATATTTCGCGCTATACTCTGACGTCACACTATTCTACCCCATAGCCAATAGGTCTGTTAGTTTCGCTATTCTGCGTCTACGGTTTACTGCCGGTCCCATATACTTTGTATGGACGTGGCAGTAAACCGTAGATGCAAACTAGCGAAACATACAGACCTATTAATATTATTGATACGACTATTGCCTAGGTTTCGGTAATTTGTTATTTTCTTTATAAAACTGCAACGTTATTCATAATATTTAATACCATTTTTCTCGAAATAATTGTTATACAACCCTATACAATATTTATATCGTTCAAATCAGAAAAAAAATCTCTATGCAATGGATTAAAAATTATATAAGTTACCATTTAAATAAAATTTAATTTTGTTATACCGTTTGAGAACCACTGGTTCAATTTTTGTTGTGTTATTACTGATAAGTTAAGAAAATTAAATTTGCAACTATTATAACTAAACTGACATTCTTGATAATCTCCAAAATAACAAAATGTTCTAGAATTTGTTTGATTTCAGTTTATTTGTTTTTTGTTAATATTTAGTTTTTAATAATGATAGTAGTTATAAAAATATAAGTAATTGTTTGAATAAAATATTAATAATTGTACAACAAGCAATTGTTGAAATATTCACCTGAAATTGTTGAAAACAATCTCCAAAATATCCAAATCTATAATTGGTTTGATTTAATCTTTATATTGTTTCGTTCTTAATAATAAGACTAGTTATAAAAGTGTAATTGTGTGAATAAAATATTAATAAATACAAAAACAGACTTTCAATTTGACAGCTATTTCTTTCTATCTCTGAACATAGTAAGTAAAATGGCGCCTACAACTGCCAGCTGGGTTGTCAAACAAAACGTGAAAAATATTGCAGTCTCAAAAATATCTGTAATCTAGGTGAAAATTTGACATTTTAGCTTCAATAAAAGCTTTTGTAACTTCTTTTGAGAAGTTTTTTAAAGTTGTCAAAAACTCTCCTCACATTTTAAAATTTGAAAAAAACAAGCCGTGGATCTCATATGACAAGTGCGTAACCGATAACCATGACTCCCGTCATTTGTTTGCTTACTATGTGCAGATCCCATTAGGCTCATCTTCTTTATCTTTAAATCGAAAAAATCTATTGAAATGTTTTTCTTACCTCCGTTCATTTTGACTAGTATTACATAACTCAAAATCGTCCAGAAATGCGCTGTTGCTGACCTAGGCCGGCAATACATACAACTGTGTCGCTTCTGTTGACGTTAGCATGTATGTATTCTATGCCTTAGTGGTGCAACTGGGTATAAATTGTAACTTTTAATTTAAATTTGACGCATTCACAACAGCATGTAATTATTTTAATTTCAAATTTATTGGTATTACTTGACTGTTAGTATGATTGTAGTGATGATGAGAAATAATTGGAGATGCAGTTGTGGTAAACAGTGTTTATTAAATAGTAATTTAATTAACTTGCCTACGTTTCGATTCCAAATGAATCATCTCAGGGTGTCTCATTTTCGATGTTTTTTTTAAGGTATTTCGGATAATATTAATGATAGAGCGAAACCGTTTGCACATTGCAGGGTCAACTGTACGAGAAAAGTTTAATAGGCACCACAGGAATTTTCGATCTTCTTTTGTTTCTGAGCTGCAGGCAAAAACTCATTTTTTGCTCATTTTGAAAATATGTCATATCTTATTTATTATGATAGTTAGAGAGATGATTTGAAATAAATTTTTTCATTTGTTTCTTAATAATTTCCAATATTTTCACCCCAATAAATTAATATTTCGTCATTTATTAATGTTTAAAACAAAAGAATGAAGACTTGTTATCATTGAAAAGCTTATAAAATAAGCAAAAAGACGAGACTATTTTCAACATAGGTTCCCATTTAAAAAATCATAAGTTTGTGTTATATCTCGAGAATTATTAAGTTTTCAAAAAATCTAATTACGCCATTTTATTCTATTTAAAAAACGGCAAAATTTTTATAAAAACATTTTTTCTCTATCATAATAAATAAGATATTAGATATTTTCAAAATGAGCGAAAAACGAGTTCTTGCCTGTAGCTCAGAAACACTAGAAGATCGAAAATTCCTGTGGTGACTATTAAATGTTTCTGGAAAAGTTGACCCTGGAATGTGCAAATGGTTTTGCTCTATCATTAATATTATCCGAGATACCTCATAAAAACATCGAAAATGAGACACCCTGTACAGTTGGAAAATAAGATCATTACATTACAAAATCAAAAATATAAGGATGAAAATGTCGTCAAAAAATATCAGAGGTAATAAAATGCGCGCATGCATCAGAAACAACTAAAGATAAATAATGTAATTTCAGTTTAACGCATGCTCAGACTATCAGATTCCATGTGCGTTGCGAATATTTTGCTTCTTGTCCCCGTTTCTGCACACATTTGTTTACATCGAGACTTTTGATAGAAAATTACTGAAGTTGAAGAGCTTTTCTGTGATTCATTTAAAATTTCACAATAACATCCAAATAATGGTAGCTGAGCTCGACATTTGATATTCAGCAACTAGCAATTCTATGTGCATGCGTTACCTCAAATTGGATTTGAAAAGATTGGACCTTGCAGGGTTGGAATTGGAAATTGGAAAGTAAAATTATGTTGTTGTGAACGCGTAATTCAGGCACATGTAGGGTTGCCAGATCTCCTATTTTTAATATGAGTCTCATATATTTTTAGTTTATCTCATATCTCATATTAAAAAGTTCAATATGAGACAAATTCTCATATATTTTTAAGATAATACATAATAATATTTATGACAGCTAATTCAACATAAAATTTGAAATATCCCGCATATTTCATATAAGCCAGAGAGCGCCACGGATAAGAGTGGTAGATGGTCGCTGTCGCATAGTCCCATAGTCGCATTCAGTTCCTTGCAGTTAAAAATCGAAAAAATTTCCCAATAACTGTACAGTTTTTTGATAAGGAAAAAGGAATATTAAATAAAATTATTAATTTTATAGAGTTCTGATGAAACAGCTTATGGCATGCATAATACTATTGATAAAACAGTAAATGAACTGGGATTATCGTACGATAATGTAAGTTCTTTAAGTGCAGATAATTGTAACGCAAATTTTGGAACAAAACATTCTTTATTTACGGTACTACAACAAAATTGTACCAGTTTAATGAAAGCAAATTGTAGTGCACATATTGTGCATAATACGGTTAGAAAAATTATTAGTAGTCTTGATTATGATGCAAAAGGTTTAATTTTAAAAATATATGCTCATTTTTCTTTATCAGCAAAAAGACGAGAATTATTAAAGGAATTTTCAGAATTTAGGGAAATTGAGTACGCGGAGCTGTGTAGACATGTAGTAACACGGTGGCTATCATTAATTAAATAAAGCAATTGAAAAAATCCTTATTCTATGGAAACCATTATTGTCATATTTTCGAAGCTGTAGAGACTGTCCCGTACAAATTCAGAAATTATTGTATATTCGCAATAATGAATTTGAAGATGGTAAACGCCCGCACGGTACAAATATGTCATCATCATTACCGATATCTGCATACAAAGCAGATTGGCACACCCAGCAATGGGTAATATGCCGTGATGATATATTTATTTTATTTATATTTAAAATGTTCATGACAATGATATCCCGGAGATTTACCTGCTATATTTAAATTCTTTTTAAAAAATATTTGAAGATACTATTCTATCTCTAGAGCGTAACAATACTTGTATTACAGAACTTTAACATATTTTGTCTAAGTTACTTGACAAAATTAATCAGCGGCTAGAACAAGAGTTTTTTGGTTACGTGGTCATGCAAAAGTTAAAAAATCTAGATTCTTACAAGTCGAATCAAATTAAAAATGATTTTGTACAAGCATACAAAGCGGCAAAATCATACCTAATACAATGATTTGATTCTGAAAATAGTTTTGCATTTGCAGCGTCTAAATTAAAATTGGATCATGAAATTAGTTTTATAGAAATACAAACTTGCTTAAATAAAATACAAAATAAACGTCTTGCTGACTTTAATTTAGATGAAGTTTTTGACGAATTTCATATTTTGCATAAAATATATAACATGTGCACAAAAGATGAAAATTTTATATCGTCTTCTGAAAGTGATAAATGGGTGTATATTTTAAACAAAACTGACGAATTACCCAATATTTCTAAAATTATTAATTTTTTACTTAGTATTCCATGTACAACAGCCTGTGTGGAACGAATTTTTTCAATTATGTCCAACAAGTGGACCGATACCAGAAATATAGCCTCTGTTCTCTTAATAAAAAGTGAACTGTGTATAACTTTGAATTTCGACTTAAAGTGTAACGACTTTTACTTTTTGTGCTTTGGCAGACCAAAATTTATTGTGTGAATATCAAAGTCATTTAAAATATAAATGAAATTAAATTTATAAGTATTTATTTCGCTACGAAATGTACCTTTGTTTTGTTTTATGTTGTAAATGAATAAATCTTCATTTGTAAAAGCGTTTTTCATTATACAAAAAAATCTCATATATTTTTATACAGTCTCATATATTTTTTCACAGGTTACCCTATTTTAAGAAGAAATATATCTGGCAACCCTAGGCACATGTTCCAAGCTTTGAAGCAAATTCAAATTGGAAATTAATTGGTATAACGAAGCTTTAAAAAAATCTGATGTGACCAGCATATTACGTTCCGTCAGTTCTATGTATTTTGTCTAAATGTCATACAGAAAGTTCCTTGCAAAAGATTATATTTCTTGTACATTACCTTCCGTCAGTTCTATGTATTTTATTCAAATTCCATACCGAAAGTTTCATTACTAGAAAAGATCCTATATTTCCAGTATAATTATAACACAAACATACTGTCAACTGCACTTGACATTGACACCTTTCAATCAGAATTTTCTTAATACAGCAGCTGTTATAGCATAGCTGGCTAATATAATATATTAATTAAATATCAAATTATGATATTTAATTTCTTTATAATTTTTTAACTCTATATCCATTTAATATGAAGTATAAAATGCATTTCGTAGAGGCCCTATGCTCCTCTTAGGAGTAAAAGGAACAAATATATATATATATATATATATATATATATATATATATATATATATATATATATATATATATATATATATATATAATGCATTCAAATCGTATAGAGAATAAAATATTCTTCAATATGTATTTATAATAACATCAAATGTGAAAAAATTGTATTTAACATCGTTTTTTCAAGAAAAACTGTTGAAATCTTCAAATGAGAGTACTTCCGGTTGATCAATTATAACAATCTAATAAGCTCTTCATATGGATATAACGAAGAGATATATGAGAGAATTATAATTTTTGGAATTGTAGTATTAGAGTTATCACATTAGAAAATTTTGTCACACACACGCACATATACATACACACGCACATATACACACACACACACACACACACACACACACACACACACACACACACACACACACACACACGCATGCATGCATACAGACATCATCGTAAAAATAGTAAAATCGTATTCTAGGGACCCTAAAACGTGCTTATTCATCAAAAACTCACTACCGAATTTTTTGACACACACACACATACATCATCGTAAAAATAGTAAAATTGTATTCCAGGGACTCTAAAACGTGCTTATTCATCAAAAACTCACCACCGAATTTTTTGACGCACTTACACACACACACACACACACACACACACACACACACACACACACACACACACGCGCGCGCGCACACACACACATATATATATATATATATATATATATATATATATATATATATATATATATATACAAACACACACACACACATCATCGTAAAAACAGTAAAATCGTATTCTAGGGACCTTAAAACGTGCTTATTCATCAAAAGCTCACCACCGAATTTTTTGACCAAAGACAATACCTTTCTTACCTAAAGGTGACGGAGGGTAAAAAAATGCAAATCGAAATTTTGACAGCAATGCATAACATTTCATTTGCCATTACATGTCGATGCAATATTATAAATTTAAGTAACGCTTATAATTTAAGTTGCGTTGTTGCAATCCGCCCTAACAGTGTCATTCGGTTAGTGACGTATATTTGAATAAATTGTTGCACGCTAAATGACAACAATGTTGAGAATTGACTACCGTGCTGTAATAAAATTGGGATTTCTCAATTTGTTAACAGCGATTGGATAGTTTTTATGGGGAAATATCTCCTTTATTTCTACCGTAAAAGAGTGGATAAAACAGTTTCGCCTGAAAAGAGAAGACATTGATGATGATGACTTTGGAATATAATATGTGCCATGTCGAGGAGGAACTGCTTGATGATAGACCGCTAAAATTGAAATAAATCGCAGCAGATTTAGTAACAAACAATTTTCGCATCATTCACGAGAATCTTTTTAAGACAAAGGTCTGCGGTTTTCACGAAAAACTACATCCAGCTTGTAGCCCAGATTTAGTGCCCAGTGACTTCAACCTTTTCTCAAAATTGAAGAATGATCTTCGAGGAAAGTTATTTTCGGACGGTAATTAGATGAAGCACACAGTTTTAAGTCATTTTGTAGATAAGTCCAGATTATTTCTTCAAGGTCATAGAAATGTTACTTCAAATATATTAACAATGGGCCCTACGTTACAAAGGAAAAGTTTTTTTTATCTATCACTTCCGAAATTTGGTTAGGTCGAAGACTTATCTAGTACATATATCGTAAGGTACGTGGCTACACCTATCGTTATAGACCAGGAATGGCGAACCAATGGCCATTAATGGCACGCGACACAATATTTTGGGCACGTCACTGATCACAAAATTCATTATTAGAAATGGTTTCATAAGTTTATTTCAAACAGACGTAGGGCATTCGATTCTTCAATTCCACTGCATCATTCACCAACAAGCCTTGTGTGCTAAGAGTGGTTTAACATCTCTTGATAATGTAATGGCGGTAGTCACAAAAATAGTCAACAAGCGAAAGTTCGATGCTTTGTTAGATGAAGTCAACTCGGTGTGCAATGGCTTACTGATGTACAATAATGTTCTGGTTTAGTAGGGTGACCAGACGTCCGGATAAAGCCGGACTTGTCCGGCTTTTTAACAAAAATATGAATGTCCGGCCGGCTTTTATTTACGTCCGGCTTTTTCACGAAATAAAGAATAAAAAACGTTTTTACCTCACAGTACTAGAACACAACTTTTTTCCGCACTCGCACGTGCTGAAATCGTCGCACGCATTTATTTTTGTTATTTAAAATTGATCTTAGATAAGTAAAAAATATCGCATCATATTTAAATATAAATGGAATAATATTTAAGATCAATTTCAAATTTTAAATATATATATAGAATATATAGAAATAATTGTTGTTAAGATCAAATAAATGTTAATTTTTATTTCTTTTCAAGTGTTTAATAAAATATATGTTTCTTTTTTGCTATTATTATTTTGTCATCCTTTTCTACTAAAAATCATCCTTTTTTGTCTGTTGTGTCCTCCTTTCGTGATCTAAGATCTGGTCACCCTAGGTTTAGTCGCGGGAACGTACTTCAAAGATTTGTTGATTGCTTGGAAGAAATCAGACTGTTTCTGCAAAATGAGGGAAAAGTTGAAGAATACACACAGTTGTTGGATGTTATGTGGCTTTCAAAATTGATGTTTTTCACAGACATATGCCAACATTTAAATAAGTTAAACATGAAGCTTCAGGGCATAAATAAAACAATTATCGTCATGATAGATCTCATTCGCGCTTTTGAAGCTAAACTGCAAGTTTTCAGGAACGATATTATCACAAGAAACTACAAATATTTTCCAAATTTGAAAAAATATATCAACGATTTAGAAATACATGAGAAACCAGACGAAGACCAAGTTACTGAAGAATTTATTTCTGTGATTGATTCTTCAATCAAGGAATTTTCAGCAAGATTTTCTCAGTTCAAAGAATTATCGGAAATACTCAAGTTTATTATGCACCCTGATGTGACGTCATTTGATAAGCTGAATTTGTCCCAATTCGATTGGTTGGAAATTGAAGAATTTGAAATGCAGCTGATTGATTTCCAGTCTAGTTCAATATGGATTCAAAAATTTATTGAAACAAGGAAAGAGTTAGAATTAATTGAAACAGAAAGATTGACAAGTAATATAAGTGAAAATGCTAATAACAAAATTTTGGAAACATGGAATGCGTTACCAGACATTTAATTGTTTGAAGAAGCTGGCTCATGCTATTTTAACAATATTTTCATCAACCTATGCCTGTGAGCCATTATTTTCAGAGATGAATAACATTAAAGACTCGGTTAGAAACCGTTTGACAGATGACTCCAGTTCAGCATGCATTCTGCTAAAAGTAACATCTTACAACCCTAACATATGTTATTTGTCATCTAATCTGCAACAAAAGAAGTCACACTAATTTTACTTTAATTTAAATTACGCGTATAATTGAAACATTGCAAAATGTTCCTACTTTTTTTTAGTAAATAAAGAGTTTTGAGTTGATAGTATTTATTACTATTATTTTCCCAATACTCACAAAGTTAAAATTATTTTATGGCACATTTATGACCTCATTAAACATTTCTTAGAAAAATGGCACGTTGATACGTAAAGGTTCGCCATCCCTGTTATAGGCTAACCAAGTACGAATCGTCGCGCCACTCGCGGATTTTTTAACACTAGGGCTGGGTTGGGATGTTTAAATGACAGTTCGTAAACACGCTTAAATATAAGCACGAAAACCGTGGTAAAATGACCTCAAATTTGTTGTGTCACAGAGTGCAAATCTAAATATAACGAGCATAATTTTTACTCCTTCCCTTATTATCCTTGGGAACAGGAAAGGCGACAAAAATGGATAGCATCGGTTCGTCAAATGACATAAGTACAGCTGAATTTCATTAAAAATCTGACTACAAATTTCTCAAGCAAATAACATGGTTGACAGTTTACATATTTTGTGATTTTGTCAAATAAAAAATTTAATTCAATAATTATAACTTAGGGACAAAATACTTCAATTCCATATAGGTTATGGGACAATCAATATCATTGACATATTATATAAATGGACCCAACGTAGAGAGAGAGGAATTGACGCTCACCTTAGAAAAGGAAAGATAGATAAGCGGGGCAACGTCAAACAAGTACATTGTTGCGGTCTGTTGTTTTGTTTGCTAGTCTGACAGTAGTGACAACTAGTAAAAGTGTAATATATTTCCTCAGAATATTAGTAAAAATAATATGCATGTCTCTAACTAAGAGTTAGTTACAATACAAAGTGAGTAATTTTGATTTAATGTGAAATAGAAATAATTTGAATGTAGTTTGCTGGTAATTCAGGTTATGTTCTGTCCATTCTGTCATTCATCATTGACGTATTATATAAATGTATTATGTAATATGTCAATGTCATTCATGCTATGCATGTAAGTGTGATTTCATTTATATTTCAGTGTTCTTTTAAAATGGTAATGTCATGCAGTGCAAATGGACGCACAGTTCGTTATCAAAAAGACATAAAATTTCACAAAGATGAACTGTGAACAGACTGGACTGGCTTATTGCAGTTAGAAGACAATTTCAAGCCATCCAAACATTCTGTGATGCAGAAATCATTTTCGACGGAC
This sequence comes from Harpalus rubripes, assembly GCA_963082715.1. NCBI lineage: Eukaryota > Metazoa > Arthropoda > Insecta > Coleoptera > Carabidae > Harpalus > Harpalus rubripes. Next base: position 44,964,948 of record OY720459.1, read on the forward strand.
TATACCTAAAATGTGTATAAAAATAGTTTTAAATAAATAATATTAGCTAAAGCAAAAGTTTTGTTATTTTTACAAATAATTTAATATACGAATGAAATATTTTATGTTAAATCGAATATGAACTATATTTTACATTGTCATTTATTATGAATGAGATGAATATTCCTAAGCACTGTGTGTGTTATTTTTCATCTTTTGACTTTGCCCCTAACTTAGCTCTATCCTTTTCTAAGGTGTGCGTCAATGCTTATACAGTAAAGCAGTACCTACGTTGCGTCCAATACGTCAATGATCAATATCCGTGTGCCATTGATAACAATGATGAAAAATAAAATAAAATATTAATGAAATATACATGCTATTGAATGTAAAATGTTTAAGTGTATAATGTTTATGAAATTTTCGATAAATTATTAGCGCACGAAGATAATCTTTATACTGACCTTGACAGAGTATACGTCAAAGTTCGTTTACATATAAAACTCCATTCTACACGTAAGTAATTTTACCCGACTGAACTTCGTCAGATGGCGTGGTCAGCGACACGGAACACTTGCTTGGAAAGCCTATAGGATTTATTTTAGTTCTAATGCCGGACTTCGTACTTTAATATGACTTCCAATAAATAATTATGATTATAAATCCTAAATGACACGATTATAATTTTGTTTACAAATTTGTATAAGTATAGGGCGGAATAGAGATGAGGTAATAGTGGGATTCTGAAACCCAGCGTTAATTAACTTCTGGCGTTAACGTGAATTATTTCTGATTTTGACAGCTGTGGTATTCTGAAACTCGGCGTTAATTCACGCTGGACATATCGAAGCGTTAAGAGGGAAAACGGCGGGTTGTATGTGAATTTTATGGTCTAAATAGCCCTGATATTTTTCGTGTACTGCTATATGTACTTGTAAGAAGTATATTTTATTAACAGTGAGTATAGTTATTCATGTTATATATAATTGTTTATTATTTATAAGTAATATATTGTTAACATAACCTTATAATATACATTTTTTTAGCTTTACAGTGTTCAAATTACAAACAACGAGTCCGCAAGAGTATGAAAAATTAGAATTCAATTCAATATTGTACCTAACATCATAGAAAATAACTGATGTATATAAGTACTAAAAAGTGAGTTGAATAAAAGCAATTTGGTGTTGGTTTCAAGAATGTAAAGTATTTTGATTTTTATGTTAAGTATTACAACAAAATATACTTTCCAGGAAAGTGATATTTGATTATTAATTCCATGAAGAAATTCTGATTATAACAAACAATTGTGTTTGATTACAACAAAGAATAAGTATAACTGATTATAACAATGTAACATAGGAAAAAATACAGAAAATTATTGATGTATTAGAAAAGTAATTGATTACTGGTACCTATACTAAAATTAGTAAATGTTTATAAATAGAACAAATATTTTAAAATATTTTTTTCTTCGCCAGTTATTGGAAACCTTATTCGTAAAGTCAGTATGTGCTCAATTTTCCATTGCAAAGTAACTTCTTTCATAAATCTTCTAACATCTAACTGCAGACTGGCTAAGGCTAATATTATTGATAATATTATAAACAATTCCGCAAGTCTCCATTCTTGTAGGTATACTCTTTTTAGGTAAATTAATACGTGTGTTTTTATTATCTATTTTTGTAAAATACTACTAGCTACTTTAATCATCTTTTATTAACATATGTAAATAGCACAAAATACCTACACGCAGTAAATATATTCGTTTATTTGACGTTTGACACACATGTTTGACATATGCTATTAAATAGACAGATAAATGTAATTTTTGTTATGTTTAACCGCTTTTTATTGGTTGAAAATTTTAAAAGGGAAAGGTCACATGAATGTATTTGACGTGCATTAACGCTGGCGTTTTTAACGATCCACTTTCACGCCAGTGTTTCAGAATACCGCTTTAACGCTGAAACGTGAACGTTACTATCGTTACTTAACGCCGAACGTTATTTAACGCTGGTTTCAGAATCCCACTATAAAGTTTTAAAATGAGATTAAATGACTATATATCAGTACAATAGCCTTTCATTCAATAAAATAAACCAAAATTAGGGCGCGGAAGCAAGGATTTATGATGAATTGATGAGTTTTTGTAGTGGGCAAACGAATTCTATATCGTTGGAGATGATGGAATAGGTGAATTTGATGTTTCGGAAGATATTGTTTGAATATCCTTCTGTAACGTGTGTTTTATACTATTTTCTCTTTTGATGCTTTCATTTACATTATTTTTTATAAAAAAAAATATCTGGCAATTTCCATTACGGGAAATTTTTGATAGAATTATTAGGTTGGTGACAGTGGTTTGTGCTTTTTATTCTGTCCGTTGCCTAGATATTTAGTATTTCTTGCACTTATGCCAGTCTCAAATAACAAATATTACTAAAATTCGTTTAAGAATGAAGCTCCTTCTAACATCATCACGAAAGAAAAAGTTTCTTTAGTGACTAATATACACTGGCTTGCAAAAAAATCGCGTAAACTATTATTTGTGAACCGTCTGATATAAGATTACTTGCAGTTAACTTCATTGCATTTTGCATGCATAGGCGTGTAACGTGAAATATTGGACACATTTTAACTGAAAAAATAAGAGCAATTCATTTTAAAATTATGTTTCTTTCTAAATAACGTCTTTCTTAAAGATTTATGTTCTTCACTTATGTTTTTGCAAAATACAAAAACATAGACTTAACCTATAAACCAAGGAATAATAATTTGATTTAAACGTCAACGCCACTGGGTAAATATTAGCACAGAGGACAGTGCAGTTGATAATTAGGTATCTGTAATTCTACGACATATGTCATTATTAGTTATAGTGTGTTAGAAAGTAATGCCACTATTTACGTATATCTGTCACACCACATAAATTAAATAGACATAGGTTAAATAATCTTTCTCTTTCTAATACAAAATGTTGCTAAGCTACTGCTATTAAGTGATGTGTATTCTTTCTTCGAACAAATGACCTTGAATAGTCATCTTTCGAGAATAATAGTATACACTCACTTTTTGCTGTATTGAGTACTCTTGAATTTTGACTTGTCAAAGTCACTAGTGTCAATCAAGATGTCAAAGTTAACAGAAAACCAGAAATACATACTTGGTTGTTCTCTTATTTTTCTGGAACTCATATACCTACTTGTAATTTAATAGTAACTTAAAACACAATAATGAACTTGCTCTAAAATAGATAAAATAGTGACAAGATAATGACAACAGTGACAACTCCATTGACAGTTAATTAAAAAATCGCATTTACATAGCTACAAAAAGGTAAAAACTCGATTACTTGATTTTTAAGGTGTACGCGATTTTTTGCAAGCCAGTGTACATTCCACACGAGTGTAATACAACGTTTTATCCAACACTTTTTTAAATTTTCTTAAATCATTTTTTATATTTTCATTCATCATTTGACACTGACAAGTCAATTGTTGTGGTATTTGAAATTACGAAGTAGCCATTGAATAGTTGTTATGGTATTGTTATATTGTTATTGAAAAAAAAATTGCTGTAATAATTATTGCCTGTCATTGGGAATAATTTGAAAGAAAAATACATTAAAATGGGTGAAAATGAGGACCTTCCTTTAAAACGTATTCACTTAGAAGCACAAGCAGCATCTGAATTTAATTCCAAAGCAAGTAACCACTAACTCGTTCCTCGTGTTCGTTTCATCAGCCGTACATGACAGCTGTCATTGTGTAAAGGTAAGTAACCTATTTTAGCATAAACATTAATAGTATTTTATGTACCAAGGGCGTTACAATGATGATAATGCCAGGAGGGCGACGAGGATCTAGACCGAGGGATAGATGTCGTCCGATGGGCATTATCATTTAGTAACGCTCGTGGTGCATATAAGATTTTATTGCCCGGTTGCAGAAACGTTAATCAACGCATTGTACGGTTAGTGGTTCATCAAAACGAACAAATGCAACTCGAATTTTTGACAGCAATGATTTAAATGTCATAAGATCAAGAAAACTGATTCGAAGTTGTTCGTTTTGATGAACCGTTAATCGAACAATGCGTTAACGTTTCTGCAACCGGGCATATTTCTCACTAAAATATGTGAAATTAGTTTTCATTTATAATAATTTTGATTACAATAATGCTTAAGCTTTGGCGTTGCTAAGGATGTTGTTTAATTGTTTTTTTTTTTTATTATCAACATTTATTTATTTTTATAACATCAACGTTCTATATCGTTGGAGATGATGGAATAGGTGAATTTGATGTTTCGGAAGATATTTTATCGAAACGGTGTAAAGAAATTATATTGAATGCTTCTGCGTACTTTAAGGAAGACAAATGCATAAATGTTCCCCTAATTATTCCATTCTCGTCTGTAGAAGATGTAAGTATTATATTTTGAGGTTCGTTTTCACATGGCAGATTCCAGTTCTTTATTCTTATGCACTTATTTCTGAATATTATTACATTTTAGAGAGTTTGTACTGGTTTAGATGTGTCACATGTGACGGTAAATAGTATCAAAAATGTAATTAAATATGGATAAATATCGTCCCCAAAAAATTAGTGATTCGTCAACCGTCAAAAATCAATGCGAAACATTGCCGTCTGCAATTCAACGTACATACTATTTACATGTGTGGTGAAAGTAAATTGCTTCTTTAGGCCCTTATATAATCAATTTTAAGTATTATTATTAAATTAAAAATAATTTCTGTGTTGTGCTTTCAAAGCTGTTTTCGTATTATATTAATTGTTGCAATCAATCCTTATTATTATTGTAATGAATTATAATTAAAAAGAAAATACTTTTCATTATATACCGTTCATATTATTTCTAATTTAAAGTCCATAAAGGATGATCGGATTATAATGAGGGTATAATGAACTATTATGCCCTTATATAATGCCCCGGTTTTTATAGATATGTTTATATACACCGTATCCTAGCAATAAACAGTTCATAATACTTTAGTGAGACATAATAGTATTTTATGTACCAAGGGCGTTACTATGATGATATTGCCAGGAGGGCGACGAGGATCTAGCTCGAGGGCCCCCGGCCCGAGGGATAGATGTCGCCCGATGGGCATTATCATCTAGTAACGCTCGTGGTGCATACAAGATTTTATGTCTCACTAGATTATGTGAAATAGGTTTTCATTTATAATAATTTTGATTACAATAATGCTTAAGCTTTGTCGTTGCTAAGGATGTTGTTTAATTGTTTTGTTTATTATCAACATTTATTTATTTTTAAAACACCAACGTTTTAAATCGTTGGAGATGGTGGAATGGGTGAATTTGATGTTTCGGAAGATATTTTGTCAAAACGGTGTAAAGAATTTATTTTGAATGTTTCTGTATACTTTGAGGAAGACAAACGTAGAAATGATCTCCTAATTATTCCATTCTCGTCTGTAGAAGATGTAAGTATTCTATTTTGAGGTTCGTTATCACATGACAGATCTCAGTTCTTTATTTCTTATGCACTTATATGTGAATATTATTACATTTTAGAGAGCTTGTACGGCTTTGGATGTGTCACATGTGACGGTAAATAATATCAAAAATGAATTCAAACGTGGATAAATATCGTCCCCAAAAAAATTAGTGATCCGTCATCTGTCAAAAATGAATGCGAAACATTACAGTCTGCAATTCGACGGACTTATTTCATGTGTGGTGAAAGTAAATGGCTTTTTAAGGTTTTTTTGATAATCAATTTTAAGTATTATAATTAAATTAAAATTGATTTCTGTGTTGTGCTTTCAAAGCTATTTTCTTATATTAATTGTTGTAATCAATTAATGTATTAATTGTTGTAATCAATCATTATTATTGTAATGAATTATAATTAAAAATAAAATAAATTCATTATATACCGTTCATATTTTTAATTTAAAGTCCATAAACGATGATCGGATTATAATGAGGGCATAATGAAATATTATGCCCTTCCATTATGCCCCGGTTGTTAGTATCCTAGCAATAAACAGTTCATAATACTTTAGAGATACATAAAATAATTTTGTGAAATTGCTTTTTATTTACATTAAAAAAACAAAAATCAGTAATAATTCGTCCGTGACTTCTAAAATATTCCCTCACGGAGTGACTGATGTTGTACATTAATTATTTCAAATAACCATAGTAACAAGTATATCATGAGTCGGTGTTGGATGAAGTATATTTCCAATAAGCTATAAAACAAAACTGAGGTAACAATATGTTTTTATATACTTTATAACATTTCAAGTTACGAAGAATATAAAATTAAAAAGTTTTATGAGATAATGTAAGTTTTTTAACAAACGAAATTTTAACGAGTGAAAAGACATTCCAAAATGAAATTTTATTGAAGTTCAGCTAGAGTTTATTTCATTTATCTTTATAACATACATAAAACATAAGCCACAGAAAATAGGGATATAAAAATCAAGATCATAAAAATTTATATGAGATTATGTCTGTGGTTACAAGCCAAAAGTAGGTTATGCACTTTTTCAATATTTCCTCAAATCAACATTAGCTTTGAAAGTGATACTTTATTTTAATTGTATCTTAGTTAGACATTAATACATAAATACGAGGTCTGTCCAATAAATACGCGAACTGGGATCATAAAAACTATATTTTCCAAAATTTAGAGTACATCAATCTTATCCCCTTAAAAATATTCTTTATTTGTAACAATTGTAACACGAGGGGGGTGGAACTGACGCTGATGGCAATCCTACCGACTGCACCACTGTAACACGAGGGGTGGTCTCTGATCTGACTGCTTACTGTTTCTTGTTGCTTACTGATTCTTCTTACTCCCAACGATGATACACTTTTCACTTACTGGTGGACGCCACTGATGGTTGGCGTCCAACGCTTCGTGCCGAAGGCTTCTTGAGATGGAAGAACACACTGACACAACTTTTTAACTTTGATGCACTGATGAACACTACGGACATGAACAAATACTTGTGGTTTTACTAACTAATAACTTTTATTTACAATTAAACTAAATGATTACATTATTGTTAATTAAACATAGCCTAACGTGTTACATTTTGTAACCTGGCGGGCGGGCGTTCTGCACTCGCGCCCCAAAACTAAAAACACTACATGTTCACTCCACGACTATCTGATGTCGACTCTCCCATGTTTATCCCATGGCTAACTAATACCGACTGCCTTAAAACAAAAACGCTATCTCCAGGATAGGATTATCTTAGGGTTATGGGGTGCATAGGCGAGGTCATTCTAAAGTCACGCTCGTATATATAATAATTTCCAGACTTAAAATCAACAAATAAATGTCGTGACTATCATAATATGATAAGAATTTCTAAACTGAATTTTGACATTTATAACTTAAACAGATAAACAGAGTTAAAATATGAATATTGAAACTATAATTTAGAAGAGTTTATAAAAAGTTATTTATCTGTTATTGTGCTTACCCTCGCCTTGTCACACAATACACTTGTCCCATCTTCGTTTCCATTGTTCAAAACATCCCTGGAAGTCCTGAGAAGTTAGGCTCTTCAGCTGCCTCGTCGTTTCACATTTGATCGTTTCCACATCGTCCCAGTGCCGCCCACGCATGACCTTTTTGCATTTCGGGAACAAAAAGAAATCGCAAGGGGCTGTCTGGCGAGTAGGGAGGGTGATCTAGCGTGGTGATCGAATTACGGGCCAGAAATTGGCGGACAATCGTTGCTGAATGTGCAGGCGCATTGTCGTGATGCAGCAGCCACCCATCACCATCACACAAATTTGGTCGTACACGACGCACACGATCCCTCAGGCGCTTGAGAACTTCCACGTAGAAGGCAGCAGTCACTGTTTGTCCTTCAGGAAGAAATTCATGATGGACAACACCATGAATGTCAAAAAAAAAAAACGAAAACATTTTTTCGTTCGTGGTTCATCTTTTCCTTTCCATTCCTTGCTCTGTGATTTCAGCTCGATGTTGTACTCGTAAAACCATGATTCGTCACCAGTGATGATCCTTTCAAGGAAACCGGAAGTTTGAGCGGAGTTTTTCCAGTCAGTGCAGCATTCGGTCCTTCTCAACTTTTGGTCAGCTGTCAGCAACTTTGGGACGATTTTTGCATAAAACTTTTTCAACCCCAAGTGTTTTGTTAGAATCGTGTGCACTGACGATTTTTCCAAATTCAGTTCATCAGCAATCATCCGGACAGTGATTCGACGATCGGAAAGCACATGAGAACGCACACGTTCGATGGTTTCATCAACACAGGAGATCCGTGGTCGTCCTGGCCTTGAATCATCCTTACAGTCTTCACGGCCTTCACTGAAACGTTGATCCACTTGAAAAGAGCTGTTTTCTTCAGTGCGTTATCTCCATAAACAGCCCTCAACATTTCCTGAGAACTTTTCCCAAGTTTTACCAAAAATTTGATATTGAGTCATTGTTCCATTTGTTCATCAATCTCCATCGTCGACAAGAGCAAAAAAGGGCGCTACAAAAAAATCTCACCTCCAGTTGTACGCTTACCTCGACAGTCTGACGCATGCTATGCGCACCCTATACAGCGACCAAGACTTTTCATATAGTTTCTCGCGCGACCGCAAAAACGCCACTATCGCTTCAAATAGTTGTGCGCCGTGCCGCAAATAGCGATGATAACACAAGTTTTGAAAGTTTTCAAGATGGTGACAAATGTCAGTTGATTACTCATGTTCTTGCTCTTGTAGTGTCAGCATCGGTTTAACGAATTCTTTTCTTTGTATTCCTGTTTGCGATTCAGTTTTGTTGTTTATTAAGTACTTTTGTTGCTTGTTTAGTGCTTTTTGTTGTTTATTAAGTAGTTTTGTTGTTTGTTAAATACTTTTTGTTATTTGTTAAGTTCTTTTTGTTGTTTGTTAAATATTTTTGTTTTTTCTTTTGTCCCTGAACGATCTGAGTTGTGAACCATGGCAATGCCAAAGAAAAGCAAGTGTTATGTGCCGAATTGTGACAAGTTGGAACTTAAAACACAAAAATGGCATAATAAATAAATCAAATGAACAGTTTTCAATTTGTTTCTCCATATTGAAATAGGGGATTCCGATCGTGACGTCACAAAGTGCGCCATTTGCGGTGAAATCTTGAACTATGTGGACAAATAGACATTTTCTATTAATTGACATGTGTTCGGTTAGTGATAAAAATGATTTTTTTTAGTGCAGAGTTAGTGCCAGGGGCGAAATTAAAAAAGAAAAATATTGAAAATCATTCTGTTAATGACCTAAAAAAGATGGTTAGTGTCGTGGTTTGAAAAAGACGGAAAAAGAGCGATCTTATTTTAAGGTTTTAGTTCCGGTTAGTTACTGGGTATTTACTGTTTTATACTAACTCAAAATGTTTCAACGTTTTCAGAAATCAAAATTGTATGAATGCGGGACGCAGTGATAATATATTACCCTGCATTGATGGTGGTAAATGGGTATCTGCGGTAATTTCATGTAATACGTGTGTGGTAGTTGATGTAAATTTAAAGTGAGGCTATTTTCCATCTCATAACATATTAAACCTATTTAACTACGGACACATATACCACGACTTCTACAAAACCATGTAGTTAAATGTAGTTACGTATAATTCATGAGAGATGAGATCGGCTTGGAAAATGGCATAAAATTAACTCCTCTCATATATTTTTATATATATAAAACAAATTTCACAAGGCTATCAACTTGACAGCACGATGACAGTTACTTGTATGTCCACATAGTTCATAAAAATACCGCGACGGGGCGCTTAAAATTTGCTTAATCGGAATCCCCTATTCCATTTAAATCAGATATTAATACATCATGATTCATTCACAAAATTTTATTTCTCGGTGCGTCCGCAAGGCGCGGTATTTGTACATCTAAACTCCTTGCGTTTCTACAGAGAGTGCGCCTTCTATAGGTCAATGTATATCTATTTTCTATGGTCTGACGGTTACTGACGCTCTAATAGATCTACTCTACCCCCAACAGAGCAGCTAGTGCGCATGACCTAACATCACCTCAAAGCCACCTTAGTAACTCAGTTCGCATATTTATTGAACAGACCTCGTATCTCCTTACTCACTTGTACCATAAATAACTATAATTAATCTCCCTGAGAATCTACTTTTTCTTCTATATTCACTCTTGAAACAATTTATCATTTACTTTTAGTTATAAACAAACAAGAAACAAAACATTCTCTTATTCCTAAAGAATAAAAAAGACATTACTCTTGCTAATCACGAAATAACGAGTTCACTGACATCCACACTATAATTAAAAACATTTCCAATTCACTACCCTGAATAATATTCACACAAACAACTGGAAATATTCCCATGGAAAGTAGAAAATAAATTCATTAGAATCCCTTCGTAAACATCCAAGTTAATGACAGAATAATATCGCTTGCTAGCTCTCAGATTACCCTCACGGCATTTGACGTCATGCGAATGGATATTGTATACAGATAGAATATAGAAATAGTATCCAATCCAACGATGCCACGATTACATCCTAGGTTTGATATCTAGGTAACTATGGCTCTGTGACATTGTGACACAGTAGATCTAGACAAGATATATTATTATTATTTATTTAAAGTTATGGTAATAATAGCAGTTATGGTGTTTATTTATCGAGATAACGAATATGACTGAAATTACGGTCACGAATACTCGTAGATATACGTATATTGATATTAAAATGGGGTTACTGATCCCAACATAACTCATATGAGTTATTAATGGAATATTTGCCATTAAGAATTATAAAATTATAGTCATTATGGATGAAATATAAATATTGATTTTCATTTAAAATTTATGAAGTATTCTATATAATGGGGTATGTGGTATGTGACCATACAGGGTGTAAATGAAATAAGTGCATTAAATTTGACCAGTAGTATAACTCATCGAGAGCAACAATATTTCTTAATAACTTTTTCTCGAAATCGCATATTTTTTTAGCATTTTTACCACCCCGTAAATTGACGAGTCGTTCCAAATATTTTTGTGATAATTGAATGCAGCAGCAATAGCTATGAAAAATTTTGTTTTAGCAATTGACAGTCCTGTCAATTGTTGCAATTAAATTTTGACATTAGTAATAAACTTGTTTATAAGGTAAAATTCTGTCAAAATTCGAGTACACAGACATTGTAATTACTTACCTATGGTTTATTTATTTATTTTTTACTCGTATCTGTACTACATTTTACTTGACATCACGGTTCACATAAAGACAAGTGTATTGGAGTTGACTGTGACTGTAAGTGTAACCGATAACCGAGAATTTTTGAGCTGCTTGTATCTCACTTGAATACGGCAGCGCAGTCATTTGTCTCTTTGTTCTCCATAGGCGGGTAACGAAATATGCAACAAATCTTTAAAGAATTTTAACTCAAAATCTAAAAGACTTAGAAAAAAAAGTTATTAAGAAATATTGTTGCTCTCGTCGAGGTACATTACCGGTTAAATTTAATGCAGTTATTTCATTTACAGCCTGTATTCGAATTTCAATATATATGTCATAAAATATAAAAACTAATCACTATAGCTTCTCATTATAATAATAAAAACTAAACATTAATTTGTAATAATCTTGTTATTAACAATTTAAAGTTTTGGAGAAGGGATATTTGCCGTAAATATGTTAGAATCGGGGACGAAGACAGATAGACTGCAGGAAGGAAAGAAACAGTTATAAATCAGCCTACCAGTGTCGCGTTTATGGTGTGGTAGGTGTGGTATAATTATATCTGGCTATAACTATCTCTTTCCCTCCCAGTCTAACCGTCTTTTTTTAAGCTTCTACCATTCTCACGTCACAAATCCCTTCCCCAAATTTTTAATAATTATTTTCTCGTAAAGTGCGAATAATTAATCGATTTAAAAAAATACGGGTATTTTTTTTTTGTCTAGTATCATATTATGTAAAAATAAAAAATTGGTCACGTACCCCTTTGTGGAATGCATTAATTTTATTTTATTTTGGAATCATAAATTTGTTTATTCGCCCTCAAAAGCGGGCGCAATTTGGCTTTTATTGCCCGAAGACCTATAAAATTGCCAGGCAACAGCTATTCAAACATACCAAAATTGTGGTTTATGGATACCACTTTGTTTTGAGACATTTTCTACATTCAAGTGTCTATGAAGAAAACGAATAAAGGAATCATTATAATTATTTTTGCACTTCGTCACTAACAAGAAAGAAAATATAACAAAAAATCCTATGTCGATTATTATTATAAAAAGTTATAGGCGTTCAAAAAAGTGTTCCCCTAATTTTGTTGATCAGTGTATAATATAGTTCAAGCTTTGACTTTTACTGGCAGCCTTATGAGATATCTTTCATTTTCATACAAACGAATATATTTTTTATCTGGAGCGGCATTATAAATTCAAACAAGTATTTAGTTTACTTTTGTAGTTTACTTATTTTCTGCATTCATTTACTTGAAAGTAATTTCCGGATTTCAAAGGGTAGAAGAAAGCTTGAAAGTAATAGAATAGCTATTTGTGTGTGCGCAAAATGGGTCATTCTCTCGAAATCGACAATGTCCATTTGCGCTCGAAACACACACAAGATTTTTTCTACAGTCCTCTACCATAAAAAAATAATAAAATGTACACTTTGTACTTACAGTACTACTCAACAGTTTTGCAGTGAAGATAGAAACGTATTCAAATATGACTTCAAGATATTGTTTTGGCTTTCGTTTTTACAAAAAATTAATGCCAATTTTGTAATGAATATTATAAGTTTTGTATAATTTATTTGTTTCAAGTATATTAAACTAGTGCAGTGGAAAAGTGGATGTCCACTGGGAGCGTTCACGCGAAACTTTTGCAAGTGACAGCACAACTGTTCACACACTTTATTTTATATTTAATTTTAATTTATCGTTACTTTCCATTCTTCTTGAACTATAGCTTCAATCTAATCTAAGCATTTTATACTTTCGTTTTCGTAAATAAATGCCATTTTATTTTCACAGCAGTGCGGCATTTTGTTTGGTTATGTAATATACCGACAGAGCAGTTATATGTCAGATTGACTTGTGATGGTGGTAATTGAGTAACTACAGAGTCATTAGTTCCTGACTAAACGTTTCTATTAAGAATGTAGACAAGTGACATTTCTCAACATTGTATAGTTAGAAAATTGGACAGCTAGCGTTTTTTCTACTTTGTCGCGCATGAGCGGCAAAGTAACATTTTGCGTTGACAAAAGAGAGCGCAAATGGCTACTTTATATATGTATAGACTGTAGAAAAAGGATTTTTAACGTGTATGTTATGGGCATTAAAAATCCGAATATTCTAAAAACAATTAACTTTTTTAAACTCTCATATTCCCTATCATACAAGGTTTAAGGTCTAGTTCTAACTTGTTACTCTAGTGAAGGCAGTGTCGGACTGGGACATATTTCTGAGTGTGGCGATTTGGATTACCGGGCCCCCTATTCTGGGCCATTCAAAATATTATTAATGAAACAAAGATATTTATGAATGAAGGTTTTTTTTAATACATTTATGAATGTAAACATTAAGTAAGTACACAGGCTGAACCCAAAAATCCTTGACATTGACGATTAACATGGGAAGCAGATTTATTGAAATACTCCTTGCATGGGGATTTCAAGCAATATAAGAGTTATGATGTCGGTAAATTAGACAAAAGTTACCACAGCAGAAGACCGTTTGAATGGTGTATCGTTATTTGAGAAAAAATACATAGATATAGACGAAAACGGTAAATTTTTAAATGGATTATTTTTGAAAATAACTACAATTTTTTTATTTATTACCAAAGATAACTGTACTAGTTGTATAGAGTTAGCAGTAATCTAATATAAAAATCGCGTCTGAAACACATATATTTTGGCCGAGATTTGGCACATAGATTAAATTACGCATGTGCGAAGTATGGATTACGAAGTTAATGAATTTAAATATTTATATTATAAATATATTGTTAGAATCATTTTTGGATTATTTTCTTTGTTGTAATCAAATCATATTAATAGTGAATGGTGAATACTATTAAAGATAACATTTTTTTGTAAGTGCAATGTTTATAATTAATTTTCATTTTAATGCTATCTTTCAGCAGAATATAAAACGTTAAAATCATTGAAGTACACAAAAATTATGGCTCTAATGGCCGTTTGCACCAACATAACTTAATTTTTAAGCGTTTCTTAAATTGATAATAGGTATTACGTTTATGTAAAATGTCAAATGAATTACTATGAATTGTTGTTTCGATTTGAATTTGTGCAGAATTTAACTCCTACCTTAGGTATTTTGTTTCGTGAATAGATCTCATACTAAAATTTTTAATCCGGAATAAAAATGGAGTTAGTTAATTTTCAATTTAATCATTTTTATGAATCTGGTAATGAAAGTCTACTATGTGAAAAGTAAAACGTCACATCAAACCACACAGAACTTAAAAACTAAATTTTATATCTACTACATAATAGATTTTGCACATGCCCATTGAGCACGTATTTCTAGAATACATTGGCTAACGGCCGTGATGAAGATGGGGTTTGGGGTGAAGACAGGGATAGAAGTAAGCCTATATTAGCGTGTAGTTTTCTTTGACTTACGCTACGCTTGTTTTCTGATTAAAATCAGACCCTTGAATTATGTTATATACTTGATCTACAATCAGTTCTTTAAGATTTTTTCTCTTTATCATATTGAAAACTATTAACTAACTAATAGATATGATAGATACAAGTTTAGACCGGGCCCTTTCGCTCGCCGGGCCTGTGGCGATCGCCACATCGCCACAATGGCCAGTCCGACGCTGAGTGAAGGACCCAATTTTAATGTAATGTTCTATTGATTTTTATATCTGCTAAATTGTAATTAAACTTTGAACTAAGTTTGAATTGTTGGTTACATATTTGAACATACGAACAGCAAAACAACTGCTAATATACTCATCCCGTACGTGTACGTGGTCAGAAATTGTTTGCGAAAGTTTTAATTTACCGTGAAATTGTCTCTAAACTCATGAACAAATTTCATAATTTAACATTAAATAGGTTTTTTTCCTTAAAAATGAACCCTTCATCAATCCACAGTACATATAGAGAAGTACAGTTTTACTTGTACATAATAAACATATTTTAAAATATGGAATAATTCTATGGTTTAACGTACATGTCTCATAAGTTTTTTTTTGTAATAAATGCAATAGGGGATTACAGCTCAATCGAATTAAGAGAAATTAGTAAAAAATAATGAAAGTAGATGCTTAATAATGAATATTAATAAAGAAATAAAATGATATAATTGAAATACTTCGGAAATAAGGGGGTTTTTGTTTTAGCAGGTCGTCACTCATATGAAATCCATATATATTATTTTGATTGGCGACTCAAAGACCACCCATAAATACAGGGTGTAAATGAAATAAGTGCATTAATTTTAACCAGTAATGTAACTCGATGAGAGCAACAATATTTCTTAATAACTTTTTTTTCTAAGTCTTTTAGATTTTGAGTTAAAATTCTTTAAAGATTTGCTGCATATTTCGTTACCCGCTCATGGAGAACAAATGAGCAGCTGCCATTCGAGTGGGATACAAGCAGCTCAAAAATTGTCGGTTATCGGTTACACTTACAGTCACAGTAATTAATAAACGAATCAAGGGAAATAACATTATTATTAATTAATACGTAATAATACAATTTTTAAAATAAATAAATTTAAATTTTGGATAACAAAATTATAAAGTTGTGTATTGAAACAGGCTTTTTATCTTTACCTGTGAATAGTGTGAATAGAGGAAGACAAGGAGTGACGGGGTAACTAGAGGAAGAGAAAAAGCATAGTTATTAGGTTATGAGATGATTATTTATCGTCGATAAATCATAATAGTTTAAATACGTTATTCAAATCAAAAAATGTAAGTACAAACTTTTGTCCATTTAAAAGAGGTACATGAGTACCAATAATTAGTCGTCCATTTATTTTTCCCCAAACATTTTTTAATGAAAATTTTTACAGCATTTTCGTCTGTCAAGATGTGTATTGTGCATAATAAATACACCTTCCCAAGTAAATTCAGTCTCATGAATGGACATTATGAGCCATTCCCAAAATTGAAGTCTGTTATGTGCTGAAAACATTAAACTTTTTGCACATGGTATGGATACAGATGTACAAGATTAACAAATGTGCGAATATTAAGAACAGAATGATTTGGCGATGATTTGGAAACGCTCCGTGTAAATGCGTTGGCAACTCCATGACACTGTTTTTATGAGAACCATGATGTCAAGTAACATGTAGTACAGATACGAGTAAAAAATAAATAAATAAACCATAGGTAAGTAATTACAATGTCTGTGTACTCGCATTTTGACAGAATTTTACCTTATAAACAAGTTTATTACTGTCAAAATTTAATTGCAACAATTGACAGGACTGTCAATTGCTAAAACAAAATTTTTCATAGCTATTGCTGCTGCATTCAATTATCACAAAAATATTTGGAACGACTCGTCAATTTACGGGGTGGTAAAAATGCTAAAAAAATATGCGATTTCGAGAAAAAGTTATTAAGAAATATTGTTGCTCTCGATGAGTTATACTACTGGTCAAATTTAATGCACTTATTTCATTTACACCCTGTATATAACGAATACCGAGTTACGAGGTGGAGTCTACTACCAATGGAAGTAGACAAATTCAAATAGCGTACACGTGGCTTATTTGAATATAAATTTCTTGCATTAAACTTAATAATTTTGATACACTTGCAATTATCAAGCATGTAGACTTGTACAGTGTTACAAGATTGATTTGTTTTCTATAAATATAATTTAAAAATAGCATACATTTCAAGAACATTTTAGATCCACGAAGAAAACAGTTTTATATAAAACTTAATTCTATATTCTCAAACTTCGGGGAACCATAACTCGCTTATTAATAGGAATTTTTTCACCAGATTTTCACCATTAGTCTAAGTTTTACTTATACTTTCTGATGAAATTATAAAAAAATGGTGGAATCCCCTATTACTTAAAGTTTTGTAATACTTAATAACTGTTTCATAAATTCAATAAAGAAGGACGTATTCTTCCACAAGCCGCAACTTTCTACAGACACCTAGCATTGGGAGTTAGGCGGGCATTCATCGATTTCTCGGACTTCACAAGCGTTAACATTTTCGAAATTATTTTTTATAATTCTGTACAAGTTTTGAATACATATTATTATTATATTTATTATATTTTTCATATAGGATAAATTCGGGTGAGATAACGCAGTGGTTGAGATGGCGCAGGTGAATTATTTCTAAACTATAAGTCTTGCTACCAACGTTTCCCGTTTACTTTAAAATAAGTTGTGGATAAAGGAAAGTTTCTGGAATTTCCAGTCAAGAAGTTCTCGGATTATAACACGGCGACTTCGAATCATACTTTTCCTGTCGTTTACGGCTTGTTTACGTCATGCTAAACATACTTTTATTATCACCGTTTTCTACCGACTGTCAATACCTCTCGGCTGGCTACTAAGCGTTTATTTATATACAACTTGCGACAAATTGCACAATTTCTACTGACAACCGGTATTTTTACAGTTTCTGCCAACTGTAACTGATGAACCTCCGAATCTAACATCGATGATACAAATAGCCCTTTGTCTACATATAACGTGTACGTCAATCAATATATAACCTTTAATCGAAAGTTTCAAATGATACGAATTCCTCTTTCCGCGGGTACGTAAAAAGGCAGATGTTTACACACCCCTAATCAACGTTTATGCAGGAAATACGACAGTTTGGGAGCGATTTTCATAGGAATATGGGTACTTACTATTCGTGCCAGTTGACATCGCTAACTGCTATGATTATTGTCTGGAACTCCCTTAGTCACTACATTGGACTCCACTAGTTTTCACTGTTATTTAGGGTTCATTTTAATTAATACCAACTACATGAAATTTAAGGTTAAATATATTAAATTAACTAATCATGATGAAATACAATTACTTGTTTTACACATTTAAATATTGTTCGTGGCTCAATTGGTAGAGCGCCAGACTAGCGATTGGGAGGCTCTGGGTTCGAATCCCAGCGAGGTCAATGAATTTTTCACAATTCTTTCTTCGTTTAAATAAATTTGTCCTGGATCCTAAAGCCCATTTCTACGATTTATACATTTAGGTTGGATCTCAAATAATTATTCTTAGTATAACGTAAAAAATATAAATAGGATTTGCTGCAACTGGAATTGTCATCATTATGATTAAAGCTACAAACTGGACGAGTCAATAAACTTATAATTTCATTCTTAATTTAATTTGCAAAAAAATAGTCTCAAAAAATGTCGCCCTAAAACCAATTTCGCCTGTAGTTTGGGCCGGCTCTGATAAGGAACTTTAAGGCCTCCAATTCTTATATTATAATATGCCAAATAACCATGCCAATAGAGTTATTTTCACGCGAATTTAATTTTAACATACAGGCCAAATTATACTGTCCTGATGGACAATAATAGCACAATACATAAGTGCGAGTGAGACGGAACGATTTTACCCTCTCTACGCTCTACATCTACACTACTACACTACTGCAGATGAGCGATGAGTTAGCCCACAGACCAAAAAAACACTCTCGTTCCGAGCAGAGCACGTAAGCGCTTACAACAGAAAATGCTTGTTTCAAACAAGTATAATTGTATTATTTTCAATTAGTTTTTGTAATTTTTGTACTGTTGTTATTTTTTTATGTTTTCATAAATTTTAAACTATTATTTATTTATATTTTCATTGTACCTACCTACTGTTACTTATTGTCACAGTTATTTAAATTAAACATTTATACACAATTAAACAATAATAAATCATGTATTGTGGAAATATACAAATACCAACAACCAAGAGACAAAACAACAGTTCGAACTACTTACAACAATGGAAATAATCTAATTGAACTGTTGAGAAAAAAGTTAAATAAATAAACCATTACAATGATTACTTTTGCATCTAATATTTTCATTATTAGTTCTTTTGAATTATATAAATATAAAAAATATAATCTTTCAAGCGCAAAATAGCAAGATAAAAGCATCGGAATAATAGGTGAGGTTGAGAATTCTTGGTCTCGGTTGAGTGGTGGGGAGAACACACTAGCTCAGGGATGCACAAACTTTTTTGACAATGGGCCAAATAAAAATACATTGTGTTGCCGCGGGCCAGTAAGAATTCAAAACATAATTTAGGTTTGGATGGAATAAAAAATGAATTACTTTATATATTTTTTTATTGACTGTGTATGTGTATAATACAATAACTGAATAAAAAGAAATATCATCATAGATTTTGCTATAAATATAACAAACAACAAATAAAATTTTAAGTATATAAATCACAATTTCTTAGATATAATAAAAATAAATGATTGAAGAGATGTTAACTAACTTTGGCTCGTTGAAGAATGCGAAGGATGACATAGAATACCAGTAACTATTTGGCCAATATCAGGAGCAGGGCCGGGCCGATGCCTTGTGGCGCCTGAGGCAAGTTTCAAAACGGCGCCTTTAATTTTTTTAAAAAACCCATAAAAGCAAAAACGAAAATTGTAGCGAGCAAAAAAAAAATAAACAACATCTACTTATTATTTTCATGTGACCCATCCCAATATTTTGAAATACCATATTCAAATTAATATGACAACGGGTGTAAGAGAAAAATTATGACAGAAAAAGGAACAAAACATTTAAAACAGTACTGCATAGTAAAAAAAACATTTATTAAATAATTATTCGAGCTATTTTTACCACAAATAGCTTGATAGCATCTTTATAGTTTTGTTATCTATTGCTTCTATGGAAATTATGTCTAGATCATTTAGTCGTTCTTGTGTTTCTTTTACGAAAATAATTCTTTATAATTTTCACTTTCGAAAAACTATGTTCAGCTTTTTGCTGCTGCTAGTTACCGGGAATATTAATAGTATTCTTAAAGCTATAACAACGTTTCGTAATATAATCGTACCGACATTGAAATCATATTTACAAATAAAATTCAATTTTGTATTTTTTAATACCTTTGATAAAATTAGACAAATATTTATTAGTTCCTCATTGAGATCAATTGCAGATATATCGGCTTCATCGTCATCGTTTAATATTAACTGTAAATTGTTTAAAATTTAAATCATCCAAAGAATAAATACCGCTACAAAAAAGGCAAACAATGTTAGAATGCTCAGTGGCAAACGAAGAATCGGTTGTAATTATATTTAATATAATTTGATAAATGGTATAAGTGCATTAAATAATTAAGAAATTTTTCAGCTGTTTATTAAAATTTTATATTTTAAGTATGTCGTTTTGGCGCCTATTTCAATCCGGCGCCTGAGGCGGTCGCCTCGCCGCCTCACCTATCGGGCTAGCCCTGATCAGGTGCTAAGGAGGTTGTAGCGAACTGCAAGATGTCATTTAAATTATAATCAATTGATTTCTACGCGGGCCGGATAGAATTAGTAAACGGGCCGGATTGGCCCGCGGGCCGGAGTTTGTGCATCACTGCACTAGCTGCTGCTTGGTCTTTACGCTACCCGCTACAGGCTCACGCCGCACAGCTAGCTATTACTCAGTTATATAATATATTAATTTAATGCAATATTGTATTTTTAGAGTTTCTGTTTCTGTAGTTACTGCTTATATGTTCATATTTCGCATCATAATTATAATTCAATTACTAAATGTCTTCTAATGAATTCGTAAATTTTATTGGAAATAATGCAAATAAAAATTTATTGGTAGCTTTAAAATCGCAAAAGAAATATAAATTTAAAAGAATTTTTTAATATTTAAGACTGACAATGTTACTTTTGTTATAGAATTTTTCTTAATTTTATGTTAATATTTTATTTAAATGAATTATTTATGTAACTGTTTTCTTAGAATAAAATAAATTATTAGTTTTTGACTTTTAACCGATTTTATTTTTTAAGAATTTGTTAAATTTGTTTTATTGTAAAGAACTCTATATTATCTTTGCATTAAAACACATTTGACCTTGAAAATTTTTAAAAAATCGCCTACGGCTCATTTTTTTCTCACAAATAATAAATCCATCGATATGTCATCACGTCATTGATTTCTATACCGCAAAATAACAAGTAATTGTATCTCTGGCTTACTTATGGTTTTCTACATTCTATCTTCGATACGTATGTCTAATAGTAGCGTTCGATTTGACATAAATTCACTTATGTTAGTCTTGCAGTGAGTTGAGATATACTGAAGTGAGTGCGCGGCCATTTGCCAGCAAATAAAATGGGTTTACGTGTTTCTTAACTTAGTAGATCACGTGGTGTAGACGGCCGAATTTCATTGGTTTAAAAATCGCGACAAGCACAGTTCACAGCTGTTTACATTTAGATTAAGCAAAGTTTTGATTTATCAAAGGAATAAACATGACTCAAAATATAATTATTTTTTTCTGAGTGATATTATACTTCGTTTCACGTACGAAAATAGTGATGGGAAGATAGGTACATTTTGATTTTGTTTTTTTGGTTCGAAAATATCCCGATATTATCCAATCAAACAACAATATAAAACTGCACCTATCTTCCCATCACTATTTTCTTACGAGAAACGAAATATAGTACTGACTATTTCACTCATAAATTTATAAACCAATCCAAATTCCGGATTTTTCCTAGTTACCAAGTTTCATATCGACAAAACACCGCCACAAAAATTTAATCGCACCCTTTCAGCCAATAAGATGTCATATTTTTACAAGTAAGTGAGTTTTGATAAGCGAAATTTTTTGACGTTTTAGAAACATATTGTTTACATACCTGTCAAAGTGTGTATATTTTCAGTGTTATCAGTTTTTATTAAAAACGAGTCGATTCGGAGAGGAATCTATTTAAAACGTTGAAAAAGCAAACTTAAATATAACACCTCAAAACACAAAAAAATTAGAAGATTTTTGTGAAGAAAAAAATATATTACCTGATTTTTATTTTGGAAATAGTCATCCTAATACCATTCGTGGTTAAATTTTATCCTGGAAAAATTTTCCGATTGCTTTACTCGAGCCTGTTGCCAATTTATCTCGTGACATATTCATCAAAAATCACTCGTTTCACAACTCGTGATTTTTTTGTCAATGACACTCAATAAATTGCTAGGCAACCAGCTCTCGTAACTATCTGAAAATTTTTCCGGCAAAAATTTACCACTTATGATATTATATATGAAAAAATCTGATGTGGCCAGCACATTATCTTCCGTCAAATCCACATATTTTGTACAAATTTCAGACAGAAAGTTTCTTGTACAAGATTCCATATTTCAAGCACATTACCTTCTATCAGTTCTATGTATTTTGTACAAATTCCATTCAAAAAGTTTCATGTATTTAAGAGCTTCTATATTTTCAGTAAAATATAATAATATAACACACACATGTCAATTGACACTGATATCTGTCAATCAGCATTTCCTTAATATGGTTTTCATGGTTATGCATAGCTAGCTGCGTTATAAAATTTAATTTATATTTTTTTATCTCTAAGGTGCATTCACAAATGAAAATTAGGTTTAGATTTATGGTTTATACTTTACATTTAAAGACTTTGGCCACATATTATGTAAAGACTCCATTCACACTTCAGAATTTAGGGTCTCTAAAACCAAATCACAAAGCTCAACATTGTAAGGTCCAAGCTTTATGTTTATGATTTAGTTTGACGTCACAAACTTTACTAATGAGAACGAGTCTGAAATGTTATAGATATATACACCCATATTTATTAGTATCCACTTGGTGGATTCGGCTTTTTAAACAAATCCGAGAAGAACATGGAGTCTGTCATAACATTGCTGAAATATAAGCAATAATGCCAAGAGCACAGGTGTCTTATTGAGTACTGCTCTACCGATATTTTAATCTTGTTTTTGAAACATTTACACAGATGTCTGAACATAGCAAAACTAATTTTCAGGTAATTTAAACTTACATTTATGAAAGACTTACTTAAACCTAAACAAAAACCATAAAACTAATTTTCATTTGTGAATGCGCCTATCCATTGAATATGAAGTATAAAATGTAATTAAATCGTATAGAGAATAAAATATTCATTAATATTTATAATAACAGTAAATATGGAAAAATGATATTTAACAGTGTTTTTTCAAGAAAAACTGTTAAAATCTTAAAATTAGGGTACTTTCGGTTGAACAGTTATAATCAAAATCTAATCATCTCTTCACATGTACCTATGTAAAGAAAAGGCGAATACGAAAGAATTATAATTTTTTGAATTATAGTATTTGAGTTATCGGATCCGAAAAAATCGTCATACACACACACACACACACACACACGCACGCACGCACGCACGCACGCACGCACATTCGCACACACACACACACTCACACACTCACACACTCACTCACTCACACACGCACGCACGCACGCCCGCACCCACGCACGCACGCACGCACACACATACATACACACACACATACATACATACATACATACATACATACATACATACATACATACATACATACATACACACAAATAGTAAAATCGTATTCTAGGGACCCTAAAACGTCCTTATTCATCAAAAACTCACCACCGAATACCTAAAGGTGACGGAAGGTAAAAAACAATTACTTCTTTTTTTCATAGCCCTGATACAGTCAGTTCAGGGATGTAAAGCGTGCATTACCGCAAATTACAAAATTTTGTTTACCGCAAATTACCAGAAAAAAAAACCAAAAAATTACCAAAAATCTAGAGACATTACGCATGATGTTTACTCGCTTACTAATCCATGATTGGGCGGTGCAAAGCATATTAAAATGTAGAGGAGATATGGAACAAGGGATTATATTTTCTTAATTAAAACTAACAATATCTAAACAGCCGTCAAGGTCTCTATAAATGTATTTCGCTAGAAATTCCACCTATGAAACATTTTCATAACTACATTATTTATTTCGGGGTATCAAATTCAATAACAGTAGAGAATGTATTATATGAAATACATTTCATTAGATATGTCACGTTATGACAGTAACTCGAACACTAACAACCCTGCTCGTACCTAAACCCTTCCCTTAACCTCAAAATTCAGGTCAGCATTCCCATTACGCCCCCTATATCTTACCCCCTCCAACATGCATGCTCCCACCACCACTTTGAGGAACAAACAAATAAACAAACAACGCTCTACCAAGACTTAATCGTTGTTCGTCGTATAAAGTTTGGAAATCCCAGGTACCACTTCCACACAAGTGATAAACTCAACGGAGGAACGGCCCTCCCTATCCCTATATTGGTAAATGACGCGAAAACGTTCGGAAGACGTATTTAGGTTACGTTGAGGAAATCAGGATATTACACTTTTCTTCTTTCTCGGATCTACAGTGCAGTTACTGAGAAATGAAACGGAAAGATAACAGGTAATGAATACAAAGCTGTTAATATGTAAATTAAATTGTAAAAAATATAGTGTGCGTGTAAAGTAATATAGTGTTTAAATTAGTTTCAAATAAATTCAGTGAAGAAAAACTTAGTATTTCTAGGACATACTCGTATATAAGAATTAAAGATAATTAATTCTTATTAATTAAATTAATTATTATTAATTAAAGCATTAAGATTTCGCAAAATGTTTACAAATTTTAGGACTTATTTAATTTTAACTTAAATGAACACATTTTAAGCTAAATGTAGGTAATTATATTTGAACTTGCAATGTAAAATCAATAAATAAATGTTTATTGATATATCAAGATATGTACAGGGTGTCTCATTGTCGATGTTTTTTTAAGGTATCTCGGGTAATATTAATGATAGATCAAAACTGTTTGCACATTCCAGGGTCAACTTTTTCAGAAAAGTTTAATAGTCACCACATGAATTTTCGATCTTCTTTTGCTTCTGAGCTACAGGCAAAAACTCGTTTTTCGTTCACTTTGAAAATATATCATATCTTATTTATTATGATAGTTAGAGAAAAATTGTTTTTTACAAAAAAATACTATTTTTTAGATAGAACAAAATGGCGTAGGAAATTAGATTTTTTGAAAACTTAATAATTCTCGAGATATAACACAAACTTATGATTTTTTAAATGGGAACCTATGTTGAAAATAGTCTCGGCTTTGTGCTTAATTTATAAGGTTTTCAATGATATATAACAAGTCTACATTCTTTTGTTTTAAACATTAATAAAAGACGAATTATTAATTTATTGGGGTGAAAATATTGGAAATTATTGAGAAACAAATGAAAATTTTTTTTACAGATCATCATTTGTTTATTTTGATCCTATATCTATAAATTGTGTTCTCAAAATTATTCTTAACCAATTATTTTCGGGTTAGTAAAATTACTATTTATCTCTACGTTATAGTTGGCTTTGACACAATCCGAAAAAACGGTTTAATATGCCTTTGAAGTAAATAAATTGAATAAATGAGTAAAACTGAAACAAATACTATTAGAAATATGCAAATGATGATCTGTAAGAGATTTTTTCATTTGTTTCTTAATAATATCCAATATTTTCACCCCAATAAATTAAAAATTCGTCTTTTATTAATGTTTAAAACAAAAGAATGTAGACTTGTTATATATCATTAAAAACATTATAAAAAGACGAGAATATTTTCAACATAGGTTTCCATTTAGAAAATCAAAAGTTTGTGTTATATCTCGAGAATTATTAAGTTTTCAAAAAATCTAATTACGCCATTATATTCTATCTAAAAAACGGTAAAATTTTTGTAAAAACAATTTTCATCTAACTATCATAATAAAGAAGATATGATACATTTTCAAAATGAGCGAAAAACGAGTTTTTGCCTGTAGCTCAGAAACAAAAGAAGATCGAAAATTCCTGTGGTGACCATTAAACTTTTCTCAAAAAGTTGACTATGCAATGTGCAAACGGTTTTTATCTATTGTTGATATTATCCGAGATACCTTAAAAAAACATCGAAAATAAGCAGGGCCGCTCCGTGGGTATTAGGCGCCTTTGTGCTATGTTACATTTTAGCGCCCCTTCCCCTCATGATGTAAAATTTGCAAATTAAAGACTAAA
This sequence comes from Harpalus rubripes, assembly GCA_963082715.1. Classification (NCBI taxonomy): domain Eukaryota; kingdom Metazoa; phylum Arthropoda; class Insecta; order Coleoptera; family Carabidae; genus Harpalus; species Harpalus rubripes. The sequence continues at coordinate 44,991,098 of OY720459.1, forward strand.
AAACTATACTTTTTGTTCTTCAAAAATGCTAGATTTAATATATTGATGAAATTTTCCTAGATTCATTCTTGTAATCAATAGGTTATAATCTAAATCGTTTGTTGTAATCAACAATTTTACAACAGATTTCAGAATTGTATATGCATTTGATTCTTTGCAAAATGATAGTAGGTATTTATAAATTGGATTCATTGTGGGATTCATTCTTGTAATCAATATTTTTGAGTTATAATCAATATATTCATTGTTGTAATCAACATTTTCATAGTTATTATTTCAATATTGATACGATAATTATTTTACTTATAACTACAGCTTTAATGCAAACAAATTAAAAAATATATTGTTCACGTATTGTAAGTTTTATAGTAATTATTTTGTCTTTACGAATAAGAGTATTTTATAAAAATTTACTATTATTCACTCTACTGTCTTGAAACGGCGCCCCTCAAAGTCAGGCGCCTTTGTGCGGGGCACAACCGGCAGGTTGCGGCCCTGAAAATAATACAGCCTGTACATCAGGCTAAAGAAACTTAAATGGTTGACATTTGGATAGTACTGCAATGCAATCTTTTGAATGCTCCCGGTAGCTTCATAAATTGAAATTTGAAAAGTGTGCTATGCTTACATTCATATTTTTTTATAAGTTGTCTAAATCCTGTTAGCATTCCAACCAAATTCCAACAAAATTTTCAAAAAAGAATCTTATTTTCCTTTGGGAGAAGTTTGAATTATTGAGATTTATTTCATAGTGCCTAATATTTTCTTTTACGTATGTTTATGTTTGATTTAAATTTCAACTTATATTAACGATAGGAAGAATATTGTTATACTCGTAAAATAACAAGTAATTGTATATTTATCTCTGTCTTACTTATGGTTTTCCTTCATTCTTTCTTCGACAGGTATATCTAATAGCTTCATCTTTGTCTTATTACCACATTTAGTGCCCTTATGGCTCATTCTGTTTACGTTAACTGCCGTGAAGTTTTATTTTGGACTAAAAATGCGAATTATCTGAAATTTAGCTTTCAAATTCTATATGTGCTATTCTCATTGTTATGTTTATAGTTTATTGGCGATATTTACCTTTTCTTACAATGGTTTTCGTTCCTCGATAAGTATAATCCTAGAAATAATCGTAAAATGGAGTAGTATTTTAGTTTAAGAATGGAATAATCCACCCAAAAATCACAAAAAAAAACTTAATCTCAATATAGGTTAGGAAGTATAATGTAGACCATAGGCGCCAACTACATGGGGGCTTCGGGGCTGGAGCCCGCACACGAAAAATTTGAATGGGTTCTGCCCCCAAACACAAATTATTTTTAATATCAATAAAAAGTATATTCATTTTAAATATTTTTAATACATCAATTACTTATACTCGTACAAAGTAACAATGTATGTTGTCATATTATATTAACTAAAGTACTGCGTATGTAACACGTGCGGACTAGCAAATAGTACTGTCACCAGTGTTGCCAGATTTCAAATGCAGTATTGTCGGAAATTAACAATAAAATTATCAGATTTTAATGAAAAATACGGTAAATTTTAGGCTCCTGTGAATAGCTATTTATGTAATAAGTTGCGAAAGAAATGTGTTTTAAGCATGCGACGTGAAAATTATCCTACGAGGCGTAGCCGAGTTGGATAACACGTCTAGTGCTTAAAACACGATTTCGCAACGTATTCCATACAAGATTTTTTATACTAGCGTTTTAAAACAGATTATTTATATTTATTCTCAAATGTCAACATTTTGAATTTTTCAAAATTTAAAAGTAGGCAGGCATAAGTTTCATGTTTTTGTTGCTATGGGATTCAATATGTTGTTTAATAAACATTGATGTCAACGTGCTCGGTGTATAATTTTTCTTGAGAATTTTTGGTAATAAATTTACTTAAAATGAGTGACTCAGAGATTGAGTCTGATATTGAAAATGGTGCAGAGGCTGCATTGGCTACACTGGTTCCAGGAAAATCAAAAAAATTGTATGAAGAAACTTACAAAAAATTTCATAGTTGGTGCGCGGAGAAAAACGTTGGGCACATTACAGAACAGGTAGTTTTAGCCTATTTTTCAAAATTATCATCCATTTATAAGCCATCCACTTTATGGAGTAATTACTCTATGCTCCGAACTATGATATACCTTAATAAGAATGTGGATATAAGTAAATTTATCAATCTTATTGCATTCTTAAAAAGAAAAGCTAGTGGATATCAGCCTAAAAAATCAAAAATATTCACTAAGCAAGAGATAGTTCGTTTCATGAAGGAAGCTGATGACAAGGATTATTTATTGGCAAAGGTTATGTTAATTGTTGGAATATATGGGGCATGTCGTCGGGAGGAACTTACGTTTTTACGTGTAGGAGATATTGAAGATTCTACTTCTTTCATAAAAATTAATATTCCAAATATTAAAACGAATATTTCACGATTTTTTATGATAACTGAAGAGTTTATTGATGGAATCAACTGTTTAGCAATGTTTCGCAAGTACGCACAACTTCGACCTACTCATACTGAACATCCTACAGAAATTTTAAGTATTGCACGCTTCCTGTAGGTATAAATACCATAGGTGGTATACCTAAAAAAATTGCAGAGTTCCTCGGCCTCCCAAATGCTAAAGAATATACCGGGCATTGCTTTTGGCGGTGTTCTGCAACATTTCTGGCTGATTCGGGAGCAGACATTACAGTGCTCAAGCGACATGGAGGGTGGCGTTCAAGTTCTGTTGCTGAAGGCTACGTTGAAAACTCTTTGGAAAATAAGAAAGAAATTTCACGAAGAATTTTGGGAGGAAAAGAAACAGCAATTAAAAAAATAAAAATTGTCGAAAAAATAATCAGAATCCAGCAGCACATCTACTTCAGTTTCTACCCACATTGAAGTTAACCAAGAAGAAGTATTAAGAACGACATCAAATGTTCAATTTAGTAATTTAAGTAATTGCGTTGTAAATATTTATCATAAATAAACACACTGAGAAAAAGATATAATTACGTGAACTGTAAATTTATTTGTTACAAATAAATCCTAAGCTTGAATAGATCCAAATATATCTACAATTGAAGAAATGTAATAATTTATTTGAAGCATTTATTTGTCTCAAATAAATATATATTGAGATCAATTATATCGTCTATTTCATGAGAACTATGCATTTATTTACGTTAAAAATTATTTTAATTGCGCTAAATTTATTTCATTATTATTGGATATATCATAATTTATTTGAACCAAATCTATCCTATCATAACCCCACTCTAAATAGATTAAAATTGAAGGAAAATAATTAAATAAAGACTAGTACATTTAATTTATTCGTACGCCATATTTTTATTAACACACAAATTACATCCTTAAATATATTAATGTACATATAATAAAAAATTATAAAAGTATAAATTCACAATCTGTACAGGTACCGATGCATGTGCCTTGGTATAAAAGATACACTGAAAAATGCAAAGCAAATATCCAAAACTCCACTCAAGTAGTATATTTTTCACTGTTTCGTCACCCAAATTCACTACTTTTTAGCACACGAATGAAAAACAAATCGCCAGAAATAAACGCTGTCACAAATGAGCGCCACCATAAACAAGATGCAACGTACAACAAATGAACAAGTCCATACAAGTCACTTCACTTAAAATCGTTATTTGACAAATAGAACATTGTTCATTCAATGGAAATATTATTTTGCCACAAATAATATTTATTTGTGACAAATAAATATAGATTCATGGAATAAAAACTATTTTTCATTGTAAATAATATAAACTTTACACAAATATATTATGAATTTAATTCTAAACAATTACATATTTGTAAGAAACAAATAAATGTTTCAGAAAATTATAAATTTATTTAATAAAAATATCAATTTAAAATACTAAACATAAATACATATATCAGAGGACCGGTTATATAAAGAAATTGAATCTTCACTTAAAATTTACTTCCATACTAAATTTAATGAAAAGAAAAAATGCAACACGATTTTTTGACAGCAATGATTTAAATGTCATAAGAACATGGAAACTGATTCGAATTTGTTAATTTCATTAATTTTACTTGACAACTAAATTTTAAGTGAAGATTAAATTTCTTTATAAAACAGGCCCTAAATGAATAAAATACATTTCATATTAAAGATTAAATTGTATTTGTTGCAAGATTGCAATAATTGAATGAATGAAGTACCCCTTAATTATGAATATTTATTTGCTAAAAACCAGTCATTTTTCTCAGTGCAGTTATAATAGGTATTTAGTACTTTTACTTTTACGCATTAAACTGTCCTTTTTAACCACTAGTGCTTAAAAGTACTTCATTTAACAACGGAAATGACAATCGAAAAGTTGTTGTTATAATACGCTAGTATAAAAAAAAATTCCATGTGTCATTCGGAATAAAAGTGTCTTTGTGTACCTCGCATGCAATTGTTCAAACTTCCTTGCTCGCCACACAAAGTATCACTGTTACTCCTAACACAAAATACTATTCTGTACCTAATATCTAACCTATTCCTATTAAGAAAATAGTTATTTTATTAAATATTAATGATAAGTAATAAATGAAAATATTGACAAACCTTAATGTTTCTTTACTTCAGAAGAAATTATCGACAACTTACCTAAAAAAGAAAACATTATTTTAGTAAACATAAATGTTATGAGAAAACTCTAATTTACTTTTGACATTCAGTATTAGGTTTGTTCCGTACTGATGCATGATGCATGTAGGGTTGAAACAAACCTATTATTCAGGGCCGCTCCGTGGGTATTAGGCGCCTTTGTGCTATGTTACATTTTAGCGCCCCTTCCCCTCATGATGTAAAATTTGCGAATTAAAGTTTAAACTATACTTTTTGTTCTTGAAAAATGCTAGATTTATTATATTGATGAAATTTTCCTAGATTCATTCTTGTAATCAATAGGTTATAATCAAAATCGTTTGTTGTAATCAACAATTTTACAACAGATTTCAGAATTGTATATGCATTTGATTCTTTGCAAAATGATAATAGGTATTTAAATATTGGATTCATTATGGGATTCATTCTTGTAATCAATATTCTTGGGTTATAATCAATATATTCATTGTTGTAATCAACATTTTCGTAGTTATTATTTCAATATAACAATGCTAGAATAATAACGAACCGATTGATAAGATAATTATTTTATTTATATCTAGAGCTCTAATGCAAACAAATTAAAAAATATATTGTCCACTTCTATCACATTAATTTGTAAGTTTTATAGTAATTTTGTCTTTACGAATAAGAGCATTTTATATTATTTACTTTACTGTCTTGAAACGGCGCCCCTTAAAGTCAGGCGCCTTTGTGCGGGGCACAACCTGCTCACCCGCACGGCGCGACCCAGCGAGCATTAGCAATATATTAGTCTAATAGGTAAGGTATATGGATGCAACGTGAGTTAAGAGCAGGGTAAGATGACGAACGGATTCCCCTCAGTTGGTAGTGTACACTGCTCCCTCTATACCCTATATTATTATTTACTCTGAGGTTTGAAAAGAGTCGTTCAAGGGAACGACTCACTTTAGTGAGCGGAGCAAAATGAACTGACTCATTAAAATTGAACGAACGACCATCACTACTTTAAAGTCTTAAATAATATTAATTAAAGTCTTCAAGTGAGCCTGATTATGAAAACGGCCCTTAATTCGATTGAACCAAGAAATTATGTTCACACGTAACCGCCACTACCCAGTATAATATATTGGTTTATGTTACTGTTATATTTTTAATCTTTAGCTAAATATTCTATTTATTTAAAGTTACGGTATAATGGTAAAATATACTTTAAATAAAAAAGTGGGCTACCTGATGTGAAATGGCATAGACTGTAAAAAAAACCCTAAAGTAATTGCCCATTTCTTTCCCAAAAACCACAATTTTAAGCATTACACTCTATTTTATAGTTTCATCATAAATCGTTGATTGCAAAAACCATATCTGCCACACCGTACACGGTATGTCCATTAAAAGGTTTAATATTTTACGTCCGCGGGTGATAAAGTTTGAAAGCCACCGTGCTGCATATTATCCCCTCTGCCCACCGAGACCAGTACCGACCCGTATCAAACCAATCGATAGCATATGAACCAGTGAATGAACATTGCGGAATTGTCCAATTGTCGCGACGAAATGAAATCGCCACGGAAGCTCTATTTATATAACGGTGTATTGAATTCTAATAATGGATATGGATTCGAGAATTATCAAGAGTATGAACCAAAAACTAGTTAAAACGAAATCGATTATTTCAAACTACTTGAACATAGGTACACCGCTTGTTTATTTTCTTCCTGAACATAGAAAACACCATTTTATATATTTCTATCTATTAATTTTATAAAGAAATAGATACATTTACCTATCTAGGTAGCATAGTCACTCACTGGTACTGGAGGGTCAGAAGAAGACGTAAAAACACAGATTCGAAAAGCAGATGTAGCATTTGTACAATTATTTAAAGTATGGAATTCAAATGAAATATCGTTAAAAACGAAACTAAGAATTTTTAGAAGCAACGTCAAATCAGTGTTGCTCTACGGCTCTGAAACATGGAAAGTATAGGCTGTCTCAAGATATATGCACATTTGTACCTGCGCCCTTCCCAGCGGGAGGCAGTTTAAATACATTAGAGAGGAGGCAAAGAGTACTGGGACGTATTTATTTATTTTTTGAAGGCATCAAATATTAATTTTCATTAAGTCAATTTTGCGACATTTTTATTGTTTACTTAGTTGTTATAAAAATTTATTTAGTAACATTATTTCGACGAATAAAGCTAACAATTATTGTCATTACAGTACCTATTAAAACAACTAAATTTTTATGGTCCACTTAAGCAGCAAGATTTAAGGTAGTTTGTCAACAGAATGAAATCTAAATATACCATGATGATCTTTATTCCTCCTCTGATTTGTTTTCTGGTATTTGTAGGAAGAGTCAAGAAATGTGTGGTTTACTTTCTTCAATAAACCCATTAACTGCATTTTCTGTTTGATAATAAAAGTTCGGATAATTTTGTTTCTCTAAATTATAAACTGAATAATATTAATATTACCTTTTTAAGTTATTGTTGTTGAACACTTAATTGATTTGGAATGGCTTCTAATCAAAATATATAATTAATATACAACTAAACGACATAACCTCTTCGCCATCTACAACAAAAATTTAGTAATTGTTAATTAATATAATGGACCTTTCCAATTTAAGGGCTATCTCTTTCTATCGCTGCAAATAGTAAGAAAATGGCGCGAACAACTGCCAGTTGGGCTGTCAAACCAAACGTCAAAAATATTGCAGTCATTAAAATACCTGTATTCTCAGTGAAAATTTGCATCGTTAGACATTTTACCTCCAATAAAAGCTTTTGTAACTTATTTCGATAAGATTTTTTAAAGTTATCTTACATTTTACGTCTAATATTTTTAGAATCAAACGTCATAGATCTCAGTTGTTCTTACTATGCGCAGATCTCCATTGCGCATATCTTCTATCTCTTTAAATTGGAAAGGTCCATTATCTGACGAAGTGAACTTATTGTTTACCTTGAAGAAAACTCACAGAATGCAACAAACCGTTCTGTATTCAGAAAGTACTTTAATAAAACGCGAGGAAAATCGCAGTGAAAACTTTAGAAATAGTTATTTATGATATAAGTGTTAAAAGTGACAATTTATTTTGTGAGAAGGAAGTTTGGAACACGACGCGAAGCGGAGTGATCCAAAACTTCGAACAAAATAAAATCACTTGTAACACGTATATCATACACTATTTTTTCTACAAACACATTTATTTTATTTAAATGTGTACTTGTAAAATTTTTTTGACATTATGTCAAACATGTTGATTTGTTGTTCCTTTCATCATTACCAAGGTAATTTACTTTTAACACTAGAATTAAAATATCGCATTTTTAATGGACCTTTTCAATTTAAGGGCTATCTCTTTCTATCGCTGCAAATAGTAAGAAAATGGCGCGAACAACTGCCAGTTGGGCTGCCAAACGAAACGTCAAAAATATTGCAGTCATTAAAATACCTGTATTCACAGCGAAAATTTGCATCGTTAGACATTTTACCTTCAATAAAAGCTTTTGTAACTTATTTCGATAAGATTTTTTAAAGTTATCCGAGATTGGGATTTTCAAGTATCAAGAGATGGCGCTGATCGCATTAAACACTGGTACATTTTTTGTTGACGTGTGTCAGCGGAGCATTTCTGTCAATTATATTTCTTTAGATTTCGTATTATTTTCTCATTTATTAGTATTTTTTATTTATAGTTCAAGTATGTATAATAGAGTTTATGTACTCATATAGTTGTAGTTTCATGTAAATGTCAAATGTGTACCACTGTTTGTAGTTCTAATAGTCGCCACTAGTTAGCGTTTTCTTATTTGAAAATCCCAATATTCTCACATTTTACGTCAAAATGCTTTAGAATCAAACGACATAGATCTCAGTTGTTCTTACTATGCGCAGATCCCCATTGCGCATATCTTCTATCTCTTTAAATTGGAAAGGTCCATTGAAGTATGCCGTGTTAAAAATTTAATTTTTAATAGTGTTTGTAGAAAAAATTTCTTATTGCTGTTTGTTTGCGATGTCAATATGTTGCCAAGGAGACGATTAACTGCTTGTTCATTGGTTAATTTAAATGCGGATAGTTGGGGTCCGGGCGGTTAGATGGCGCCACAAATGACAAAGGTTGCCAATATAAGTGAACTCTCCGACTCTCCCGTTCCTCTTTTACTTGCTTGACAACATGATTGGTAACCACAATAAATGACAAAAATTGTTTACTTGATTACTTGTTTACTTTTCCGTGAAGAGTGTTGTGTTTATGTTCTATGTATTTAACTGAGATAATGAACATAAAAGTGAAGTGTTTATTTCTATTCCTGTTGTATTTGTCACAGGAAAGTTCAGGTGGATGCGAGCCATGCGAATGTGCACGAGACTATACGATTAACCATGAAGGTGAACCCAATTGGAGAGAAGATCATGGATGGTACTATCAAAGATCAAGGGGAGAACATTTTTATTTGATGGATTGTAAACGTCCCTTCGATAATATTCCAAGTGGTGCGTCCGCTGACTTTGAAGCTATATTTCTAAAAGGTATTCTTGTTAATTTAACAGTTAATCGTGCATATGTAGTATAGCCGTTCCACGAAATCAAACGATTTATGTCATCAGTAGAAAGTTACTATACCAGGGCCGGATACGAGGTCTAAAGCCGGCCCGGGAAAATAGTAGCAGATCGGCCCGAATCAAAAATTTATTTCAATTTGAAAAAAGAATTATTTTAAATTATTGTTTTTGAAGCTGGATTTTAGAATATCTACCACCCTTGAAATTCCATTTTTTGTTGCAGTGAAGTAACCCAAAATTAAAGCGCGGAAGAAGATATTTTTATTATTTTTTTTTTTGCAGAAATAAAGTCAGATTTTACCTCATCTATAGGTTCTTGTGAAAATTATGACTTCTTCGTTCGCAAATTTTTAAAAAATACTTGAACGTAAAGTCGCCTAATGCGCTGAACTCAATTTGGCAAAATTCGGGTGGTGTATGCATTTTATAGGTATTTCGCGCCGAAATGATTATTAGTCCGTTTTTGTGAAAAAAGTGACTATATCGCTAGCAAATTAAAAAATTCTTTAATGTAATATTAACCCAACGCACAGAACTCAATTTGACGATACTCGGATAGCTATACATTCATTTTATAGGAATTAAACCCTTCAGAAATAAATCCAAGATGACTATAAATATTGTTTTCCGCGCTCTAATTTTTGTAGAATTCAGTGTTTTTATTGGTTTTACAAATATATTCCGGGTGTCTACTTTTTTATGGACCATAGGAAATACAAAGGTAAAAAATTTCATATATGATTCTAAATTCTTTCCTATTCATTTTAGAACTAAAGTGTAAATATAAAAATGTTGAGAATTAAAAACTGTAGCAAAAGAGTCTAACTTTATTGATATAATAGATTCTTGTCATGAGACAAACGTAAAATAAAATATCCGTCTTTAAGCAAGGCAGAAAATACAATTCAATGGTCGTATTGTTTCACTTTGACAGCTGCGATTGTAAATGTATCCATGATTACTGATAAATAAATTAATGAATTTAATAATTATTAAAACTTTATGAGAGATGTCATCTGCGAAACTTAAGAAATACAACTGTTTAACATTTTGTGCTATTGTTCGTGGCTCACTGTAAATAGCTAACGAAACGTATGCAAACAATAATTCTGGACTTGTAAAACGCAGTTTTTAATTTTGAACATTTTTGGTATTTACAGTTTTGCTCTAAAATTAATAAGGCAAAATTTTAACATTGTATTTCCTATGGTCTACAAAAACAGAAGACACCCGGTATATAACGATCAAAATAAAATTCTTGACTGGTAGGTATTCTAGACTAGCCGTTTTGGCTCAGATTAAAAAAATATTTTTTCTTTTGATAATTTATTTAAAAATTGCTGTAAGGTCGGCCCAATTTTATGGTTCGGCCCACCGGGCATTTGCCCGGTTGCCCGGTGGCCGTATCCGGGCCTGTACTATACCCTGTTTTTAAACTAGGAGAAGTAACTTCAAAAATCAGAATTACAGCAATAAAAAAAACTAGTTAAAATATTTACAATAAATTTTAGTTAATGAGTAAATGTCAAAAGAAATTTTTATGTTTTGGTGTAAACATGGCTGAGCAGTAGCCAATCTACGTATGGATTGTACTTGGGAAATTTGAATTTACTCCTAGTTTAAAATATATAAACTTTTTAGATGTAGGCTGTAGTGATTGTTATAGAGAAATAGAGGTTCTATTTCTCTAGATTGTTATCTATAGTGCGAGTCAAGAGTTCGGATTACGTCACTAAACCGTATATACAGCCCAACCAGTCTAACGTGACAGTTCTCGCTGATGTGACTAGCAATGTTTATCTCATTCAATCGTTCCTGGATTATTCTAGAGAACACTTCAAAAATTAATTCTACGCATCTTTTATTTGAAATATTTTTCCCTATAATAATCCATAAACGATTGTCAGAATTAAAACCAGAGACAACTATCTAAAGTGAGATTGGAAACTCAATGCTTTTGTATCGCTATAAAGTTCGCCATCTATCAACATATGCAACTAACTAGATCAGGGTAACTATATTTTTAAAATGTATCCGTGTGCGTTTAAAAAATTTTTTTTTTAATATTTGAAAGAAAAAGAAAAGCTTATATTTATATGCATAATGAATATTTATTTAAACTATATAGTGTACAAATTTTAAATTGCAGAAGAACAATGAGTAGGTATATAAATATTAATAACAGAGTTTAATAGTATATAGTACGCATTTAAATATGGATAATATTTAATTTACATTTTTCAATATTTGTATTTATATATTTTTTTAAATTGTATATTTGGAGTGTAGTATTTTAACATTTAGTACTGAAAAACTTTGTAAATACAAACTTATTTAATAATTTAGGGGAAATTCACAAGGTGATAGACTTTTCTAGATTATTTAAAATTATATATATACTTGGGTATCCGTCCATGAATTATAGCATACTAAATTTAATATCAACATTCTTTTCTTTTCCATTTTTATTGATTTCGTAATGGGCCCGTCCAAATCTTCGGCTTTTTAAAAATTACATGTCGCATATGAATTTTGAATATAAATAAATGAAAAAGAAATGAAAATTGCTATATATTTTGTATTTTTATACTTATAATAATGTAATTAAAGTTTTTAGCGTAAAATGGTCGCCATTTTGTGACGTCAGCGTCATTACAGTCCAGTTTCACTGTGAAAATGTCACTATAAAGTGGACCATGCATATTTTGCTCATAAATTCGCGATTGGTTTTGCACACTCTAACAAACACATACTTAATATATCCGGGTAATTTTTTATTAAGATCAAATAAAAATTTACTTATTAAATAAATTTATAATTTATGTTTTAATTATTGTAATCTCAATACTTGTCATTGTTGTAATCATTTAGTAAATAGTAATGTAAATGTTGGATTACTTTTTATTATAAACTATGCTTTAGTGCCGGCCCGAGACTTTTGAGCGCCCCAGGCGAAAATTGTAAATTGCGCCCTTCATTTATTACAATTTTGTTTTGATTATATAGGTACAAAAATTTAAAAAGAGGCGATTTGTGTCCATAACTCGTGAACAATCACAGAATCTTAATCAGAATGAAATTTTTTTGAACATATTTTAGATATTTAAAATACGGAGAAAACCAAAATATGGCGCCTTTTTCCAAATTGGCGAGGGGCTGTTGCATCAGTGTATTTTTCTGTACAGGATTCCGTATAAAAGCGTTCGTTGCAATTTTTTTTATGTTTGGGGTATTTTTCAGTGGATTTCCTGAACAATTACTTCTTCAGTATTAGATAAGACAATGTTTTAATTGATATAATCGCCAACGAATTTAACCTTTCTTCTTTCTTAGTATAACGAAAAAAAAAATATAAATAGGATTTAATTAATATAAGTTTGCTGCAACTGGAATTGTCAGCCTTATGATTAAAGCTTCACACTGGACGAGTCAATAAACTCTTAATTTATTTTGCAAAAAAATAGTCTCAAAAAATGTCGCCCTAAAACCAGTTTCGTCCCATGCGGTCGTCTGCATGGCTTGCCTGTGCTTTGATTATTGTAATCAATACTGTATTTGTTGTATTGTATTGTAACCTAATGACTATGCTTTTGCTCTTCCTCTCGTTACCTCGTCCCTCCTTGTCTTCCTCTATTCACACTATTTACAGGTGATTAAAATCCTGTTTTAATACACAACTTTATAATTTTGTTATCCAAAATTTAAATTTATTTATTTTAAAAATTGTATTATTAATTACTGTGACTGTAAGTGTAACCGATAACCGACAATTTTTGAGCTGTTTGTATCCCACTTGAATACGGCAGCAGCCATTTGTTCTCCATGGGCGGGTAACGAAATATGCAGCAAATCTTTAAAGAATTTTAACTCAAAATCTAAAAGACTTAGGAAAAAAGTTATTAAAAAATATTGTTGCTCTCATCGAGTTACTTTACTGGTTAAATTTAATGCACTTATTTGATTTACATTCTGTATATTTAAAAAAAAATATAATAACTCTCTGGCTTACTATATTAGCATTATCTCTAAAGATTTTTGTTCACAGTTTGTAATGGATACGAATTTTTATTCAAGCAAATTTATTTAATGGTAAACGTATGTCGGTTCTCTCGACTTATGACTGAGTGACGCTAACGTCAGAACTTTCGCGCCAAAACTTTAATAGTTATTTTAGGCGTTATTAAGCGTAATTTCTTCACCTCTTCGCGAGATTCTATTTCTAATTTGTGTACTATAATATTTTTACATCTATGTATGTGATGTAAATTAAAACTTGTAAGCAACACATTCGGATATGTACGTTGTTATATTATTATATTTTTGAAAGAATTTTTAAATCTTATTTAAAAATGTGTTGAAAAGTGACGTACGTAGGTGAAAAAAAAAGGAAATTGGGAGCTAAGGAATATCAATCTCCAACATCTTAATGGTTCTTCACATGTCATTTAGTCGTAACTTTATGAACTATATTGTCAGGTTTTACATACTACTGTGGATTTTTAGTTCTTTTTGTGTTGGTTCCCTTCTTTTCTCATGTAGAATTCTTCCGAAGAATTGCAAATGATCAAGTCATTTGATGAGTGTTCAACAGGATATTTATCTCCTAATTTGTAAGTTTCGGGAAGTTCTGTATCACCTGAGTTATTGTTATTCGATATACAATCATTAAGAATTAGCTCTCCATGAAATTTTACAAAAACATATATAAGAAAAATGTATAAATATTATATAAAAGATAATTAATGTTCATAAGATACCTTACGAGTTCTCTGTATGTTTTAAACATATAAAACTTCAAATAATGTAGGATATAGTACAGTGTGTTCAAAAAAAATCCTAACTCGGAGTAGGCTATGAACAAAGAAACGTATGTCAATTTAAATTTTTTAAATTAAATGTCAATTTGATATGAGATATTGTCAAAAATGTTATTTGAAGAAATTAAAGCTTTTCTTCTTGAATCTTATTTTAGAAATGGAAACAAATTAGAAAACGACGAATGTCAATATACTTTATCCTTCTTTATTGTCTGTCTTTTCTCCTTAAAATTATATTTCAAGATCAATTTTGACATCTTGACTTTTGGACATACGTTTCTCTGTTCATAGCCTACTCCGAGTTAGGAATTTTATTGAACACACTGTAGTTTGTACAACAAGAGTGGATATGATGTCCATATCGCATGAGGGTGAAGTTTGAGCACGACGCCGTAGGCGGAGTGTTCAATCATCCGAAGGCGATATGGACATTCCACTCGAGTTGTACAGCATACTTTTTCTACGACTAACGAAAAGAAGGAAAATGTGAACTATAGAAATTTGAATTTTATTGAATATTATTAATTAATATCATTTTATGTACTTGTTTTCCTAGGCTTTCTTAATGACATTTGTTATTAAAAAAATATTTTATTTTATAAGTATACAATACTTTTACATACTACTTACGATTTTTTATTGCCAAATCTAAAGGATAACCTTGACTTGGCAATGCGATATTTCATACTGTTCTGATTTCCATTTTTTATGCGTTCTTTTTCAATACTTACAATTAATTCAGAATATAATTCAGTTAATTGTTATTAAATTATTCAAATATTTTTTTATACCGAAAATATTTCCATCTAAATGACAACATTGAAATGTCAAATATGACATTTGTATCGTTCTTCTTAATCTTGTAATAAATGAATAGACAGTTGCCTGGGTTACAGAACTTCGAGATTTGTGATTCGTGGATTTCATATCCATCCTAGAATGGATATGAAATTATATCCATTTAGTTAACTAGTATTGCCTACATATCCATTCTGCAGATTGTGAAGAAATGATAACTTTTTCAAATGGGAGTAGAAAAAAAAATTAAGTACATCATATCAGCTTTTAAATTTTTCAGTATGACGTTTAAATTTTCCATTATATTTTTTTGCATTGCCTTCTATGTTGTCTTCGTCATTTTTGTGATTTTGCTGCCCTCTGAAGAAATATACAAGGAACTATTTACCCCATGCTCCGTTAACCCCTCATCACCAAGCACTTTGTTACAAGGGTACCTATAAGTTTGTCCAATCTCCCTTTAGATAGTTGTCTCTGGTTAAAACCACGTAATACTGGTTGAGCTGTATAACGATTAATGGGTGTATTCTAAAGACATTCCGTTATTTATAAACGGACCGTTAAAATTAAAATATCCGTTAACTACATTTTGCTATTCTAAATACACTATCCGTTAAAAATATAAACAAAGATCCGTTTATGTTATTCGTTTATAAATAAAATTTAAACGGAGAATGATTCATAGCCGTTAGTTGTAAACGGATGAAATTTAATACATAAATATTTAGAAATTTCTAAATTGTAAGCAGAGAATGGCGCGTTATCATCCTTTACTGTTTGCTCCGACCCTTGGATTCATAACATATAATTGAAAGGAAAGTACAATAAATAATTTTTATAACAAAATTATACTCGTACATAACCTATAAAAAATCGGTTCGATGAAAGATTTTAAAAATACAAAAATTATCCATAATTCGTCCTCAAAAAAAAAAATGCTTTCTCTAATGAAACGAGCAGATATTTTACTCTACAATGCAAATCTTGTACTTTACCTAATGTTTTAAAAATATTTGAGTATTTTCAGGATTGCATTTAATCTTCACAAGACACAAATATTCTATTGGTGCCTGTATTTTTAATTATTGATTACAACAAAGGATATTTTTATTGCAACAAAGAATATTTTGATTACAACAATGGATATTTTGATTATATTCGAAGAATATTGATTAGATGAATGAATCTAATGAAGAAAATTTCATTAATATTTGCGAAGAATTAAGAATCAAGCTCATGTGTGTTTTATAATTTGTGTAGTTTTTAAAGTGCATGCGCCTATATTTAATTGTGGCCCTGCGTATGTTCATTTTCTCGATACTGTAGATTAGCTTGGTGGTGTCTATAATTTTAAGATAAATGTTGGGGTTGGGCGTTGGGGACGTTCTTCATTATTACTTTTTTTATGCCCATTTTTTTTCCAAATTTTTAATATCAAAAGGTTATGAAACTGACAATTTTGACATGTATTACAACAAAGTATTCACCTACCAACATTCCAAAGATTATTTTGAAGAATATATTCATTATTGTGATTATTTATTGATTTAAATTTATTGCTAAATAGTATCTCTAAATTTATGTATCACAAATATCTGTTTAGATCTTAATATACTTTGTTATTATTAAAATATAAATATGTTGACATTTCCAATTTGACAACACTGCCCTGCAGTAGCAAACGGATCCGTTTATTATATTAATTTTAACGGATCTGTTGAAATGTCATATTGCGAATAGAATTTTTAGCGGAATCCGTTAAAAAAAAATATTTAACGGAATCCGTTTACATTATATATTTTAACGGATTGTGTTTAGAATACACCCATAAGTGCTATAAAATTACCTCATTAATACATTGTAGCGGTAAAAATGCACCATTATTATATTTTTATGCTGCAAAATACGCTATCAAATTAGCCACTAATTCCTTAGTTTGCCGAAATAACTCCTTCGGCATGGTTTCAGTACCTATTCAAACTATCCAAATTAACAGGAAAATATTACAAAATCTTTTTTAAACAACCAATCGTTAAGGCTCACCAACATGAGCTTAAAAAAGAAAACTATATTTTTAAAAGATTCACATCGAATAAAGTTTTATTTACTGTTTTATATCATAACGTACATACTAAACGTAAATTTAATAGGGGATTACAGCTCAATCGAATTAAGAGAAATTAGTAAAAATAGTGAAAGTATGTGCCTAATAAAGAATACTAATAAAGAAATAAAATGATATAATTGAAATACTTTGGAAATAAGTGGGTTTTTGTTATAGCAGCTCGTCACCCATATGAATTCCATATATATTATTTTGATTAGCGACTCAAAAACCACCTATAAATATATAACGAATACCGAGTTAGGGGAAGGAGTCTACTACCAATGGAAGTAGACAAATTCAAATAGCGGAAACCTGACTACCAGTCCAGTACAGTCGCAAACAGTTTTTATTTGAATTAAATTGCTTGCATCAAACTTAATAATTTAGATACACTTGCAATTAAAAAGCATGTAGACATGTACAATGTTAAAATATTAATTTGTTTTCTATAAATATAATTTAGAAATAGCATACATTACAAGAACATTTAGATCCACGAAGAAAACTTATTTTCAAACTTCTTAGTTTTACTTAAGGTGCATTCACAAATGAAAATTAGGTTTAGATTTATGGTTTATACTTTAGATTTAAAGACTTTGGCCGCATATTATGTAATGACTCCATTCACACTTCAGAATTTAGGGTCTCTAAATCCAAATCATAAAGCTAAACATTGCAAGGTCCAAACTTTAGGTTTATGATTTAGTTTGACGTCACAAACTTCACCAATGAGAACGAGTCTAAAATAATATAGATATATACACCCATCTTTATTTAGTATCCACTTGGTTTGGGCTTTTAAAACAAATGCGAGAAGAACAAGGAGACCGTCATAACTTAATTGCTGAAATATAACCAATAATGTCAATCTAATGCCAGTTTCACGGCGCACAGGTGTGTTGTTGAGTACTGCTCTACCGATATTTTAATCTTGTTTTTGAAGCATTTACACATATGTCTGAACAGGGTGTAAATCGAAAAGTGAAACATAGAAGTTTAACATGTGAAATCAATTTTTCTTTGCACAAACGTTACCTAATTATGTTATCCAAAAATACTTCAAATAAAAGTTATAGAGATTTAAATGCAGGACCTAATCATGTGAAACGATTATTTTATCTCTTCATGTAAAGGTAAAAATTAATTACAAAGTTACAGTTTTTATGAGCATTTTGTCTAAGCAGCCATGGATATATGACAAAAAAAACAAATTTGTTTTTTTTTGTCATAAATCCATGGCTGCTTAGACAAAAAGCTCATAAAAACTGTAACTTTGTAATTAATTTTTACGTTTATATGAAGAGACAAAATAATCGTTTCACATGATTTAGATGCTGCATTTAAATCTCTATAACTTTTATTTGAAGTATTTTTGCATAAAATAAATAGATAACGTTTGCGCAAAGAAAAATTGATTTCCCATGTTAAACTCCTATGTTTCACTTTTCGATTTACATATCAAAACTACTTTTCAGGTAATTTAAACTTACATTTATGAATGACATAAGGTGCATTCACAAATGAAAATTAGGTTTAGATTTATGGTTTATACTTTAGATGTAAAGACTTTGGCCGCATATTATGTTATGACTCCATTCACACTTCAGAATTTATGGTCTCTAAATCCAAATCATAAAGCTAAACATTGCAAGGTCCAAGCTTTAGGTTTATGATTTAGTTTGACTCACAAACTTCACCAATGAGAACGACTCTGAAATGATATAGATATATATATATATATATATATATATATATATATATATATATATATATATATATATATATATATATATACACCCATCTTTATTTAGTATCCGCTTGGTGGATTCGGCTTTTTAAACAAATGCAAGAACATGAAGACTGCCATAACTTAATTGCTGAAATATAACCAATAATGCCAAGCGAATGACAGTTTCACGGCGCACAGGTGTCTTGTTGAGTACTGCTCTACTGATATTTTAATCTTGTTTTTGAAGCATTTACACAGATGTCTGTACATATCAAAACTAATTTTCAGGTAATTTAAACTTCCATTTATGAATGACTTACTTAAACCTAAACAAAAACCATAAACCTAATTTTCATTTGTGAATGCACCTTTATACTTTCTGATAAAATTATATTAAAGAAGTGGTAGAATCCCGTATTGTCAAAGTTTTAAAATAATTCACATTTTCCTAAATTATTTTAAAAGTTTATTCTTATTTTTAGTTTTTCATATTTTTCGCAAGTTGATGACGTAAATTGGTTGATGATGTGAAACGACCATTGACGAATTACAGCAGTCGTTTTATAAATGAATATTTGGACATTTTTGCTTGTAATTTTCTAAACGCAACCTAATTTATCGCAAGAAACTGGGTCCGAGTTTTGTGCGTTAGATATGTGTGCAGTTACTGTTGGACTTATACTGGGTTACGCCATTGACGAATAAATATTTTATTGATCAGTTAAACTATTCCTTGAATAAAATAGCATATTTTTGTTTTACTAACGTCAGCTAGTAACCATATGCAAGACAGAGATAAACATACAATTACTTGTTATTTTACGGTTCAGAAATTATTAACGTGAAAGCCAAGTGAGAAAAATCTATAGTATTCTTCACGAAAGATGACTATTCAAGGTCATGTACGAAGTACAAACCGCCTAATATATTACTTGCAAACAGGGCTGGGCCGATACCTTGTGACGCCTGAGGCAAAACGGCGCCTTTTATTTTTTTTAAAAAAAGAACTCATATTGTTATTGATTAACAATAGAAGCAAGAACGAAAATTGTATTGAGCAAAAAAAATAAACCTCATCTACTTATTATTTTCATGTGACCCATCCCAATATTTTGAAATACCATATTCAAATTAATATAGCAACCAGGGCCGCTCCGTGGGTATAAAGCGCCTTTATGTTATGTTATATTTTAGCGCCTCTTCCCCCTAATGATGTAAAATTTGCAAATTAAAGTTTAAACTATACTTTTTGTTCTTCAAAAATGCTAGATTTAATATATTGATGAAATTTTCCTAGATTCATTCTTGTTATCAATAGGTTATAGTCTAAATCGTTTGTTGTAATCAACAATTTTACAACAGATTTCAGGATATATGTGCATTTGATTCTTCGCAAAATGATAGTAGGTATTTAAATATAAGATTCATTGTGGGATCCATTCATGT
The DNA here is from genome assembly GCA_963082715.1 of Harpalus rubripes. Taxonomy (NCBI): domain Eukaryota; kingdom Metazoa; phylum Arthropoda; class Insecta; order Coleoptera; family Carabidae; genus Harpalus; species Harpalus rubripes. The sequence continues at coordinate 45,011,214 of OY720459.1, forward strand.
AATCAATATTCTTGAGTTATAATCAATATATTCATTGTTGTAATCAACATTTTCATATTTATTTTAATATAACAATGCTAGAATAATAACGAACCGATCGGTACGATAATTATTTTACCTATAACTAAAGCTCTAATGCAAACAAATTAAAATAGTTATTTATGTAACAAGTGTGTAAAGTAGTACTTTTTTGGTTGAGTGCGATGTTTTTGAAATTGTAGCACGAGACAAAAAATACTATTTTACACACGTGTTGCATACAACATTTTTCCTACAACCGAAATGGTATTGATCTTTCTCATAATACTGTGTGTACAGGCATCCAGCAGCTTCAAATACTGTTAGTACTCTTTCTCATAACACTGTACAAAATGTAATTTAAACACTTGGAAGAATCTCAGACAGATGATGATTAGTCTTTTATAATGTACAAATTGTACATTTAATATTAATACTAAAAATTAGGTTAGGTTAGAATACATGTCAAAAAAATGTTAATGTTCTTAAAAATTAGATTAGTACTCAATCTGTTAAAAAAATATTAGATTTGTTTCATTTACAATGTATATTCATATTTCTTAATAAATTTTATTACTTTCATTATTATTTACTACCTAATTATATACTTGATAGGTAAATTAACCGAATTTTAACGTTGCCTAGCAACGCTTATTTACTTTTCAAGCTCATTACAGTGTGTAAAGTGTCACTTTTCAAGCACTAGTGCGTGAAAAGTACTTTTCACGCACGGTTGTAGGAAAAATATATTTTTACTTCTATCACGATAATTTATAAGTTTTATAGCAATTTTGTCATTACGAATAAGAGCATTTTATGAAAATTTACTATTATTTACTTTACTGTCTTGAAACAGCGCCCCTCAAAGTCTAGGCGCCTTTGGGCAGGGCACAACCTGCCCACCCGCACGGAGCGGCCCTGATGGCAACGGGTGTAAGAGAAAAATTATGGCTTAATTAACATGAAATTTCTATGTATTTCAAAATATATTTAATATTTAAATATGAAAAGTCATTGAACATCAAGAATGCAGAAAAAGGAACAAATGTTATAAGTGCATTAAATTATTAAGAAATTTTTCGGCTGTTTATTAAAATTGTATATTTTTAGTATGTCGTTTTGGTGCCTGTTTCAATCCGGCGCCTGAGGGCCTCACCGCCTCACCTATCGGGCCGGCCCTGCTTGCAAATAACTTCACTGCATTAAGTGCTGTTTATTCTTTCTTCGAACAAATGACCTTGAATAGTCATCTGTAGTGAATAATAGTATACCCCTCGGTATACCCGATTTATTAATTCAGTTTTTATCCTTTTTAACTTGCATGTATCATACATTTTTAAAGTGTGGCCGAATCAACCCTAACCAACACAATATAACGACTAGCTGTCAGTGTCATGGCCACTGCTACAAGCAGATAAAATTGTTCACGCAATATAATAGAGAGAAAAATAATATTCTAACGATTTTGGTTCGTGAAACGAAAGCGGAGGTATAGTTCAATTTTTCAAAAAAGTCCAATTTGTATCATGAACGAATTAACAAATTGCCATACATTTATTTCTCTTATTTGCAATGACTAGAAACGTGTGCGATAAGGATGGATATAACACGCTTGTCTTTCAAAAATTCATATTGTTTCAACTAAGTTAGAACATTCCATTTTAAAACGATGACACACACACACACACACACACACACACACACACACACACACATATATATATATATATATATATATATATATATATATATATTTGTTGGATTATGCTTTTAAATTAATACACCTTTTACTCACAATAATAGGAACTGTAATTATATGAAACTACACACAGTAAAATCATTAGAACAACAAACTTTAGTCAAACACAAATGCACCGTCCGCGCACACAGCTGTCCTTCCGACGATCCAGACGACTCTGCCCCTTGTTTACCTCCTCTCGGCCGCTCTTGCTCTCGCTCGCGTGACTACCCCTGCCATCTGTGGGACTTTTTCTGACAGTTCGGCCTCGCTACATTGAGGGTCGTCCTCGACTCTCGCTTCAGGTCCTTCGTCCTTGGGATCGCCTTCATCAAGGTAGTCTTCCTCCATGGTACCGGTGCACCAAGGTTTCATGCTGTCACTGGCAAATACTGACTCGAAAGTCCGTTGCGTACGCTGTGCCCCTGGAGTATCTACTAAAACATAGCGATCGTTAGGTAAAATTTTCCTTACCATGTAAGGCCCTTTGTATTTAGGCGCCAGCTTCTTCGATTGGCCTGTGGCTGTGGATTCTCTTCTGATCAGGACCAGGTCACCTTCTTGATACTTTATAGGCTTCTTGTGTTTTCTATCAAATCGTAGTTTCTCCTTTTCTTGTTCTTGTTTGATATTCTGCAATGCTTCGTCTTGATTTCTTTTTGGATTTGCTGTGTTTTCTTTTTCTTCATTTTCTAATTCTCGAATCAACGGATTCTGCATTAGTTGTCTTGGTTCATAGCTGAATATTAGTTCATGTGGTGTCTTCTGTGTGGTCTTGTTCTTCATGTCATTCAAGGAAAACTGGATTTCTCCTAACTTTTCATCCCAATCCTTCCCATCTTCTCGCTCATAGCTCGTCGTAATAGCGGACGTAATGGTGTGGTTCATACGTTCCACTTGTCCATTGGCTCTGGGCGTTGCTGTGGCATTTTGAATTAGGGCAATGTTTCGGTCACTACAAAACTTCTTGAAATGTTGGGAGGTAAAAGCAGTACCTCTATCTGTGATTACGCGGACTGGATTTCCATAAATCGTTGTGATTTCTCTGAGAATCTTACACACAGGTTCTGATTTAGTTGTCTTCACTGCTCGTAGGATGGTATACTTAGAGAAATTGTCTACTATTGCGAAAACGTGTGTATTTCCTTTTCTACTTGCAATAAATGGGCCTAGGTGATCCATATGAATGGTATGAAAAGGTAATGGGACTCTTTCAATGTTGTGCATTTCCCCTTCTTTCTTCCCTGTGGGTACTTTGTGATATGCACACCGAACACAATTTTTTATGTAATTGGTTACCTTTTTCCTCAATCTTGCTATCCAGAACCTTTTCTGAATATTGTTCAATGTTCTTTGAACACCGGGGTGTCCCATCTCATCATGATAACTCTGGATCACTTTCCACGCCGCTCCTCGTGGGATAACTAACTTCTTCCCATGAACACATCGCCTATACAATCTCCCTTTACTCACCAGGTAATCTTGACTAATTTGTTCTGTTCCCATTTCAGGTGGTTCTTTCTTCAAGAACTCTTTAATGTTCTTGACATCTTCATCTTGGTTTTGATTGGACACGATCCAATCTTCTTCATCAATTCGAAGTGTCATAATTCGTAGGTCGGCGACTTCTAGTTCTTGGGGTGGTTCCACTGGGTTCCTACTCAGTGCGTCAGCGTGTTGCATTCGTTGGCCTGCCCGATATTCCAGGACAAAATCTATATCTTGGATTTTTAACCACCATCTTCCGATGCGGGGGTTTAGATCTCTTTTACTCATAGTCGTTTTCAATGAGTTGCAATCTGTTACGACTTTCAGTTTCTTGCCTAGAATATATATTCGGTATCGCTCCAGTGCTTCTACTACAGCTAGGGTCTCGAGCTCATAGCTGTGGTACTTTTTCTCCAGATCAGTCGTTTGCCGACTAAAATAGCAAACGGGCTTCCAAGGTTCTTGTCCACTTCTTTGGAGTAATACTCCTGCTATCCCGTCTTTGCATGCATCCGTGTGTATTTCGAACTCGGCTTCTTCGTTATACAAAGCTAGTACCGGCCGACGCTGCAGCTTCTCTTTTATATTCTGGAATGCCTGTTCTTGTTCTGATCCCCAGGCGTACGGTTCATCTTTCCTTGTTAGTTTTGTTAACGGACGGCATATCTTTGCAAATTGAGGTATAAATCGTCTAAAGAAACTAGCAAGTCCCACGAATTGTCTTATTTCATGGACGTTTTTTGGAGTTTCGTAATGCTCAATTGCAATTATTTTCTTCCTTCCTGGTCTTACACCATTCTGACTTATCTCGTAGCCAACAAATTCTATTTCCTCCAACAGGAAGTTGCACTTAGAGATCTTCATAGTCAACCCAACCGTTCTTAATTCTTCAAATAGCCTTCGTAGTTTGTCCAATCCTTCTTCAACCGTCTTGCTCGGCACCAGAATATCGTCCATGTAGATCACATTACCGTCCTCGCTGAGCTTGTCTCCTACTTTCCTCATAACTCGGTTGAAAGCAGCAGGCGCATTTACCAACCCAAAAGGCATCTTCAGAAACTCATAATGTCCTTCAGTTGTTATGAATGCAGTATATGGTACCGAATCATCTGCTACTGGGATTTGGTAGTAGCCATTGGACATATCGAGGACTGTAAAGTATTTATATCCTGCAAGTCTGTCTAATGTCTCATCAACGCCTAACATTGGGAACTGCTCCTTTTTAGTTTTCTGGTTTAGTCTGCGGTAGTCAATACATAATCGCTTTTCCCCGTTTGACTTGTTGACCAACAATGCTGGACTCGCATAATTGGATGTTGAATGTTGGATGATCTTGGCTTGCAGTAGCTCCTCAACCATATATCGCATAATTTCCCTTTCACTATATGGTATGCGGTATGGTTTGTAGATTATGGGCATATCATCTTGTAGTACTATGTTGAACTCTGTTGAATTAACTGTACCAATTTCTTCTAATTTCGTTGCAAAACTATCTTGATACTCGGTGATTAATTCATGTAAGTCATTCTGTTGCGTTTCGTTTAGATCCCGATTGAATTTGATCTCTTCTTTTTCAAATTTATGTATGAGGAAAATCTTTTTCTCGTTTTCGGGTTCATGCACTTCGCCTTTTGTCATGTGTAGCCTTCCGTTCGTGATTGTTATGGTTAAACCTGGTTGTTCTAAGGCACTTCTTCCTACTATCATCGGTTCGTCTTGCGCATCATCGGGCACTATTAAAACTTCGGCTTCTAGTTGAATGTTTTCGATGTTCAAAAGTAGTGTTCTTCTTCCGACTGCGTTACAGCAACCCGACCCAAATCCTTTGAGTTTGACATCTGATGGCCGATACTTCACGTTCATGTGTTCTGCATCGCTCTTTCTCAGTGTGACGCAATCGATTCCGAGATCTACGAATGCCTCTATTTCATGACCGTCAATTGTTACCTTCTTTTTGTAGTCATCGGTTTTCTCACTGGAGTTTTCAAAAATTCGCTTAACTTGTCCACCACCACTATTCCTAGTCTCGGGTTTGGGTTTTCGTTTCTCGTTCTTTGGGCATGCAGCGGCCAAGTGCTGGTCGCTTTTACAAATGAAGCAAATCTTCTTCTCATTTCGACCATTAGGGCAGTCAATAGCTAGGTGCCCTTTTTCGCTGCAGTTATAACAATTTCTGTGCATCTGGCGCCCATCTTTGCTTAATGAACTTGCATCAGGTTTTGGTTTATCAAAACGACTACGAATGGTCGCTTCGTAAGATTTAATACGCTGTAATAATTCGTGAGTACTGCTAAACTCTTGCACTGCCAGCATTCTAGCTAGCTCTCGGTCGGAAATTCCCGCGATTATATATTTTATGATGACTGTTTCTGTTAGCTCACCTTTTGTAGCCGTTGATCTCACGCGATAAACATAGTTTTCGTATGATTCGTCAGCATTCTTCTTCTTCCTGCTCAACTCATAATGCAAATCTGCTTCATCTAAGACTGTGGGAAATCCCTGGGTTAGTTTGGCTTTAAGCTGTGCCCACGTAACAATTTCCTCTTGATAGCTTTCATACCATAACCTTGCTGCGCCCTTCAACTTTCCTATTGCTCGATATAATTTCATTTGTTCGTCCCAATGAAATATAGTTGCCACATTTTCAACCTTCTTTAGCCACTGCTTAGCTGTAAGAGTATAGGCTTTATCTGGATTAAACTCTGGTATGGTTTGGTCGCTTGTATCCTGTCCAATATAAACTGTTTCTGGGGCAGAACTTCTTTCTAATGTTGCTTCACGCTTCATTAATTCCATTTCCCTTCGCATTAGTTCGGTTTCCCTTTCTAATAACTCCTTTTCTCTTCTAAGTCTTAAGTTTTCACGTTCCAAATCTATTGGCGTAGATGTACATGGTTGTCGTAGATCGAATCTCAGCACGTCGGTTGTATCCAATTCACCCGCGATAGTTCCGTTCTCAGCCATTTTATTTATTAACAGTGTCTCTTTACTCTCCCGAGATGTAAAAATGTCTGTAGCCGACTTAAAACTCTGTCTATACGTTGCTTTAGAATTATTCGTGACTACGCGTGCGCGAGCAATTGTCACACAAATTCCACGCTTCTTAATTCACCGGAAAACGCAATTTTAATAATTTCTGTTCGTGTTCGATACGCACTTTCTTCAGTACTTGCACTGTTCTTACAATTTCAGTGAAAAATGTCACTCAAAAACGCAAATATTCGCCACTCAACGCAAACACTTCCCGCCTTCCGATCCGCGTCACTATCTGTCTTTCTCTTGCGCACTATAGTCACAATACACCTCTCTCACTTTCCACAGACGAGCGCGCCAAACGTTGGTTTAGGTTATACTGATTTAGAAAACATCCCACCGCTGCTTTGTTGGATTATGCTTTTAAATTAATACACCTTTTACTCACAATAATAGGAACTGTAATTATATGAAACTACACACAGTAAAATCATTAGAACAACAAACTTTAGTCAAACACAAATGCACCGTCCGCGCACACAGCTGTCCTTCCGACGATCCAGACGACTCTGCCCCTTGTTTACCTCCTCTCGGCCGCTCTTGCTCTCGCTCGCGTGACTACCCCTGCCATCTGTGGGACTTTTTCTGACATATATATATATATATATATATATATATATATATATATATATATATATATATATATATATATACAGGTGTCTCACAACTCGCGCCCCAGACGAAACTGACACTTGCCGACGACAATAGGTTGCCAACTTTTTAATCCACCAATCCCGGAAGGATATCTTGAGGTGTAATGATATTATTACAAAATAAAACTGGTTGCTAGGTTTTAAAAATACTACTAGTGAGTTACAAAATTTGTTTGACTTACTGTAATTTTGACACTTTAGAGTTGACTTTTCACTGTCAACAAATTTAGGTTAGCGAAGGTGTCTTCCGAGATCATCATTTATATCGTACAGTGCAACCTGTTGTAACAGCTGTGTAAAATGTGTTAAACGAAAATATTATTGTCATTTGAATTCTTTGAGATTAAAAAATCATCGGCTGAATAAGGTAAGAATTTGTCCTTTTTTATTCACCTTGTCAAATTTAATTTGACACTGACATTTTCGAAAACTACAGTCGCCCACACATTTTAAAGAAGATTTGACTTGTATAAAACCCTAGTAACGTAAAATTACGGCAAACACACATTAAAGGTGTAGGTCTCTGATTGGTCAATTTTAAGACGTCTTTTCTCGAATATCTTTTAAGCTAGATTTTTTTTCTCCGAAATTACACATCCGAGTGCAGTCTCATGTTTCCTCATTCGCTCTGGGGCGCGAGTTGTGAGACAGTCTGTATATATATATATATATATATATATATATATATATATATATATATTACCTGCATTGATTCGACATTCGAAGAAAGCCTGGCATGTGTTTTCGAGTGTTAAGACCCTAGCCGTACATAAGATACTACAGTGTGTTCAAAAAAATTCCTAATTCGGGGTAGGCTATGAACAGAGATACGTGTATCTGATCATTATTCAATTCAAAAGTCAAGTTGTCAAAATTGATCTTCAAATGTAATTTTAAAGAAAAAAGACAATAAAGAAGGATACAGTATATTGACATTCGCCGTTTTCTAATTTGTGTACATTTCTAAAAAAAGATACAGGAAGAAAAGCTTTAATTTCTTTACAAAACATTTATGACAATATCTTATCTCATATTGACATTTAATTAATTGACATACGTTTCTTTGTACATAGCCTACTCCGAATTAGGAACTTTTTTGAACACACTGTACTATTATTTTATTATTATGTTACAGTAGAAGCTTTCAAAATTCAAAACTAAATCAACTGGAAAGTTTATTAGCAAATTTGTGAAAAATAATATACTGACACAGTAGCAGTGTCAGTGACAATGACAGATAATAACGCTATACGCACGGCTATAAATCAAGGTATTATATCTGAAGAAATAAATTTATGTTACAGGGAAAGTAAACAACGAACATCGTTTTAAAACGGAATGTCGAAACAATATAAATTTTTGAAAGAAGCGCGCATCAATCCGTATTGCATACGCTTCTAGTCCTTGCAAATAAGAGAGAGATAAATGAAGCCAATTTGTTAATACGTTCATGATACAAATAAGCTTGATCGGCCTTGTTTATAAATTTTACTGTATGGGCGTTATGACAATGTATATTCCCGAAAACGAAACTTTGACTAATTATTGATGAATAAAATTTAAGCTACGTTTCCACCTCTTGACATAGTGTTTGTTTATGTCTTTGTTTTCGTCGCTTTCATTTGTTTTTGTCAAAAAAAATCAAACCGTTACCATCTCGTAACACATGATTATTGTTTTGTTCTTGTATGTTCACATTTAAATGAAAAGACAATTTAATTAGGCATTTTAAATTGTTTAGAAAATCTTTATTTGCGTAATTAATTGATACTCACATATATAACCATTTTAAAATTGTATATAAACTAAAAATAATTTAAACAGAAATTTTATAAAAACTGTGTTGAATATGCCACAATTATTACATTGGGAATTTTAAATTTCAAAAATATTGTTAATATTAATATAAAATAAGGAAATTGATGTAGTTAAACCTATAAAATCAAAAAGAATAGAAAAAAATATTTTTTATATTTTGCGTTCATAATGATGCGCAATTTTTTGTTTTAGACGGTTGGTACTAGATGACGTTTCTTTAACCCACTTTTACCTAATTTATTTTTAGTTAATTGACAATTCATTTTAATAATAAAATGTCGAAATTATTATTATTATTTTTTATTTAGGGAAGATTATTTACATGAAAATGTACAAATGGTTACAAATATAATCACAAATTGAGTAAGTAAATGTTAATTGTAGAAAGCGCAAAATATAAAAAATAGTATAAAGAACTCATTTTGTAAGACTTTCTTTCGCACTTGTCAATTAGAAAACTCGCTGACGCTCGTTTTCTAAATTTTGACGCGTGCGAAAAAAAAACATGTCTTATAAAACACGTTCTTTAATATACTATTTTGACATGTAGATTTGATATTTCGCCACAGTAACGCCCCCATGCGACATGTTATTCACCATTTTGTATTTGGCTTTTGGCGGTGTTTGATGGCACATAAGCAATGGGGCATATTCCACAATGTATCAAAATCTTCTGCAATTTTTTTCCATTCTGTTTCATTTGGAAACTTCAAATAAACTGGAGACAACGCTGCCCACAGCACTTCCCAAGTTTCTTTTATAATTTTGCATGCTGTCGCTTTTCCAATTTGGAATGCATACGCAATTGAAGCCAAAGAGTTAGAGTAAGATCCCAGGGCCCCCAGACGTAACTTATTTTCTCAAAGATGAAATGTGTGGAAGAGTAGTATTCCTATGTACATTGAACTTTGACTTTTCGATAAAATTTATTGAAGTCAAAAATTAAAAATTAAATAAATATAAAATAAATATATCATCACGGCATATTACCCTTTGCTGGGTGTGCCAATCTGCTTTGTATGCAGATATCGGTAATGATGATGACATATTTGTACCGTGCGGGCAATTAAAAATTGTGGACTAAAATTCCACAAAATATTTTTTGTGCCACGTAGGATGCTACAGTGCAAACACACAGTAGAGTAGAGCAGACTGTAAGTTAAAGAGGGAGAAATCAGTTTACATGGCTATCTCGCTCGCTCTGAAACGCGTGTATAGTCCCCCGCGCTCATACTCATAGCAGAATGTTTTTTGTGTCTGGGGGCATGTTTGGCCTGTTGAATTTCACTCTGTAGAAGAATAATTATTCTACTGAATAAATATAGTTAATACGTAAAATAATCTTTTTATTTTACAAAATACACGAAAAATATTCAAAACTTGACAATCAATCAATCAAAAGTATAACAAGTGAAAAAACAATCATCAAGGATTGCTTATAGAAAAGCGAAAGAAAAAGTTCATATTCAACACTTCCCCTTTTTCTAAACTTTTCTTACTTATTTGCAACAAGTCCAATATTGTAGACTAGAGTCTTCAACCGCGGTCCATGCAGAGGCTTCGTAAGCATGTCAGCCAACTGATCTTCCGTAGAGACTCGACATCTAAAATTCCTTCTGTGACACATTCACGAATAAAGAAATGTCTCAATGCAATGTGTTTGGTCCTCCGATGATATTCTGGGTTTTGTGCAAGACGAATGGCAGCTTCATTATCCACTCGAACTATTGGCAACTTTTGAAGTTCCACCATGCTTTCAAGTAGTCTTTTCAGCCATACCACATCTCTTGCAGCTTCGCTGGCAGCCACAATTTCTGCGCCAGTTGTAGCTAACATCACCGAAGTCTGACGTTGACTCAGCCAGGAGACAGCTCCCCCTGCATACAGTGTTACTACGCCAGTTGTTGAGCGACCAGTTTCCTTGTCTCCACCAAAATCTGCGTCACTGTAGCTTTCCAATATACCTGATTTATACCTAGGCTTGTAGACTAATGTGTAATCTTGAGTTCCTTTTAAATAGCGAAAAATTCTCTTAACTTTACACCAATCATTGTACGTCGGGTTCTCAAGTGTCCTAGATGCCACACCAACTGCATATGCGATATCTGGTCTTGTATTGGTCATGACATACATCAGTGCTCCCACAGCTGCTCGGTAGGGATACTCTCGATCTTGATCAGATGAATTATTAGCTTCCCCTGCTACGTCACTTGTAATCGGAGTAGGAGCAGGATTGCAACCCGCCATATTGAATCGCTGAAGTATCTTGGCAGTATAGCCTGCCTGTCCAACCGCAATAGATCCATCATTACGCTGTTGAATTTCCAGTCCCAGGAAATGGGCAGCTGGTTTAACTGTTATCTTGAATTCTTGTTTCAATTCTTTTATAAACAGTCTGGCGTCTTCTTCATTAGTGGTCGCGACAAGTCCATCGTCCACATATATGGCCAAAACTGTTTTTCGGTTACCCTCTCGACGAATGAACAAGCATGGGTCGTCATCGCTTCTAACAAACCCAAGTTTGACAAGAAACTCTCCGAATCTCCTGTTCCAGCACCGTGGAGCTTGCTTGAGACCATACAAACTCCGATTGAGTTTGCACACCAGATCAGTCCCATCCTCGTAGCCCTGTGGCTGCACCATAAAAATTTCTTCATCCAAATTACCATAGAGGAAGGCGGTAGAGACATCGAACTGTGTCAACTTCATCCCTTCACTTGCTGCCATGGCAATTAAACTTCTAATAGTAGGTGCCTTTGCAACTGGACTGAACGTCTGATTATAGTCCACTCCTTTGCGTTGTGAAAATCCCTTGATAACCAGCCTCGCCTTATATCTATCAACTGATCCGTCAGGATGAGTTTTTACCTTGAAGACCCATTTACTCCTGATAGCTTTGCGACCCTTTGGTAGCTTTATTAATGTCCAGGTCGAATTCTCCAACAATGACTTGTATTCGGCATCCATTGCCGCTTTCCATTGAGCTTCATTGGATGAACTGACCGCTTCCTCATACGACTCTGGATCTTGGATCTCTGGAAAAACTGCCATCACATAATCTTCCCTCAAACGTGTCGGTAATTGAAGTTTTGAACGGTCTCTTAACTGTCGATCAGTTCCTACGAGACTCTGTACTTCCCCAGATTTCGATTCCTCATCATCGATATCAACATTTTGGTCTTCGGTTTCATGGTTTGACTCCATCGTTGGCTCAAAGCTGACAGGCGACTCGATGATAAGCTCTTCTTGGAAGATTACATCTCTAGACCGGATAAGTTTTGATCCTTCCTTTGACCATAATCTATAACCGTCATCAGCATCATAGCCCAGAAGAATACATTTTACTGGCTTCTTGTCCATTTTCCGTCTTTTCTCTTTAGGAATATGGGCGTAACAGACAGTACCAATCACACGAAAGTGCTTCGTTGATGGTTTGCGGCCGAACCATACTTCAAATGGTGTCTTTTCTGCAACCATTGATTTTGCAGTCCGATTCAACACATATCCGGCAGTGTTCACCATTTCAGCCCAAAGTCCTTGAGGAAGATTTCCGTGAGCGTATAACATCGACCTCGCTGACTCTACAATAGTACGGTTTTCTCGTTCCGCACACCCGTTCTGTTCGGGAGTATATGGCATTGTGATTCGCTGTTGTATCCCGGATTTACTTAGTATTCGTCGTACTTCGGCGTTGTCAAACTCTCCGCCTCCATCACACCTCAGTTCTTTGAGTGTATGACCAGTTGTTTTCGCTTCATTGATAAACTGCTGAAGTTTCTCCGGAACTTCCGATTTGTTCTTCATAAAGTAGACAGTGCGATATTTTGAGTAGTCATCTTTGAACAATACAAAATACCTTGATCCACCGTTTGAGTTTTTAAATGGTCCACACACATCCGCGTGGATCAGCTGGCCTGTTTGCGATGCTCGATAAGCAGTACGGTCACCAAACTTCAGTCGGCGGCTTTTGCCGTACGCACAGCCTTCACAAAATTCTCCATCTTCAGGAAGTCGAATGCCATATTCACGTTCCACGAATTTCTGAACGTGTTTCTTGTTCTGGTGACCCAATCGTTCATGCCATAACTGTAGTTGGTTCCCACTTAATATTGCGTTGACCTCCATTCGCCTTTTGTTAGGTTCGCGAACTCGTAGTGCTAGTTTATAAAGGCCACCATCTTTCTTTCTAAATCCATGCAATAGAGGATTTCCTAATGAGTCCTGTAGGGTGATCATTTCAGACTTGGATTCAAATTTGCTTCCTTTGATCAAATCTTGAGCAGCAAGTATTGAAAACAAATTACTCTTGATCCCAGGAACATACCACACGTTGCTCAGAGTGGCTGCCTCCCATTTTCCATCAATGGAAACTTCTACATCGATGGATCCCTTGCCTATGGCTGATTCGCTATTCCCAAAAGCGGTAGAAACCCCATTTTGTTTATGAAACGTCGTAAAATTAGTGAACCATTCTCTATGACTCGTGACGTGACTTGTGGCACCATTGTCTGCATACCAACTTTCTTCAGCTGATTGTCTTCTTCTAGTAGCATCTACTGATGATACCGTAGCAAACATCTTCTCTGGGACATTCACAGATTTCTTTCCGTCACTATCTTTTTTCATTTCTGTCCCCTGTTTGGAAGTCCTCAAAAAATCTGGTCTCCCATCCACAATCCACTTTCTGCAGTTGCGAACGAAGTGTCCCTTCACCTTACAGTAGTGACACTCGTAATTCTTCTTCAATTTTCCTTTAGGTTGTCCACGATAAACTTGTAATGCTGATTGCTTCGATTCTGTCTTTGTCAGCAATGCCTCCTGTTCTCGAATATCTCTCGCTACTAACGAACGTTCATATGCGCAGAGTTGAGTCGTTAAATTGTCAACGGTCCGTTCGGCTTTACTAAGCAACATCCAACTTGACTTAAAAGAAAAATATTCTTCACCAAGCGTATCCAAAATTTTGCATATTAGAAATAAATCTGGCAGCTTCGTTGCTTCTGCTGATGTTGCAATTTCACATTGTAAATCTGTAAAAATTGTCTTCAACTCGGAGATCATGGAAGCCATACTCTGACCCGATGCGGCCGGATAACCAAAAAACTGCATACACAGGGTATACGCCTTATCCTCCGACATGCCATCAAACAGTCTATGTAACTCTAACCAGATGTCAAGTGCGCTGGTAAATCTCATCACTTGGCGTAAAATCTCTTCTGTCATACTGTTGGATAGTATCATCATAGCATTATTCTCTCCCTTGGAAAATGCTAGTAATTTGGTGTTATACTCTTCTAATGCTTTCGCAGTCGCTTCTTGTTCTGGCTTCGGTGGCCTGACAAGTTTCCTTTCAACAACTTCAAGGGCGCCTTCATGCATTTTTAGTAGTATAGTTATTCTAAATTTCCATGTAGCCCAGTTCTTCTTCCCTTCCAAAGGTTTAATGTTCCACTTGGATTCCATAATGAATAAGAACAGCCAATTTTAGACACCAAATAAAACAAAATAGACAATGAATTTCTCAGTAGAATCGTTCTGAACCCATAACCTGATGAATTTCACTCTGTAGAAGAATAATTATTCTACTGAATAAATATAGTTAATACGTAAAATAATCTTTTTATTTTACAAAATACACGAAAAATATTCAAAACTTTACAATCAATCAATCAAAAGTATAACAAGTGAAAAAACAATCATCAAGGATTGCTTATAGAAAAGCGAAAGAAAAAGTTCATATTCAACATGGCCCTTAGCATTTGCCTGGCTGTGTAGGTTTGAAATAGTCCCCTAAGTAACATATATAAAAATCAAGCATCAGAAAATAAAGTTCATGTATTTTTGTGTGAGCTTTAAAGCGTCTGTCGGAAGTTAAGGCCGACCGGAAATGTCTGGGAGTGTTGAATATTATTTTGTACTAATATTCTATAAGCCATACATAAAAATCAGCTTTCAGAATTTAAGTGAAGTAAGTCCAATTTTTGCTTAGGTACCTTTCGCACCTGGTACCTGTAAATTGGCAGTCTACCCACCTTAGCAGGTATGCGTGCGTTCAATGTACATAGGAATACTACTCTATTCCACACATTTCATCTTTGAGAAAATAAGTTACGTCTGGGGGCCCTGGGATCTTGGACTAAGTCACCGGTGGCTAAAAATCTACAAAAATTTGATTAACTAATTATTATTTTTTACCCGATGTATTACCGCAGAGTAACAGCCAGTCTTGCCCCTGGTGGAATTGGTATTCTGAACTTATCTTGCTTCGTTAGTGGTTCTTGTACTAATTTTAACAAAAAATCAAACTGTTCAACAGTTAATCTTGTGTAATTGAAAAAATTTTCTTCATCGCACAGTCTCATTTCGATTAATACATTTTTCCAATCTCCCTGTTCCAATCGTTTTTGATTTATCGGATGTATCCACCAACGATAAACTCTCCGAAGCTGTTTATAAAGTATTGCTGCAACTGCAGCAAGACTTCTTCTTTTCACCAATGAACTTATTACTGCTACAGTTGTATTATCCATACCATTAAATAATAATAAAAGTAACAACAATGACAGATCTCAGTTTTCACAAGTAACGAAATGTTTGTTTGCAAGCAAAGCACATAACCTTACATAGAGAGAAATGGCCTTATCTCTCTTTCACACAACAACGACAGTGACAAAAACAAAGACAAAATGTTTGCAACTTGCAAACTTTCTGACTATGCGCAACAACAGCGGCAAAGACTAAGACAAAATCAACAGCTGGAAACGCTCAGCTGTGTCAAAAACAAAAACAAAGACAATGCTATATGGAACGCCGGTTGACATTTTATTCAACATGATATTCATATTTCTAATTGTTAATAGGACGTCGAACCATATTTTTAAATATTTATATTTTAATATGTTTCTTATATTTTTCACGTTTTAAATATATCACAAACATATTTTTAAATAAATAAAAATATCATTGGGATTCATGTAGTTTATTTAAAATGTTTGTAAATCAAAAACCCGCGAACAATTAAAAATAAGGTTGAATTTCCAATATGTATTTGAAAATATGGTTAGTGTGCTCGTGATTTATCTTTTTAAAAACATATTTTTAATTCACAATGCAAACTCAGTTTTATTTGAATTAAAAATTTGTTTGTGATATTTTTAATTCTCTGTCTCTCTCGTATTCATAGCGTTATATGGGAGAAATAAAAAGAGACAGAGAATTAAAAATATGTATCAGTAAGTTTGTAACCATATTTTAATTCGAAACATATTTGAAATTGAAACATATTTTTAAATGAGCATTTAAATTATGTTTCGAGTTCTAAAATGTATTTAAAAATAAGTTTTATTTAATTTTTAAACGATTTAAATGCAGTTTGCTATTTGAAAATAAGTTATAAAAATTTTAAACCATTTTTAATATGTATAGCACTGTATAAAACATTTAATTTTTAATTTTTGTAAAAGGAAGTGACTTAAAAATATGTTTAAGATTTCTAATGCTTCTCGAATCGGAAACCTATTTACAATGATTCAAAATAAATTCAACAATATTTTCAAATAATTATTTAAAAATATGGATAAATATATTCTGAACCATTGCAAATATGTTTGCGATTCGAGAAGCAATAGATATCTTAAACATATTTTTAAGTCACTTCCTTTTACAAAAATTAAAAATTAAATGTTTTACACAGTGCTATACATATTAAAATTGGTTTAAAATTTTTATAACATATTTTCAAATAGCAAACTGCATTTAAATCGTTTAAAAATTAAATAAAACATTTCTTTAAATACATTTTAGAACTCGAAACACAATTTTAAATGCTCATTTAAAAATATGTTTGAATTTGAAATATGTTTCGAATTAGAAATATGGTTACAAACTTACTGATACATATTTTTAATTCTCTGTCTCTTTCTATTTCTCCCATATAACGCTATGAGTACAAGAGAGATAGAAAATTAAAAATATCACAAATAAATTTTTAATTCAAATAAAACTGAGTTTGCATTGTGAATTAAAAATATGTTGTAAAATAGATAAATCACGAGCACACTAACCATATTTTCAAATACATATTGGAAATTCAACCTTATTTTTAATTGTTCGCGGGTTTATATTTGATTTACAAATATGCTGGAGAACATTTTAAGTAAATTAAATGAATCTCAATGATATTTTTATTTCTTTAAAAATATGTTTGTGATATATTTAAAACGTGGAAAATATAAGAAACATATTAAAATATAAATATTTAAAAATATTGTTCGACGTCCTATTAACAATTAGAAATATGAATATCATGTTGAATAGAAAGTCAAACGGCGTTCCATAATGCTAAGAGGTGGAAACGTAGCTTACTCTTTACATAACTATTTGTGAATTTATTCGGCAATGGTGAAACCAGGCAATAGATGATGAAGGAATTATTATTTCAGGTAGAACGTCAATGTGCAAAGCTAACGGCTTGACACAACAATTGTTCCAGAAGTTTACGAGACTTGAATATGTAACTATTAATGAATGTGGAGCTCGGACCGTAGACGTAAACCTTCTATATCCACAAAGGAATACATTGCGGGAAATATTTATTTACTCGAATAGTCAACTAACAGATATACCCGTTGGTACATTTCAGAAAGCACCATTAATTTGGGGTATAAATCTTTGTTATAATTCTCTTCAAAAAATAAATAAGGGCTTTTTTTCCAATATGAAACACTTGATGTGGGTTAAACTCGGTGGTAATAAAATAGATTTAATAGCAGTAGGTGCCTTTGATAATACACCCTCTTTGAAATGGATAGCTATATGGAAGAACAGGTTGACCTATATGGATCCTAAAGTTTTGCCGGATAGTAAAGTATATTTACATGGTCAAACATCGGTTGGCGATAACCCATGGTTTTGTAATGACAAACTTTGCCCGTTGATGTATCATGCAAAAAGGGGTGTACTATGTAGAGATCCCGTGATATTGAAAGATAAAAATTTCGGTACTGCAATAAATTACGTAGGAACAAAAGCAGATAAAATCCGCCACGTGGTGGACGTTGACGAGTCAGTGCAAATGGAGTGTACCACTTGTGCCTTTGTGAAGCTGTCTTGGAAGAAGTATGACCAGGAGAGTCTGCCCTCTGATGTCAGCATCTCGCAGGCCGAAGGAGAACGGAAGTCCATACTGAAGATCCAAAAGGTGAAACTAGAACACGAAGGAAACTATTCTTGTTTTAATCCGGAGTGTACCACAGCCGATTGCCCGATACCACTCATATTACTGACTATTAAATTAATTGAACCGAACTGGAACTTTACCGATCGCGAGGCTGCTATAGATAACACCATTAGGTATGGAGCTAGGGGACTACTTTTTGGCCTTATAGCTCTCGGTATTTACGCAATTCTCATGGCAGTATGCTTGAGCGCATATTGGGTCTTCACGGAGGTGAAGAAAAGACGTGCCCGTGCAGAAAATTTTAATTATGATTTGTAAAATAGTTATTTATACAGGGACCAGTGCTTTTTTCAGCGAACTGATGACATACAAAAAATTATCAGCAGTAAGGGGCTAATTTAATTGTAATAACAACCAGAAAATTCAACCAGTGGTTCTGAAACGGTAGAGCGAAAGTAATTTTTTTTAAATGGTAACCTATAATTTTTAGCCCATTAGATAGGAATTTCTTTTCTGATTTTAACGATATAAATATTGTATAGGGTTTATAACAAATATTTCGAGAAAAATGATATTAAAAATAGAAACCATGTTATAGCTCCCGCGCGGTAAATTGAGACTGACATTACGCGTACTAGCCAATCTGAAAACATCGACTACAATTTCTTAGACTTGTGAATGAATCCCCTTCCCTTTATACAACAATTATTTGAAACATTCAGCTAAATATCAATATACGTAACCCTCCCTATTTATTACATTTCGACCCGTCCAAGTAAAAATTTTAGATTAAGGTCAATCCCAACGCGCGCGAGCTTTACAAGTCTATTCAATTGGCGAAAAAATTCAAAGTGGGTGACGTCTGGTGGCAGATTTGTGAACTAGAGGAATAAGGAAACGTTGATAGCATACATTGAAACGTATGTAATTTTAAACAGGTTTAATTTATATTTCTTGTAAAAGAAAGTGACATATATAGTGTATATTACATTTTCGGGTTTAAATAATGATCAGTAAATGCCATAGATACTGCTCAGTGCTACAATGCAGTAATTACAAGTCAAAAAATGTAAGTTTACACTATATCCCAAGTGACAAAATATGATCTTGTAATTTTCTTCCTATATAGCTTTGACATCTCTGGTCGGTTCTATTTTTTCTTTTTTAAAACAGGATGGCAAAATTCTTCTAATTTTATAGCCAAACTATACTGTTTATCATCCTTTTTAACACGTTTTTCCCTTACTTGTTCCAAACCGGTACAACTTAATTTTTCTATTTATCTATACACAAACCCATAAACAAATAAATTAATAGCATAATAATAATGATAACTTTTGTTGTAAAACAACAAATATAGTTTTGATTTTTACTAATCTGTTTATATGCAACAAAACTGTAACAATATTTTGCATCCCAATCCTGCTCTACAACTAAATTTTGCTATCCAGTAATTTATATTCTCATTTAATAAAATTTCAATCGTATGATGATCTCCGCTCAATAACTGGTTTTTAAACAAGAACCCAGTATTGTACCTGATCAATCATCTTTTCTTCCTCAAAGCAATACATGTCCTGCCTTAAAAACTACTTCGCCTTCCTTTATAGGACGTGCAGAAGTAATGTATTCAAAAATATCACCTAACTTTATGTTAATTTTCTCCATATTAAATACTTTGCACTTCGAAATGCATATTGCCAGCAATAAGGAATGAGAGAACTCTCCTTATTCCTCCGCCATCTTGCTACCGTTCGGCCTGCCACCTATAGTTCAGTTTTTTCGCCAATAGGGTAGTTCAATAATTACGCCATATGCGGTGCGCTTCATTTAAACTACTGTCCTACCGGTAAACACATCTTTCAAAGTGAACCTTATTGCCACAGCAAATAAGAACTATAATTTTAAGCAGTTCATTTCGTCACAACAACATATACTAAACAAACAAAACGTATTACCCTAATTTATAATAACAATTATTCTATTTAGTTTTACAAAACTTTGCGTGGAATTACATGTTCGTTCAATCTCGAATATGTTCGTGAAACATCGCATGAAGCGGGCGGAAGTGCCCGTTTGAAAGACAGCGAACCATTTTTATGTTATAGTACCCTAAGAACACGCTATATTATTAATATATTAATGTGGATAGACAGAGTTATTTGCGTAACTCAAAACGAAGAAATCTAAAGTTCTGAAAAGAACTGATCCTCAAAACGCTAACAAACAAAATCTCAGTCGGTATGTCGGTAAACTCTCGGATATGCTTGACGCTGCGCGAACCTGTTACTCTGTAGCTCAGAATGGGCAGAGTTGATTTCAATTTGAAATAAAACCTTTGTTATTTATTAATGTGTATATATTGTATTACGAATTAATAGAAAATTGTTCACAATTTGATGTTATTAATATCTCAAAGTTAACTTCTTTATAATAACAATAATATCAGCATCAAATTACAACCCTTATGTGTTCTGTCAATAGAGTCTACTTTGAAAGTATCGTTTTTGCTTAAAACAATGCTTCATATTTCGCGCTATACTCTGACGTCACACTATTCTACCCCATAGCCAATAGTTTCGCTATTCTGCGTCTACGGTTTACTGCCGGTCCCATATACTCTGTATAGACGTGGCAGTAAACCGTACATGCAAACTAGCGAAACATGCAGACCTATTAATATTATTGATACGACTGTTGCCTAGGTTACGGTAATTTGTTATTTTCTTTATAAAACTGCAACGTTATTCATAATATTTAATACCATTTTTCTCGAAATAATTGTTATACAACCCTATACAATATTTATATCATTCAAATCAGAAAAAAAATTCTATGCAATGGATTAAAAATTATATAGGTTACCATTTAAATAAAATTTAATTTTGTTATACCGTTTGAGAACCACTGGTTGAATTTTTGTTTTGTTATTACTGATGTCAAGAAAATTAAATCTCTAAATTTGCAACTATTGTAACTAAACTGACATTCTTGATAATCTCCAAAATAACCAAATGTTCTAGAATTTGTTTGATTTCAGTTTATTTGTTTTTTGTTAATATTTAGTTTTTAATAATGATAGTAGTTATAAAAATGTAAGTAATTGTTTGAATAAAATATTAATAATTGTATAACAAGCAATTGTCGAAATATTCACCTGAAATTGTTGAAGACAATCTCCAAAATATCCAAATCTATAATTTGTTTGATTTAATTTTTATAATGTTTCGTTCTTAATAATAAGACTTGTTATAAAAGTGTAATTGTGTGAATAAAATATTAATAAATACAAAAACAGACTTTCAATTTGACAGCTATTTCTTTCTATCTCTGAACATAGTAAGTAAAATGGCGCCTACAACTGCCAGCTGGGTTGTCAAACAAAACGTGAAAAATATTGCAGTCACAAAAATATCTGTAATCTAGGTGAAAATTTGACATTTTAGCTTCAATAAAAGCTTTTGTAACTTCTTTTGAGAAGTTTTTTAAAGTTGTCAAAAACTCTCCACACATTTTAAAATTTGAAAAAAACAAGCCGTGGATCTCATATGACAAGTGCGTAACCGATAACCATGACTCCCGTCATTTGTTTGCTTACTATGTGCAGATCCCATTAGGCTCATCTTCTGTATCTTTAAATCGAAAAAATCTATTGAAATGTTTTTCTTACCTCCGTTCATTTTGACTAGTATTACATAACTCAAAATCGTCCAGAAATGCGCTGTTGCTGACCTAGGCCGGCAATACATACAACTGTGTCGCTTCTGTTGACGTTAGCATGTATGTATTCTATGCCTTAGTGGTGCAACTGGGTATAAATTGTAACTTTTAATTTAAATTTGACGCATTCACAACAGCATGTAATTATTTTAATTTCAAATTTATTGGTATTACTTGACTGTTAGTACAGGGTGGGGCAGAAAAACCTATCCGATTTCAAAACGTTATAAAATTAAAACCACTTAACTTGTCAAAAAATTTTTTTATTAACATATCGCAAATTTTATGCCATTTTTAAATTTAAGTTTTGAAAAGCACATCACTCAAATGTCGTCCTTGGGAGCGGATACACTGATTTAGGCGCTCGCGGTAGCTTTCCATGACTTTCACCGTCATTTCCA